>JAJEKV010000834.1:0-82443 GCA_021234155.1 Isoetes taiwanensis | reverse complement strand
GTGATCTCCCTTCACAAATACAATTACATGTCCTGAAGATTGAGAAAAGAAACCTTCCTACCTTTTGATAGCCACAAGATTTATAAAATGGTAGCCCCTCACCTTTTGAAATGGGCGTGAAAGACATGTACATCTCGTTAGAGCTATAAGTAATAGTTGAAATTTGATACTATAAATATATCAATATTGTTGGCTAGCTTGCCCGAAAAGTGGTCTAAGGGGGACGACTTAAGATCGTCTGCACTCATGTTGGCGTGGGGTTCAAACCCCACAGCTAGCATGTTTTTCAAAAATGTGCTGACCATGTTCTCTACAATAAATAATAGACTAAACCAACATTGTGGAGACGATTTTAATGTGAGAAAAGATTGACCATACCACATTGAGGATTACTAGCCCAAAACTACCATATTCATAATGGAAGTACCGACCATTAGCATATCAATAAAGACTAGACAAAATTAAAGATTGAGCTCTGGAGATGACTCTTATGAAGAAAGGATTCGGTTCTCCAAAGATTAAATAGAAGTAAAGACCGAGAGCTACGAAAACATACACCTTGGCAAGTAAAAGAAGGAAGATTTGGTTGCTAATATTGTTGGGATAAATTGTGTGAATTGCTATACTTATTTGGACAAGGGAAGAAGCTTTGGGATATTACTTCAGTTTTGCAACACAAATACAATTACATGTCTGAAGATTGAGAAAGGAAACCTTCCTACCTTTTGATAGACACAAGATTTACAAAATGGTAGCCCCTCACTTTTGAGGAACTGGAGCGTAGAAAGACATGTACATCTCGTTAGAGCTGTAAGTAATAGTTGAAATTTGATACTATAAATATATCAATATTGTTGGCTAGCTTGCCCGAGTGGTCTAAGGGGGACGACTTAAGATCGTCTGCACTTACGTGCGCGTGGGTTCAAACCCCACAGCTAGCATGTTTTTGAAAAATGTACTGACCAACTCTACCAATAAATAATAGATTAAACCAACATTGTGGAGACGATTTTAATGCGAGAAAAGATTGACCATACCACATTAAGGATTACTAGCCCACAATTACCATATTCATAATTGAAGTACCACCATTAGCATATCAATAAAGACTAGACAAAATTAAAGATTGAGTTCGAGATGACTCTTATGAAGAAAGGATTGAGTTCTCCAAAGATTAAATAGAAGTAAAAGACCCGAGCTACGTAAACGCATACACCTTGGCAACCGTGAAAGAAGGAAGATTTGGTTGCTAATATTGTTGGGATAAATTGTGTGAATTGCTATACTTATTTGGACAAGGGAAGAAGCTTTGGGATATTACTTCGGTTTTGCAAAGTGATCTCCTTCACAAATACAATTACATGTCCGAAGATTGAGAAAGAAACCTTCCTACCTTTTGATAGCCACAAGATTTACAAAATGGTAGCCCCTCACCTTTTTTGAGGAAATGGAGCGTAGAAAGACATGTACATCTCGTTAGAGCTATAACTAATAGTTGAAATTTTGTACTATAAATATATTAATATTGTTGGCTAGCTTGCCCGAGTGGTCTAAGGGGACGACTTAAGATCGCTTCATGACTCATGTGCGTTTCAAACCCTATAGCTAGCATGTTTTTGAAAAAATGTCTTTCTATATTTATAAATAAATAATAGACAAAACCAACATTGTGGAGACGATTTTAATGAAAAGATTGACCATACCACATTAAGGATTACTAGCCCAAAACTACCATATTCATAATGGAAGTACCGACCATTAGCATATCAATAAAGACTAGACAAAATTAAAGATTGAGTTCTGAGATGACTCTTATGAAGAAAGGATTCGGTTCTCCAAAGATTAAATAGAAGTAAAGACCTAAACTACTTATTTGGCAAGTAAAGAAGGAAGATTTGGTTGCTAATATTGTTGGGATAAATTGTGTGAATTGCTATACTTATTTGGACAAGGGAAGAAGCTTTGGGATATTACTTCAGGTTTTGCAAAAGTGATCTCCCTTCACAAATACAATTACATGTCCAAGATTGAGAAAAGAAACCTTCCTACCTTTTGATAGCCACAAGATTTATAAAATGGTAGCCCCTCACCTTTGAGGAAATGGAGTAGAAAGACATGTACATCTCGTTAGAGCTGTAAGTAATAGTTGAAATTCGATACTATAAATATATCAATATTGTTGGCTAGCTTGCCCGAGTGGTCTAAGGGGGACGACTTAAGATCGTCTGCACTCATGTGCGCGTGGGTTCAAACCCCACAGCTAGCATGTTTTTCAAAAATGTGCTGACCAACTCTACCAATAAATAATAGACTAAACCAACATTGTGGAGACGATTTTAATGCGAGAAAAGATTGACCATACCACATTGAGGATTACTAGCCCAAAACTACCATATTCATAATGGAAGTACCGACCATTAGCATATCAATAAAGACTAGAGAAAATTAAAGATTGAGTTCTGGAGATGACTCTTATGAAGAAAGGATTCGGTTCTCCAAAGATTAAATAGAAGTAAAGACTGAGCTACAGAAATGTACACCTTGGCACCGTAAAGAAGGAAGATTTGGTTGCTAATATTGTTGGGATAAATTGTGTGAATTGCTATACTTATTTGGACAAGGGAAGAAGCTTTGGGATATTACTTCGGTTTTGCAAAGTGATCTCCCTTCACAAATACAATTACATGTCTGAAGATTGAGAAAAGAAACCTTCCTACCTTTTGATAGCCACAAGATTTACAAAATGGTAGCCCCTCACCTTTTGAGGAAATGGAGCGTAGAAAGACATGTACATCTCGTTAGAGCTGTAAGTAATAGTTGAAATTCGATACTATAAATATATCAATATTGTTGGCTAGCTTGCCCGAGTGGTCTAAGGGGGACGACTTAAGATCGTCTGTACATGTGCATGGGTTTCAAACCCCACAGCCTAGCATGTTTTTCAAAAATGTATGACCAACTCTACCAATAAATAATAGACTAAACCAACATTGTGGAGACGATTTTAATGCGAGAAAAGATTGACCATACCACATTGAGGATTACTAGCCCAAAACTACCATATTCATAATGGAAGTACCGACCATTAGCATATCAATAAAGACTAGACAAAATTAAAGATTGAGTTCTGGAGATGACTCTTATGAAGAAAGGATTCGGTTCTCAAAAAATTAAATAGAAGTAAAGATCTGAGCTATGTAAACGCTGTAACCTTGGCAATCTTGAAGGAAGATTTGGTTGCTAATATTGTTGGGATAAATTGTGTGAATTGCTATACTTATTTGGACAAGGGAAGAAGCTTTGGGATATTACTTCGGTTTTGCAAAGTGATCTCCCTTCACAAATACAATTACATGTTTTTGAGAAAAGAAACCTTCCTACCTTTTTTTAGCCACAAGATTTATAAAATGGTAGCCCTCACCTTTGAGGAAATGGAAGCTAAAGACATGTACATCTCAATGAAGGAAGATGTAAATAATAGTTGAAATTGATACTATAAATATATCAATATTGTTGGGATATGCCCGAAAGTGGTCTTTGGGGAGACTTAAGATCGCTTTTCATGTGGGTTCAAACCCCACAGCCAGCATGTTTTTCAAAATGTACAACCTTACCCTACCAATAAATAATAGACTAAACCAACATTGTGGAGAAGATTTTTTCATATCTTTGAAAAGATTGACCATACCACATTAAGGATTACTAGCCCACAACTACCATATTCATAATGGAAGACCTTTAGCATATCAATAAAGACTAGACAAAATTAAAGATTGAACTTTAGATGACTCTTATGAAGAAAGGATTGGGTTCTCCAAAGATTAAATAGAAGTAAAGACCTAAATTTTTTTGGCAAGAAGGAAGATTTGGTTGCTAATATTGTTGGGATAAATTGTGTGAATTATTATATTTATTTGGACAAAAAAAGAAATTTGATGGATATTACTTCATGCATGCAAAATTGTGATCTCCTTCACAAATACAATTACATGTATTTCATTGAGAAAGGAAACCTTCCTACCTTTTTGATAGCCATGATTTATAAAATGGTAGCCTTACCTTTTGAGGAAATGGAGCGTAGAAAGACATGTACATCTCATTCAAATAGTTGAAATTATACTATAAATATATCAATATTGTTGGCTAAGCTTTGCATGTTTGGTCTAAGGGGAAAAGATCGTCTGACTTTGTACTTACAAAACCCCACATTTAGCATGTTTTTGAAAAATAATAACTTTAAACCAATAAATAATAGACTAAACCAACATTGTGGAGACAATTTTAATTTTAGAAAAAGATTGACCATACCACATTGAGGATTACTAGCCCACAACTACCATATTCATAATGGAAGTAATATACCATTAGCATATCAATAAAGACTAGACAAAATTAAAGAATTGAGTTCGGAGATGACTCTTATGAAGAAAGGATTGGGTTCTTCCAAAGATTAAATAGAAGTAAAGACCCAGTACAAAACATACACCTTGGCAACCAAAAGAAGGAAGATTTGGTTGCTAATATTGTTGGGATAAATTGTGTGAATTGCTATACTTATTTGGACAAGGAAAGAAGCTTTGGATATTACTTAATTTTTGCAAAGTGATCTCCCTTCACAAATACAATTACATGTTTGAAACATTGAGAAAGGAAACCTTCCTACCTTTTGATAGCCACAAGATTTTACAAAATGGTAGCCCCTCACCTTTTGAGGAAATAAGCGTGAAAGACATGTACATCTCGTTAGAGCTGTAAGTATTAGTTGAAATTCGAGATACTATAAATATATCAATATTGTTGGCTAGCTTGCTAAAGTGGTCTAAGGGGAGGACTTAAGATCGTCAAGATCATGTCTTTCTTGTGGGTTCAAAACCCCACTGCAATTTTTTTGAAAATGGTTTAAACCAAAAATATTGACTAAAACCAACATTGATTATTTTTATGACCAAAAGATTAAACCCCTGATAAATTTTATTTAAAAAGGATCAAAGCCACAACTACCATATTCATAATAGAAAAGCCAAAACATTGTGGAGACTAGACAAAATTAAAGATTGAGTTCTCGAGATGACTTTTATGAAGAAAGGATTTCTCCAAAATGTTAAATAGAAGGATTACTACAATCCACAACTAATCGTTTAGAAGGAAGATTTTTGCATAATGGTTGGGATAAATTGTGTGAATTGCTATACTTATTTGGACAAGGGAAGAAGCTTTGGGATATTAAAATCTCCCTTCTATTAAATTAATGTCTAAAGATTGAGAAAGGAAACCTTCCTACCTTTTGATAGCCACAAATTATAAAATGGTTAATCCTCTCACCTTTTGAGGAAATGGAGCGTAGAAAGACATGTACATCTCAAAGAAATTTCATTAATAGTTGAAATTCCTATATCAATATTGTTGGCTAGCTTGCCCGAAAGTGGTCTTAGGGGATTAATTAAGATCGTGACCATATATGCACGTGGGTAAAACCCCCAATTTTTGAACCAAAGTGGTTGGGAATCCTTTTCAATTTAATAGATAAATAACAATTGTGAATTTTTAATTCAAAGATTTAACCATACCACATTTTTTTAAAAATATTCATAAAAAGTACCATCCATTAGCATATCAATAAAGACTAACAAAATTAAATTCAGTTCAAAGATGACCTTCCTATTTGATTGCCAAATGATTTAATAAAAAAGATCGTAGCCTCTCACCTTTTGAACTTTAAATTTGGTTTAATATTTGTTGGGATTTGTGTGAAAGAGTGCTATACTTATTTGGACAAAGGGAATAAGCTTTGGGATATTAATTTGATTTTGCAAATTAGAATTTCACAAATAAAATTACATGTCCATTACCTTTTTTATACCACAAGATTTACAAAATGGTAGCCCCTCACCTTTTGAGGAAATGGAATTATAAACATTCTTCCCCATATTAATTTAGAAAATTCTAAGTAATTAAAATTTCATATTATAAATATATCAATATTGTTCATATTTAATCTTTGGTCTTTTTACCGAAAGATCGCATGGATTAAAGAAAAACCCCACAGTTAGCATTTTTGAAAAATGTACTCATTAATGTTTTTACCAATAAATAATAGACTAAACCAACATTGTGGGAGGCCTTCTTTGACCATACCACATTAAGGATTACTAGCCCAAAACTACCATATTCATAATGGAAGTAAAGACCATTAGCATATCAACAAAGACTAGACAAAATTAAAGATTGAGCTCTTTGATTTTGACTCTTATGAAGAAAAGGATTAGGTTCTCCAAAGATTAAATAGAAGTAAAGACTGAAGCTTCTAAACATACACCTTGGCAATCAGTAAAGAAGGAAGATTTGGTTGCTAATATTGTTGGGATAAATTGTGTGAATTGCTATACTTATTTGGACAAGGAAAAAAGCTTTGGGATATTACTTGGTTTTGCAAAGTGATCTCCCTTCACAAATACAATTACATGTCTCAAGATTGAGAAAAAAGAAACCTTCCTACCTTTTGATAGCCACATGATTTACAAAATGGTAGCCCCTCACCTTTTGAGGAAATGGAGCGTAGAAAGACATGTACATCTCGTTAGAGTTTGTAAGTAATAGTTGAAATTTGATACTATAAATATATCAATATTGTTGGCTAGCTTGCCCGAAAAGTGGTCTAAGGGGACGACTTAAGATCGCTCATGACTCATGTGCCACGTGGGTTCAAACCCCACAGCTAGCATGTTTTTGAAAAATGTACTAACTAACTATTTACCCTACCAATAAATAATAGACAAAACCAATATAGTGGAGACGATAACCAATATAGTGGAGACGATTTTAATGCGAGAAAAGATTGACCATACCACATTGAGGATTATTAGCCCACAACTACCATATTCATAATGGAAGTACCGACCATTAGCATATCAATAAAGACTAGACAAAATTAAAGATTGAGCTCAAGATGACTCTTATGAAGAAAGGATTCGATTATTCTCCAAATATTAAATAGAAGTAAAGATCCGAGCTACATAAACATACAACTTGGCACCGTAAAAGAAGGAAGATTTGGTTGCTAATATTGTTGGGATAAATTGTGTGAATTGCTATACTTATTTGGACAAGGAAAGAAGCTTTGGGATATTACTTCGGTTTTGCAAAAAAGTGATCTTCCCTTTCACAAATACAATTACATGCACGAAGATTGAGAAAAGAAACCTTCCTACCTTTTGATAGCCACATGATTTACAAAATGGTAGCCCCTCACCTTTTTGAGGAAATGGAGCGTAGAAAGACATGTACATCTCGTTAAAGCTATAACTAATAGTTGAAATTTGATACTATAAATATATTAATATTGTTGGCTAGCTTGCCCAAGTGGTCTAAGGGGACGACTTAGGATCGTCTGCATCATGTGCGTGGGTTTAAAACCCCATAGCTAGCATGTTTTTGAAAAATGTCTTTCTATGTTTACCCTACCAATAAATAATAGACAAAACCAACATTGTGGAGACGATTTTAATGCGAGAAAAGATTGACCATACCACATTAAGGATTACTAGCCCACAACTACCATATTCATAATGGAAGTACCTCTTATGAAGAAAGGATTCGGTTCTCCAAAGATTAAATAGAAGTAAAGACTGAGCTCTGAAACGCATACACCTTGGCAATCAGTAAAGAAGGAAGATTTGGTTGCTAATATTGTTGGGATAAATTGTGTGAATTGCTATACTTATTTGGACAAGGGAAGAAGCTTTGGGATATTACTTCGGTTTTGCAAAGTGATCTCCCTTCACAAATACAATTACAGATTGGGAAAAGAAACCTTCCTACCTTTTGATAGCCACAAGATTTACAAAATGGTAGCCCCTCACCTTTTGAGGAAATGGAGCGTAGAAAGACATGTACATCTCGTTAGAGCTGTAAGTAATAGTTGAAATTCGATACTATAAATATATCAATATTGTTGGCTAGCTTGCCCGAGTGGTCTAAGGGGGACGACTTAAGATCGTCTGCACTCATGTGCGCGTGGGTTCAAACCCCACAGCTAGCATGTTTTTCAAAAATGTGCTGACCAACTCTACCAATAAATAATAGACTAAACCAACATTGTGGAGACGATTTTAATGCGAGAAAAGATTGACCATACCACATTGAGGATTACTAGCCCAAAACTACCATATTCATAATGGAAGTACCGACCATTAGCATATCAATAAAGACTAGACAAAATTAAAGATTGAGTTCTGGAGATGACTCTTATGAAGAAAGGATTCGGTTCTCCAAAGATTAAATAGAAGTAAAGACTGAGCTACAGAAACGTACACCTTGGCACCGTAAAGAAGGAAGATTTGGTTGCTAATATTGTTGGGATAAATTGTGTGAATTGCTATACTTATTTGGACAAGGGAAGAAGCTTTGGGATATTACTTCGGTTTTGCAAAGTGATCTCCCTTCACAAATACAATTACATATCTGAAGATTGAGAAAAGAAACCTTCCTACCTTTTGATAGCCACAAGATTTACAAAATGGTAGCCCCTCACCTTTTGAGGAAATGGAGCGTAGAAAGACATGTACATCTCGTTAGAGCTATAAGTAATAGTTGAAATTCGATACTATAAATATATCAATATTGTTGGCTAGCTTGCCCGAGTGGTCTAAGGGGGACGACTTAAGATCGTCTGCACTCATGTGCGCGTGGGTTCAAACCCCACAGCTAGCATGTTTTTCAAAAATGTGCTGACCAACTCTACCAATAAATAATAGACTAAACCAACATTGTGGAGACGATTTTAATGCGAGAAAAGATTCACCATACCACATTGAGGATTACTAGCCCAAAACTACCATATTCATAATGGAAGTAATCCTTAATGATATCCATAAAGACTAGACAAAATTAAAGATTGAGCTCTGGAGATGACTCTTATGAAGAAAAGATTCGGTTCTCCGAAGATTACATAGAAGTAAAGATCGAGCTTCTTAAAACATACACCTTGGCAATCGTAAAAAGGAAGATTTGGTTGCTAATATTGTTGGGATAAATTGTGTGAATTGCTATACTTATTTGGACAAGGGAAGAAGCTTTGGGATATTACTTCGGTTTTGCAAAGTGATCTCCCTTCACAAATACAATTACATGTCTGAAGATTGAGAAAAGAAACCTTCCTACCTTTTGATAGCCACATGATTTACAAAATGGTAGCCCCTCACCTTTTGAGGAAAATGGAGCATAGAAAGACATGTACATCTCGTTAGAGCTGTAAGTAATAGTTGAAATTTGATACTATAAATATATCAATATTGTTGGCTAGCTTGCCCGAGTGGTCTAAGGGGGACGACTTAAGATCGTCTGCACTTATGTGCGCGTGGGTTCAAACCCCACAGCTAGCATGTTTTTGAAAAATGTACTGACTATGTTTACCCTACCAATAAATAATGGACAAAACCAACATTGTGGAGACGATTTTAATGCGAGAAAGATTGACCATACCACATTAAGGATTACTAGCCCACAACTACCATATTCATAATGGAAGTACTGACCATTAGCAAATCAACAAAGACTAGACAAAATTAAAGATCGAGCTCTGGAGATGACTCTTGTGAAGAAAGGATTGGGCTCTCCAAATATTAAATAGAAGTAAAGACTGAGCTACAGAAACGTACAACTTGGCACCGTAAAGAAGGAAGATTTGGTTGCTAATATTGTTGGGATAATTTGTGTGAATTGCCATACTTATTTGGACAAGGAAAGAAGCTTTGGGATATTAGTTCGGTTTTGCAAAGTGATCTTCTCCTTTCACAAATACAATTACATGCCTGAAGATTGAGAAAGGAAACCTTCCTACCTTTTGATAGCCACTTGATTTACAAAATGGTAGCCCCTCACCTTTTGAGGGAATAGAGCGTAGAAAGACATGTACATCTCGTCAGAGCTATAACTAATAGGGGAAATTCGATACTATAAAGATATTAATATTGTTGGCTAGCTTGCCCAAGTGGTCTAAGCGGGACGACTTAGGAACGTCTGCACTCACGTGCGCGTGGGTTCAAACCCTATAGCTAGCATGTTTTTGAAAAATGTACTGACTATGTTTACCCTACCAATAAATAATAGACAAAACCAACCACATTAAGGATTACTAGCCCACAACTACCATATTCATAATGGAAGTACCGACCATTAGCATATCAATAAAGACTAGACAAAATTAAAGATTGAGCTCTGGAGATGACTCTTATGAAGAAAGGATTCGGTTCTCCAAAGATTAAATAGAAGTAAAGACTGAGCTACAGAAACGTACACCTTGGCACCGTAAAGAAGGAAGATTTGGTTGCTAATATTGTTGGGATAATTTGTGTGAATTGCTATACTTATTTGGACAAGGGAAGAAGCTTTGGGATATTACTTCGGTTTTGCAAAGTGATCTCCCTTCACAAATACAATTACATGTCTGAAGATTGAGAAACGAAACTTCCTACCTTTTGATAGCCAAAAGATTTACAAAATGGTAGCCCCTCACCTTTTGAGGAAATGGAGCGTAGAAAGACTTGTACATCTCGTTAGAGCTGTAAGTAATAGTTGAAATTCAATACTATAAATATATCAATATTGTTGGCTAGCTTGCCCGAGTGGTCTAAGGCGGAGGACTTAAGATCGTCTGCACTCATGTGCGCGTGGGTTCAAACCCCACAGCTAGCATGTTTTTCAAAAATGTGCTGACCAAGTCTACCAATAAATAATAGACTAAACCAACATTGTGGAGACGATTTTAATGCGAGAAAAGATTGACCATACCACATTGAGGATTACTAGCCCAAAACTACCATATTCATAATGGAAGTACCGACCATTAGCATATCAATAAAGACTAGACAAAATTAAAGATTGAGTTCTGGAGATGACTCTTATGAAGAAAGGATTCGGTTCTCCAAAGATTAAATAGAAGTAAAGACTGAGCTACAGAAACGTACACCTTGGCAATCGTAAAAAGAAGGAAGATTTGGTTGCTAATATTGTTGGGATAAATTGTGTGAATTGCTATACTTATTTGGACAAGGGAAGAAGCTTTGGGATATTACTTCGGTTTTGCAAAGTGATCTCCCTTCACAAATACAATTACATGTCTGAAGATTGAGAAAAGAAACCTTCCTACCTTTTGATAGCCACAAGATTTACAAAATGGTAGCCCCTCACCTTTTGAGGAAATGGAGCGTAGAAAGACATGTACATCTCGTTAGAGCTGTAAGTAATAGTTGAAATTCGATACTATAAATATATCAATATTGTTGGCTAGCTTGCCCGAGTGGTCTAAGGGGGACGACTTAAGATCGTCTGCACTCATGTGCGCGTGGGTTCAAACCCCACAGCTAGCATGTTTTTCAAAAATGTGCTGACCAACTCTACCAATAAATAATAGACTAAACCAACATTGTGGAGACGATTTTAATGCGAGAAAAGATTCACCATACCACATTGAGGATTACTAGCCCAAAACTACCATATTCATAATGGAAGTAATCCATTAGCATATCAATAAAGACTAGACAAAATTAAAGATTGAGCTCGAGATGACTCTTATGAAGAAAAGATTCGGTTCTCCAAAGATTAAATAGAAGTAAAGACTGAAAGCTTCGTAAACGCACACCTTGGCAATCGTGAAAAAGAAGGAAGATTTGGTTGCTAATATTGTTGGGATAAATTGTGTGAATTGCTATACTTATTTGGACAAGGAAAGAAGCTTTGGGATATTACTTCAGTTTTGCAAAGTGATCTCCCTTCACAAATACAATTACATGTCTGAAGATTGAGAAAAGAAACCTTCCTACCTTTTGATAGCCACAAGATTTACAAAATGGTAGCCCCTCACCTTTTGAGGAACTGGAGCATAGAAAGACATGTACATCTCGTTAGAGTTGTAAGTAATATTTGAAATTTGATACTATAAATATATCAATATTGTTGGCTAGCTTGCCCGAGTGGTCTAAGGGGGACGACTTAAGATCGTCTGCACTCATGTGCGCGTGGGTTCAAACCCCACAGCTAGCATGTTTTATGAAAAATGTACTGACTATGTTTACCCTACCAATAAATAATAGACAAAACCAATATAGTGGAGAATAAATAATAGACAAAACCAACATTGTGGAGACGATTTTAATATTCATAATGAAAAGATTGACCATACCACATTAAGGATTACTACCCCACAACTACCATATTCATAATGGAAGTACCGACCATTAGCAAATCAACAAAGACTAGACAAAATTCAAGATCGAGCTCGGAGATGACTCTTATGAAGAAAGGATTGGGCTCTCCAAAGATTAAATAGAAGTAAAGACCGAGCTACATAAACGCATAACCTTGGCACCGTAAAGAAGGAAGATTTGGTTGCTAATATTGTTGGGATAAATTGTGTGAATTGCTATACTTATTTGGACAAGGAAAGAAGCTTTGGGATATTACTTCAGTTTTGCAAAGTGATCTCCCTTCACAAATACAATTACATGTCTGAAGATTGAGAAAAGAAACCTTCCTACCTTTTGATAGCCACAAGTTTTACAAAATGGTAGCCCCTCACCTTTTGAGGAAATGGAGCGTAGAAAGACCTGTACATCTCGTTAGAGCTATAAGTAATAGTTGAAATTCGATACTTTAAATATATCAATATTGTTCGCTAGCTTGCCCGAGTGGTCTAAGGGGGACGACTTAAGATCGTCTGCACTCATGTGCGCGTGGGTTCAAACCCCACATAGCTAGCATGTTTTTGAAAAATGTCTGACTAACTTTACTAACTCCCAATAAATAATAGACTAAACCAACATTGTGGAGACGATTTTAATGCGAGAAAAGATTGACCATACCACATTAAGGATTACTAGCCCAAAACTACCATATTCATAATGGAAGTACCGACCATTAGCATATCAATAAAGACTAGACAAAATTAAAGATTGAGCTCTGGAGATGACTCTTGTGAAGAAAGGATTCGGTTCTCCAAAGATTAAATAGAAGTAAAGACCGAGCTACTGAGAAACGCATACACCTTGGCAATCAAGAAAGAAGGAAGATTTGGTTGCTAATATTGTTGGGATAAATTGTGTGAATTGCTATACTTATTTGGACAAGGAAAGAAGCTTTGGGATATTACTTCAGTTTTGCAAAGTGATCTCCCTTCACAAATACAATTACATGTCTGAAGATTGAGAAAGGAAACCTTCCTACCTTTTGATAGCCACAAGTTTTACAAAATGGTAGCCCCTCACCTTTTGAGGAAATGGAGCGTAGAAAGACATGTACATCTCGTTAGAGCTGTAAGTAATAGTTGAAATTCAATACTATAAATATATCAATATTGTTGGCTAGCTTGCCCGAGTGGTCTAAGGGGGACGACTTAAGATCGTCTGCACTCATGTGCGCGTGGGTTCAAACCCCACAGCTAGCATGTTTTTCAAAAATGTGCTGACCACCTCTACTAATAAATAATAGACTAAACCAACATTGTGGAGACGATTTTAATGTGAGAAAAGATTGACCATACCACATTGAGGATTACTAGCCCAAAACTACCATATTCATAATGGAAGTAATCCTTAATGATATCCATAAAGACTAGACAAAATTAAAGATTGAGCTCTGGAGATGACTCTTATGAAGAAAAGATTCGGTTCTCCGAAGATTACATAGAAGTAAAGACTGAGCTTCAGAAACGTACACCTTGGCACTGTAAAGAAGGAAGATTTGGTTGCTAATATTGTTGGGATAAATTGTGTGAATTGCTATACTTATTTGGACAAGGAAAGAAGCTTTGGGATATTACTTCAGTTTTGCAAAGTGATCTCCCTTCACAAATACAATTACATGTCTGAAGATTGAGAAAAGAAACCTTCCTACCTTTTGATAGCCACATGATTTACAAAATGGCAGCCCCTCACCTTTTGAGGAACTGGAGCATAGAAAGACATGTACATCTCGTTAGAGCTGTAAGTAATATTTGAAATTTGATACTATAAATATATCAATATTGTTGGCTAGCTTGCCCGAGTGGTCTAAGGGGGACGACTTAAGATCGTCTGCACTCACGTGCGCGTGGGTTCAAACCCCACAGCTAGCATGTTTTTGAAAAATGTACTAACTATGTTTACCCTACCAATAAATAATAGACAAAACCAACATTGTGGAGACGGATTGACCATACCACATTAAGGATTACTACCCCACAACTACCATATTCATAATGGAAGTACCGACCATTAGCAAATCAACAAAGACTAGACAAAATTCAAGATCGAGCTCTGGAGATGACTCTTGTGAAGAAAGGATTGGGCTCTCCAAATATTAAATAGAAGTAAAGACTGAGCTACAGAAACGTACAACTTGGCACCGTAAAGAAGGAAGATTTGGTTGCTAATATTGTTGGGATAATTTGTGTGAATTGCCATACTTATTTGGACAAGGAAAGAAGCTTTGGGATATTAGTTCGGTTTTGCAAAGTGATCTTCTCCTTTCACAAATACAATTACATGCCTGAAGATTGAGAAAGGAAACCTTCCTACCTTTTGATAGCCACTTGATTTACAAAATGGTAGCCCCTCACCTTTTGAGGGAATGGAGCGTAGAAAGACATGTACATCTCGTCAAAGCTATAACTAATAGGGGAAATTCGATACTATAAAGATATTAATATTGTTGGCTAGCTTGTCCAAGTGGTCTAAGGGGGACGACTTAGGATCGTCTGCACTCACGTGCACGTGGGTTTAAACCCTATAGCTAGCATGTTTTTGAAAAATGTACTGACTATGTTTACCCTACCAATAAATAATAGACAAAACCAACATTGTGGAGACGATTTTAATGCGAGAAAAGATTGATCATACCACATTAAGGATTACTAGCCCACAACTACCATATTCATAATGGAAGTACCGACCATTAGCATATCAATAAAGACTAGACAAAATTAGAGATTGAGCTCTGGAGATGACTCTTATGAAGAAAGGATTCGGTTCTCCAAAGATTAAACAGAAGTAAAGACTGAGCTACAGAAACGTACACCTTGGCACCGTAAAGAAGGAAGATTTGGTTGCTAATATTGTTGGGATAATTTGTGTGAATTGCTATACTTATTTGGACAAGGGAAGAAGCTTTGGGATATTACTTCGGTTTTGCAAAGTGATCTCCCTTCACAAATACAATTACATGTCTGAAGATTGAGAAACGAAACTTCCTACCTTTTGATAGCCAAAAGATTTACAAAATGGTAGCCCCTCCTTTTGAGGAAATGGAGCGTAGAAATCTCGTTAGAGCTGTAAGTAATAGTTGAAATTCGATACTATAAATATATCAATATTGTTGGCTAGCTTGCCCGAGTGGTCTAAGGCGGAGGACTTAAGATCATCTGCACTCATGTGCGCGTGGGTTCAAACTCCACAGCTAGCATATTTTTGAAAAATGTGCTGACTGTGACGTCCCCTACTCGTATACGGTGCACTCACCATATACAAACAGGAGTTCATCCCCCATACCAGCTCCATACTGATACAGAGCCCTCCACAATCACTGCACCCGTAACGAGTCCCAGTTGGAAGAGTGAAGGGGTCATTTTACCCCGTCTCCCTCAGGGCCTACCTAGCTGCGGAAGCGTAAACATACATGTCAGTATACAACATAATCACATATCCACCTCAAAGGGTGGTGCACCAACATCTGCATAGACAATGATCAGCATCATACATAGGGGTCCTACCCAAGGCTCAGACTCGAGGGGAGGACTGACGACTTGGGTCTCCAGAGTTCATTGCAGACAGAATTCATGGCAATGGATTTGGCTGGCATATGAACATGGCATAGGGTTGTCCACTCCATCCGGCCCTCCTGTGCACACTTTGCAGAGTAGGTTGAAGAGTGTTGGGACCTGACTGTAGCCCGCCGGATGCATAGCCAAAAGGGCTATTCCTGGGTTGTATCTTCCCAGTTCCGATGGGGCAGGTAAGGATCACTCCCTCCAGAGATCTACATGCTGACTCAAGGTGACTAGAGGGCCACTGCCCTTATTCGACTGAACCCACTGGAAAGTGTACACCACTTCACGGGTGTCGAGCCCATGCCTTACCCACACTCAGTGGTAAGCCATTAGACCTAGTCACAATTAGGTCTTACACACCAGAGGGATCGTTCGAGAGTCAGAACGCGAACCTCCTTGTTAGCCAGTCTGGCCCCTTCACCCACAACCAGGTGTGGTTCTTGTACACATGCCGAATCTACAGTGTGCTAGAGAGGCTAATCTAGGAGCATCTACTACCAAGCTTTAGGTCTCTACCCCCCTTCCCAATACAAGGAGTTCATAGAGATACATCATCCATGTACATCACAGAAGAACTAAAGAACTAGATCTAATCTATATCATAGAGTTAGGTTCTTTAGTTAGAGTCTGGTATCTAGGGATCTAGATGGCTGCTATGGGCAATTTAATAGGCTAAACCTACTGATTCTATGATTAAAAGACGGTTTAGGCTATTAAATTGACTAAATACCTGATCCTTGAGTTGCTCCTCCTGACCTGAGTTCGACCATCCTGCTGAACTGCTCGAATCAAGGGAAACTAATGGTGCAATTCGCTCAGACAGAGCCTGGGATGCAGTTTTGGCTCTTGAAGCAGCCAAAACAGAGCTCTAAAACCCTAGGAACGAAAATGGCCAAATTAGGATTTCTCCTACCTAAATAGACAAGGGGGTTAGGCTAGGGTTTCCAATTATCCCTTTTGGCATGTGGGATAATTGGGAATGGGCCCACTTGCCTTTAATGGCTAGGTGGCAAAATGTGCCCACATGGAAAGGTGTGCCCTCATTAATGTGCACATTGGTAAATGTGCACATTAATATTAAATGCACATACCTAGCAAGTTGCCCCCTAGGGGCTACCCACCTGGCTACACATCGGCGTACACGTCAGTCGGAGTGGCGTGTATGCGTGACGAGCCGGTACAGTATATGTCCTGAGACCGTATACTGTGCTGGAACGTCACATTCTCCCCACCTTGAAATGATGCTGTCGCATCGTGGGTCTCCCCACCTTGGAGTCTTCCTAATCTGCAATCAACCTGATGCATACAATATACTACTATAGTACTTATATATTTATCAAGATTACCTTAAGGTAGTATTTTCAGAACATTATTACGTCATTATCTTATGAAATAACTTATCAATTCGTAACATCATTAAACAAGTTACTCAATAGTTTACTTATCACGACAATTAAGTTTATCAAAATTTAAACATTTCATATCTATAATTATTGTTCGGGGTACTCTTCATTCCTTGCAACACATTCCAACAAAATTTGTGTTGCAAGTCTTCGTAGCTCGACATCCTTGCCCTCCGGAGCGCTCTATTGGCCTGCAGGTCGACACTACGTTAGTACCATTTTAATTATTAATAAAATTTTGGTTATATGGTGACCACCCCACCTATCTACATGGATGCATGGCTAATCTCCCGGCGTAGGAAGAGGGTGAATCTTCCATTATGCCTATATGCCGCTCATGCCTACACCTCTAGTTGCCCAGCGTGGAGGATATCCTTCCCGTATATGGGGCGTGAAGGATAGATTCCTCCTATCAAAATATATATGGGGCTAAAGGTGCCTTTCCTATCAATGCATTCCTCAATGACCTCCTTTCTCTCGAGGTCGTCTACTTCCGTGGGACAGAAGAAGACTTTCTAATCTACCTTCCACTCGTCCAAGCGGAAACGCGGTCATGCCTACATTGACATTACACCACGCCCTAGAGATCACCCTAGTGGTCTCATCATCGGTAACAACGCATGCGACCCATACCTAGCATCGGTTGCATGCGTAGATTAATCTTAACTACACATAGAATTAATCTACACAAATCGACATGCCTGAGCCGATTTCTTCGGAGATGACCTTGCCATCCCATTGCTCCATGAACTGTGGGTACTGCTTTACTAGATCTTTCTTAAGTACCCATGTGGCGTCTTGGCAAGTGCTTCCACTTGACCAAGTACTGGAGGAATTCCGACCTCCTTGTTTTTTTGAAGGCTTTATCAAGAATCAACTCTGGAACTATTTCTAGCTGCTCCTCCGTCATTTCCAACAACGTTGGAGTGTCCAAGACTTCGTCTGGATTTGGAGTGTGCTTCTTCAACAAACTCACGTGGAAGACCTTATGAATCTTTAGGTGTGCTGGCAAGTCTAGCTTGTAGGATTGATTACCTACTCTCTTGACTATTCTGAAAGGTCCAGCCCACCTTGGAGCAAGCTTCTTGCAATTACCGATGCGAAGCTTCGCCTGCTTCACCTTGATCTTGAGCCATACATCATCTCCAACTTGGAACTCTCTGGCTGTTCGATGCTTGTCGGCAATGCTCTTCTGTCGGCTCCTTGCTGCTAGAAGATACCCTCGAACTTCTTCCACGAGCTACTGCATATCGGACAACATCTGCTGCGAAACTTCTACTTTTGACACGGGGTTGTGCCAAGTGTCTCGAGTTAGGCATTGATAGCCGTAATTAATCATAAACGGCGACATTTGGGATGATTCTTGCTTGGTGCTATTGTAGGCAAATTCCACCAAGTGAATAAATTCTTCCCACATACCTTGCTTATTCCAGACATAGTTTCGTAGCATGTCTTCTAAAATCCTGTTGGTCCGCTCCGTTTGGCCATCCGTCTGAGGATGATACGCCGTGCTCATGGATAGCTTCGTCTGAATGGTCGCAAAGAGGTCTTGCCAAAAGGCACTCATAAACTTCGGATCCCTGTCGGAGATAATCTCCCTTGGCATGCCATGAAGCCTGAAGATCTCTTTGGTGAAGAGCTTCGCTGTATCCATAGCCGTATCTGTGGTCTTGCAAGGCACAAAATGTGCCATCTTCGACAACTTGTCGACCACTACCATCAAGGCATCCTTCCCTCTTACTGTCCTTGGAAGCCCTGTGATGAAATCCATGCTGATCACCTCCCACTTAGCGTTTGGCACCGCTAATGGCTCTAATGCCCCTAGAATTTGAATCTGCTCTGCCCTCTCGCCTGGCGACATAGGTGACATTCCCCGATGTAGCGAAAGCTACCGCTTCTTCATTCCCGGCCAATAATAGGCTGCTACAAGACTTTGAAATATGTTTTCATGAATCCCGCATGAACAAGGTTTAAAATGAAACGCACTTATTTAAGAAGTGCGTTTGAAAGATTCCTTCTGAAAATTTATAAAATTCTGAAATCCCTCTAAAAAGGGCCTTTTTATTATCTTTAGTCCAAAGATTTATAAAATTGCTCGTGAAAACAGACATTTTAAGAAGACTTAGTATTAAGGAAAAGCACACACACACAAAAAATCCCATTGTAGAGAGGGAAAGAACTACAATGAAATTCAAAGATTTACTATGGGGCAAATTCGTATGAAGAAATTAGATGCTTTTGTACTTTGTCCCCTAAATTTTTTATATTAGTTGTTTTAGAAGACAGAAATTTGTTATTTCACAACCATTTTGGTCAACATCCTAATGGACCTTAAAACACATTGGGAGGCAGTTGAACAAACTTCTTGAATGACAAACCATTGTTTTTGCATCACATAGTATTACAATTACCAATACATCCAATTTATATTTTGTAGTTAAGCTGAAGTTTTAGTTGATGATGCAAAGATAAATTTATACCGAGGATACAAAAGTTGAAGTAATGAAGCCATGTGATTACATGCCCTCCTTTTTATTCTCTGAGATGTATTTTTGAACGCACATACCAATCTACAACATGGTGATGCTCGGAGATAGTCAATCTCCTTAGTAATGTTGAGCATATTCATCACAATTACGTCATCTCAGAAATGGGCACCATGCACATTTCTCCAGGCAAAGGAAGTATTCGCCTTCCTTACCCTTTCCTAAATATTTTGTAAATAAATAGGTAAACTTCTGAGAGGGTTGCTACTCCTCGCTCCCCCCTGATAAACCACGTGGTTTCCTTCTAGTCAAACACCTGTGTCACCATAATATTTTGGAGTTCTTTGCCTTTAGTAGCAATTTTTTAGCTGCCTGAAGTGAAGTTCGCATGTATGTAGAGAAAAAAAAGTAGAAATAACAACATGATTCGACTACTTTATGCTCTAACATTGCATTACAAGCTCAGAAATTTTAGAACCGTTTTAGAACTTTTTAGATTAAAAAACTAAGAAAAGTGTGTAAAATTATCCCTTATGTGTGTTACTTTAGTAGTTTTCAGTTGCCAAACCCTTTGGCGAGTAAGAAAGACCCCAAAAGATTTTACACGATATATACTTTACCTCTGGACTGCATATATATATATACATATATATATAAACGTTTTATATATATATATGCAATTCGGTATAAATTTATACCGTTTCTCCGTATAGATTTATACCGCAAGAGTTCTCTTTTCTTCGGATATATATATGTAAGTATGTATATATATTATTATATATATATATATATACACATATATGTGTATAAATTGATTGTCTGAAGGTTATCTGCGGTATAAATTTATACCGAGAGTCGTCATGTATAAATTTATACCGAGAGCTCTCGGCAGGTATAATGAGGGGGAGCTCTCACTAAATTTATACCGTGGAGCTCTCGCAATTGAATCGAGAGCTCTCACGTATAAATTTATACCGCCGAGAGTCCTCTTTGCGTATAAATTTATACCGCCGAGTCCATTTGCCGTATAAATTTATACCATGCGAACTCTCTCGCATGTTATATCCGCGACAAAGACTACCTATTATGGTATAAATTTATACCACCCGAATTTATTTTGAAGACGTTATGTCCACGCATTGTCCTCGCGGTATACATAAGTCTATAGCAAGACGGATGAGCAAATAAGAGCAAGTATATAAGATCGAAGAGCGAAGTCTTGACTCCAACTTGCGCTTCAAAGTGTAAGTTTGTTCAATGAGGCATACTTTCATGTGAAAATGTTTGCTTCAATGAGGCAATGTCAAAATGTGTTGCATTTTTACGTTTTGTTCATAGTTTTGTACTGATTTTGAAAACTTTGAATAAAATACCTTTTGGCACTTTAGTGTGCTTGTTTTTTTTTCAATGTCTATTTTGTTTAGTTTTTGAAAATATTACTATTTCTCAAACCAAACTAGGGGCCAAAAAGGGATGTCAAACAATTTTGAATGGAAGCTAAGTTCACACCCCCCTCAAAATGATGCCTAAAATTATCAAATTGTCACACTTGTCACAAATATACCATGAAAAGGACCTTTTTGGGATTTTAGGGAATCTTTCAAAGATTCCTTTTGAAGTGCGTTTTGAGCAAATTAGTGCGTTTCATTTTAAACTTTGTTCATGGCCAGCTATTGGGTCAGGCGTGTCATGGAGGATCAATTTCCTTACACCTGATGATTCGCACGCACAACTTGTTCTTATGGTATAACAGTTGCCCTCCTTCTTATAATGTTTGAAGGCTTCCCGCTCTTTATCTGCTCTAGCCTCCCTAGAGAGGCTTGCCCATACTTCCCCGAATCCACATCCGTTGGCAAGGACTCTTCAATCTTCTTACCAAAAGTCACCGGAGATCGTCGAAATTGCATTGCAATGCACCCTAGTTGTCGTGGGATGCCTTGAAAGCGATCCGCTACCACATTGAGCTTCCCCGCTTGTAGACTATATCAAAGTCATATTCCTCAAGGAACTCCATCCACCTTCTCTCGCCTTTAGGTTGAGGTGTGGTTGCGTGAATACATACTGGGGGGCTCTCATGGTTCAGATCCAATTGGAACTTCCTTCCCAAAAAGATAGTGCTTCCAAATTCTTAATGCCCCCCGACAACCGCAAGCAATTCTGATCGCGTGCATCGGGTAGCGCGTTCGGCCGTTCATCTTCCGAATCGTGACGCTACCACACACTCTTCTTGCATGAGCACCGCACTGTAACTATTTTACTCGTGACTGCGGGCTACAAGCTTATCTTTCTCCTGGTCCGGCATGGTTAAGATCAGGGTTGTTAAAGCTTCCTTCAAAGAATTCAAACCTCGCTTGGGCTTTCTTGTGCCAATGCTACGCCCCATCTTTCACCTTCTCCGCCCTCGTTAAGTCATTAGCGGGCCGCTTATCTTAGCAAAGTTCTTCACGAACTTCCCCTCGTACCCTTCTAGCCCGGAAAAACTTCCTCATGGACATTCTTCGGTGCCGCCACTGAATCACCGCTTCAATCTTGGCGGATCCGCCTTCACAGATCACATGACCTAGGTATTCCACCTTCTCGCCTCACTTCACAACTTGCTAACCGTGCCTCTTCAACTTCTCCAAGACTCTTCTTAAGTGTTGTAATGTGCTCATCAAGGGATCCGCTATACACCAAAATGTCGTCAAAGAATATAATCACAAAGGTGTCTAAGAACTCTCTGAAGATGTCGCTCATGAGCCTCATGAACGTCGCTGCTTCGATAAGCCGAAAGGCATTACCGTAAACTCATAATGCCCATACCGCGATTCTGGCGGTTTTATGGATATCTTCTTCCTTTATCCGGATCCATGATAACCCGACCTTAAGTCGATTTTGGAGAAGACCTTTGCACCTTGGAGTTGATCCATCAAGTCATCTGATCTGGGGAGCGCATACTTGTTCTTGATGGTGCTTGTTCAACCGCCTATAGTCTATGCACATCCTCAAACTACCATCCTTCTTTTGACAAAAAAGAATAGGTGCTCCAAACGGCTTAGGACGCTAGGTCTAATGAAGCCTAGATCGAGCAACTCACGCAATTGCTTCTTTAGCTCCCCAACTCCTGGGTCGTCATTCCGTATGGAGCCTTACTTGTCGGCTTTGTTCGATTCGAAAAGCTATCTCGCACTTTCGACTCCCCTATAAGGAGGAAGCCGCTGATCTCATCCGAAAGAGATCATGGAACTCCGTGATCAAGTTAGCTACCTGCTTAGGTAACTTGTTGAGCCCCTTATCTTCTTTACCTTCTTCTGGCTCAGGCTCTTGGATCTCAAGCTTGAAGATATAAGCTACTTGCTCACTCTTTATGCACTTGAACATTCGTTTAGAAGACATACACTGCATGATGGGAACAACTTCTTTACCTGTGATCTCAATGATCTTGCCGTCGGGCGTTGGGAAGGTCACCTTCCGCTTCCCACAATCGATGATGGCCCCTGCTGGTCCAAGATACTCCATTCCTATGATCAGGTCATACTTGCCAATGCCCATCACTTCTGCCCCCATCTGGATATTAATCTCTGGCAAGTCGATGTCGAAATTAATTCTCTTGCCTGCCGTCTGCCTTACTGCTCCACTTGCTAAGACAACGGGCCTTGGCTTTGACTTTAGTGGTTTCAACTTCAACATTTGAACCATTCTGAGGGATACAAAGTTATGGCTACTTCCTGAGTCTATCATTGGCCTTCCCTACTGTGGAAATTACTTTATACTGGCTCTCTGCTTGCTCTGTATCTATTGCGGCAAAGATATGACACTCACCCTGAATGTAGTCGCGGGCTGCCTCGCCGGTCGTCGCCGCATGAGTGTCCCAATCTCCCAACTCTACTAGTGCTGCACTCATGACGAGGGGCGCTTCACGCCCTATGGCCTGGCTGAAGCACCAAGCAAAGCCGCTTTTCTATGCACTCTGTCTCTTTTCCTTGGGCATAGCACACGCAAAAGGATCGCATTTGCTTTTGGAGTAGTTTGACCCCTCCCGCTTGTCCTTGAAGGACACCTCGCTTCTTCTCCCCGCCGCTTCCCTCGGTTTGCCACCATAAGGGGCTCTAGCCGGGCCTGGCCTGGCTGCCCTAGGGCTATAACTCCCTGCTGCCTTGCCTTTGTCCCGATAATCTCTGCGCCTCGCCCGCTATTCTCAGGCCCCGCTTCCTTGCAAACTTATTGCCTTGGACTCGCCGATCATCGTCTTAGGGTTTATTGCCCTTACAAGCTTATGATCTCCTCATTCAGTCCCTCAATATAGCTCTCCAACGCATGCTTTTCACCCAACTTTGGCACATAAAGCCTTAGCCTCATGAATTCCTCTCAGATATTTACGGACTGATTTGTTGCCTTGTCGCAATCACGAATTGCTTTGCATCATCTTTGGACTTATGCTCTCTTGGGGGCGTGAGTGGCGCTTGAAGGCTTTTAGCAAACTTTACGAACACCGCAAGCATCCTGCTCAAGCCATGGGCCTTTGCATACCCTTTCCACCAAATCGTCTGCTCCTTTCGGGTTTGGCTGTTGCCACCACGCCTTTATCCTTGTCCTTCATACCATAGGCGTTGCCATATTCGCTCATCTCATCAAGCCAAGCCTCTTTTCCTCCATGCCTGACCGTTCTCGTCGAAATTGCTCGAAACTTCTGGCCTTCAAACATTTCCCAATCACGAGTCTACCTTCTTCTGATAGTCAGAGGCTCTTGTGTCCCTTTGTCGTCCATCTGTGGTGTCCCTCTGCCTTCCATCTGCAGTGACCCTCTGCCTTCCATCTGTTCGGTCCTGGGCCTGCTCTTCCTCTTCCTCGGTGGGCCCGAAGTCCGAAGCTTGAGTCGGAGGATTCCGAGCTGGAGGACCTCCTTCTCTTGCTCCTCTTCTTGTCTCTTCCTGTTTTCCGAGCTGATGCTTGCGGCAACTGAGCGTTGCCCACCGAACCCACTCCTGCTTGTGCGGCCAGCAAAGCCTTTATCTGCTCGAGGTCCGTCCTCATCTGTGATATTTCCTCTTCTGGGGTCATGGGTCCAAATTCCTCAAACAGGTTCCTTGCCGGGGGTGGCCTGGGCGGACTCTGTTCTTCCATATGGTCTCGGCGTTGTCGTTCCCCTGAGCCTAGGCCTCTAGCTGCATACACAAGTAATTCATGGCTATATGGTTAGTTTTACTTGTTCTCTTGCATTATTTATGTTTGTTGGTATAGTTGGGGAACAAAATACATCAACAAAACATTTAAAGTGCAAAAGAAATTATATTTATATTATATAATATTTTAGTACAAAAATCTCCGGGATCAAGAGTCTATTAATCTTGAAATCGCCGGTAAGATGGGTTGTCCTCGAGGACAAAAGCATGAAAGGGTGCATGTAAGCCACAATGTGAGCCACAATGTACATGCAAGGGTTGCTGGTACTAGTTTCTGGCATTTTAGGACAGAACACAGGAGCATCAAAGTTCTTCCTACCATGGTTTAAGCTGTTCGATCCGAGCATCATGTTATTGATCACAAGCTTATGAAACCTGCAAAATTGCAATGTGAGAATAAATCAAGCATAAGAAATTGCAATATGAAAATAATCAAATCATAAAAACAAAACAGAAACTCATACTTACTTCTGGACCACTTTAGCATCGGGTACATAGCCTTTGACAGAGAGAGGGATCTCAGATACTTGGGCTAGCTATAGATGGAAAAGAGCTTTTCAAAGGACCAGCAAGCACAAGTATTGCCAATGCCACATTTGGGCCTTGCAGAATGGAACAAATATGTATTGGCATCTTGCAATCAAAATGCCATCCAGCCCTTCCTTTATGTTTGTGTTCTTGCATCATCCCCCCCTCCCCCGTTCTTGAGGGAATTCACAAAATTCGGAAGGTGTCCTATCGAACCTCCAAAAACTTGTGTTTCCAATCGATGGAAGATCGCTACAAAGGTACCGCACACAAATCCAGATTACATATTAATACATAAGATGAGTGACTTAGGGAATGAAATAACATAAATATGTTGAAATGCTAGCCTACCTCCCATAGACATCTACCATCTTAGAGGTCAAGTCCAGCTTCAGTCCAGAACTCGTCAACATCACTTTGAAAGATAGAGGGTGCGCGGGCTTAGGAGGATACTCCTATAAGGAGGAATGGAACCAACCTTTTCGATGCCTAAACCCACAAGGAAACAACAAAGATTAGCAAAAAGAATATATCTATTGTAATCAATTGTATATTACTCACCTTGTAAATTCATCACCGCCAAAGATCTTCTTACGAGGATCCGTTGCACCTTATTTGTTATCACATCAATATTTGCTTGTAGATCCTCTTCCTCTTCCTGTTCCGCTTCGAAGGATCGGGTCCACCTCTTCCTTCACGAGGTTGTGATCATGTCCTATGTACAAAAAAAAATGTGGTTAATTACCATAAATCTGAGATGTTTAACAAAATTAGTTCATCTTGGACATACCTCTTTCTAGGTGGTGGTGGCACTTTTTGCCTCGGAGATTTTCTTTTCAAGGACATTTTTGATGTTTGGAGATTTTGCCTCTTTTTTCCTTTTGGAGTGCCATCACCAATATTCTTTTGCCTCCTCTTTGGAGGGACTCAACTACCAACTCAGACTTCCTCTTCCCACGGTATCTCATTCAAAAATGGATTGGACATCCTTTAGCTTCCCAAAGACTAAAGATGTCATTGACATCCGACCTCGCAGATGATGCCGAGACCAGGTTTGAATCTTTCTTAGCTTCTCCAATTACTAATTTAGCACTTGGTGATGAAAGAGTTTCATTGCAGCAAACATTGAAGGCTCTCGCACCGCCCAGAATCTTTAGCTTTCTCAAGTGCCATCCTCTCAATTTCCTCAACTTCACTTTGTCATGTTAAATGAGAAATGGGGACCTGGTTCTAGGAAAAGAGAAAACCCTAATGTTTGGATGATCCTGGAGAAGGTTGAGGGTCTGGGCGATTCTCGATTATTATGAGGTGCAATTGAGAATAAAGAGAGTCTTTTAGGGTTTGAGTATGGCTAAGAACAACTAATGAACCTTAAAGCAACGATATAGATCATTTGGATATGGCATGGTGAAGAACAAATGATCTAAATTTCAATAGACATAAAAGAACATGAAAATGAGAACTAATGAGAAATATCATTTACATTCGCCAGCATGTACATTTCATGTACATAAAATGGGCCAAATGGGCTAAACTTGATTTAACTATAGCCAAATGTACATGTACATGTTCCTCAATGTACATAGAGGTACCTCAATGTACCCAGATGTACCCTTATTTGGATGTACCCGCAGTATCCAGGCCTAGGGAATGTAGATCTATGCCCAAAAAAGCACATATATGTAAAAATGCACATACTTATGAATCCATCTAGATGCACTTTAAAGATAAATGCATGTACATCTATTTTGCTCAAAATGTAGACTCCATTAGAGACATGTACAAGTGCCGATATTCAATATCTTAACCTAAAAATAAAAGCATCAATAAACAAGCAAATATATGCCTAAAATTCTTTATATTAACAAAAATTATACATGTACAAGAAATAGGTTTACGCGTTCTCCCATACATGTAGAACTATGCAAGATGCAATAACAAATATGAATGAAGAGAAATATAAGTTTAAATTAGTTGAGAGCAATGCATACCTTTCAAAGTGCTGCAACCAAGCTTACCTTCTGAATGCCCTCATCCCGTATGCAACCTTTTATGCAATTCACGGTCACCCTCATGGACCAGATAACACAAGCGGACCAAAGAGGCAATAAGCATCTGGGATGGAGCTATCCGTAAACCCGGAAGTGCCAAAGCCTTGGCCACAACAGTTATGAACTAAATGTGATGAACTCCGCTCTATAGAAGTAGCTCCTAGGCTTGGGCCTTGGTGGTGGCAATAGGTCCCGCTCTCCCCATGAAATCCAAAATCGAATGCCTTTGCTTTGTTCCAATTCAATGCAATTAAGTTTTTCCTTTACTTGTTCAATTGAGATTTCATGCCTTTCAATGTCTTTAGTTGCTTCCTGATCTAAACCAATTTCTAGCTTAGAAGAGGCTTTGTTCTTTATCATGTCTACTCATAACCAAGTCTTCCAACTTGTACTTCAACACTCACGAACATAACTTGATTTCCAAGAGCTTGGATCCTGGGACAATTTGTCAAATTCTTTTTGTCTCATCTATTTTCTCGGGTGATCTTGCTGCGGATCTTTGATAGCATATCCTTTCTACCCTCAATCCGCCATGACCTTCAATGCATCCCTCCTTTTTTTCTTCCGGTGCTTTCTACTTCATTCAATAGGTTAGTTTTCTCCTCCAACCCATGCTTAAGTAATCGCTTTTGTGTCAACATCTGATCTAGAATAACCTGGGGCTCTAATATTCTTCTTCGCAATACGATGTCCCCGCTTTGATAGTTGAGGATTTACTCCTTGTAGGGTCCTCTTTGAACGCCCCCAAATGAGGGGTTTGGCAAGATCTTTGGCGGTCCTAGCCACGCCCATCCAATCAACAAGCTTTCCTCCCTTCAAGTGAAGAGCAAATGCTCGCAAAATAGGTTGAAATATAATGGTTTGTAACCTTTGTTTCTTGCCATAAACCAATTCATAATATTTAAAAAATCATCTTTCCATGCGCTAGGATTCTCCTTCCTTGAATCCTCGTCGTTTTTGGAGCTTCACCCCATACCTCGTTCATAACCATCTCTAGGTTGGGTATGTGGGCCTCTGCATGTTTATCCTAGGAGGTCTTTGGCTTGGATCACCTTAGAACCCAAACGAACGTAAACTCCTTGGAGGTAAAATTCCACAAATAAAGCAAATCTTGCTTGGCAAATGAGAGCAAGCACTAATCCGGGGCGTTTTGGGGCCATAGCTATTTATGAAGAATTTTTGAGGTTAAATTTCAAACTATCTTTTTTTGGTCAGTGAACACCTAGAAACAAGAAAAATTTGGGAAAGGTCTTCAAAATCCGATAATTGAAAGTTCATTTTCTAGTGGATAGCCATTAATCATGGCATGGTTACTAGCTGGTCAATTTTGATACTTTTCTAAACATGTAACATGCCAATACTATGTTCTAACTACAAAATTAGAATTATAGACATTTTTCATGCTTTTTATGACTTTTTAGTTTGTTTAACTTGGGCGTTCCTATGGAGCGCCTCAAGTTCCTAATGAGATTCTCATTATCCGCCCTGGCGTGTGCGGTGACCAACCTCCTTTTTTGAAGGTTGGCTCACTAATTTTAGTCTTTTTATGTTTCCATTCATTTTTTAATCGTGACTAGCTTAGCATATACTACAAGAATGAGAAAAAAAGTTTTCCCATTTTTCTCTTTGAGAATCCTATCAAGTTAGTACTATTTGGAGCATGGTCATGCTTTGCTCTTGGTCACCAAGAAACATTGCTTCTTCACCACGTGGGCTGAATTTACTCATTATCACCGCTGCACTCACCCGTCCACAAACAGAGTTCATCCCCATACCAGCTCCATTCTCGATCACAGGGCCCTCCACAATCCCCACTTGCTTGGCCTCCCAAGAAAGAGTGAAGGGGTCATTTTACCCCGCCTCCCTCGGGGCCTACCTAGGTCGGTTCCGTAAATATACATGTCGGATACAACATAATCACATATCCACCTCAAAGGGTGGTGCACCAACATCTGCATAGACAATGATCTTGCCTCTGATCATACATCCGGTCCTACCCATGGCGAGGACTCGAGGGGAGGACTCCGCCTCCATAACGGTGTTCATTATGTTGTTCATGGCAATGGATTTGGGAAGTCATATGAACATGGCATAGGGTTGTCCACTCCATCCGCCCCTCCCGTGCACACTCCCCGAGTGGTTGAAGAGTGTTGGGACCCGACCAGAGCCATAGGATGCATAGCCAAAAGGGTTATTCCCGGGTTGCATCTTCCCAGATTCGATGGGCCGAGGAGTAGATCACTCCTCTCCGAGATCTGACATGGGGCTACTCAAGGTGACTAGAGGGCCACCGCCTTTATATCGACCCCCCCACCGGAAAGTGTACACCACTTCCTCGCTGTCGAGCCCCATGCCTTACCCACACTCAGGTGGTAAGCCATTAGACCTAGTCACAATGATCCCCCTGGTAGGCCTTACACACCCGGAGGGATCGCTCGAGAGTCGAAACACGAACCTCCTTGTTAGCCGGGCGGCCCCTTCACCCACAACCCGTGTGTGGTTCTTGTACACGTGCCTAATCTATGGTGTGCTAGAGAGGCTAATCTAGGAGCATCTACTACCAAGCTTTAGGTCTCTACCCCCTTCCCAATACAAGGAGTTCATAGAGATACATCATCCATGTACATCACAGAAGAACTAAAGAACTAGATCTAATCTATATCATAGAGTTAGGTTCTTTAGTTAGAGTCTGGTATCTAGGGATCTAGATGGCTGCTATGGGCAATTTAATAGGCTAAACCTACTGATTCTATGACTAAAAGAACGGTTTAGGCTATTAAATTGACTAAATACCTGATCCTTGAGTTGCTCCTCCTGACCTGAGTTCGACCATCCTGTTGAACTGCTCGAATCAAGGGAAACTAATGGTGCAATTCGCTCAGACAGAGCCTGGGAGGCGGTTTTGGCTCTTGAAGCAGCCAAAACAGAGCTCTAAAACCCTAGGAACGAAAATGGCCAAATTAGGGTTTCTCCTACCTAAATAGACAAGGGGGTTAGGCTAGGGTTTCCAATTATCCCTTTTGGCATGTGGGATAATTGGGAATGGGCCCACTTGCCTTTAATGGCTAGGTGGCAAAATGTGCCCACATGGAAAGGTGTGCCCTCATTAATGTGCACATTGGTAAATGTGCACATTAATATTAAATGCACATACCTAGCAAGTTGCCCCCTAGGGGCTACCCACCTGGCTACACATCGGCGTACACGTCAGTTGGAGTGGCGTACGCTGCGATTTGTGGCTTACAAAGATATGTCCTCGGACCGTGATATCTTTTTCGAACGCCACATCCTAATCGACCAACTCTACCAATAAATAATAGACTAAACCAACATTGTGGAGACGATTTTAATGCGAGAAAGATTGACCATACCACATTAAGGATTACTAGCCCAAAACTACCATATTGAGAAAAGATTGACCATACCACATTAAGGATTACTAGCCCAAAACTACCATATTCATAATGGAAGTACCGACCATTAGCATATCAATAAAGACTAGACAAAATTAAAGATTGAGTTCTGGAGATGACTCTTATGAAGAAGGCAAACTCTCGGTCCCAAGGTCTGCAAGCGCGACTTGCCCTTGGACTGTAACAATTTCCTCCCCTCCCCTTAGGGCCTTGTCCTCAAGGTCAAGAGGCTTAAAAGGAAAAGTGACATTACACGAAAGCAATCCCAAGAAGCACCATGCTTAGCTCATAAATGTTCATCACTTGGAACAAAACATGAGCTTCTTATTTGCAAATACAACTTTGCTACACATTCTTGCACTCCAAAGTTGCAACAACAATACAAATTTAGATCATCTTTCTTTGCTCAGGGTGCATCAAGCACTCCTCGTCAACAGGTATTCTTGGGGAAGCCAGAACCAGGTCCAAGCCAAATCCCTTATTAGGCAAGCTAGTATGACCTGGAGCAATTTGGCATACACCTAATGACGCAACCCCAAAACAAGAACCTTAACCTTTGCAAGAAAAGAAAAATTTATACTTTGCAGTTTAGATTGACCTAACCAATCATGGTTGCCAGATCAACCCATATAAGACCAAAGGTTTTAGGTCCATTCTTGGACTCATCAAACTTAATTTTTTTTATTTTATTTTATTTTTCCACTTAAGCATACGAACTATTGCCATCTCTAAATTCACTATCCGCACTTAGTAGATACAAATCATCTACTCATGTCAATCATATCCCAGACCACCCAGTGGTAAGATCGATGCTACTCCACAAACATGGATGTCCCATAGGGTCTAGCATGCGCGACATACCCCCAAATTACCTGTAACACTTTATTTCCCCCCCTCCTTAGAACCTTGGCCTCAAGGACTAACTAAGGATTCAATATAGGATATATATTGTACAATTACTTATTCTTCTAATGGCCATTTATGAATTCTCATGTCCGTACGAGACCTTGATATTCCAAGAATATCCTTATTGTACAACTTCCGAACAAATTGGAGCATTCAAAATCAGTTCGGGTTACAATGGAGTATAACACAAACACTATATCATGGAATATAGCCTCACTATCCAATATAGTATAGTTCGTATAGTTAGCTTTCACAATACTCAGTACTAAATCTAGTTTTCCCAACAAAGCTAACTCATATGCTAATATTCCCAACCTTCTCCCCTCGAAAGGGATTAGGCATAATGCGGAATGAACATTGACACTTTTCTTAACCAATTAAGAAAATTGTTCGTATAACTAAGGAATTACAATTTCTCAGGTTGATACAATCATCTTCCTCAAGATTACCTTAACTTGCATAGGTTTAACTCTAACTTGGAGATTCACGCAACTCTACTTCTGGAAAAGTGATAATTGCCTCTCCATCATGCAACAACTCAAAGTATAATCCTTTTTGAGGCACTTATGTACTGCAGTACATATCATAGGATTCTACGCAATCTACATATATTAGATCACTTTAGATTGCTTACATGGTTTAATTCGAAGCAACAGGGTAGGGTAGCTAATCCTTCCACTTAGTTAACTTCTCATGGATAAATTTTACTCTCAACACATCTTCTAGGGTTGCATTGATCGGAGTACATCTAGATGGTTCACACATTTATCCAATACATGATCTCACGATCCTTCACATAGAGCATTTCAATGGTCCCATCATGTTGCATGTGTATTTTAACCACATTATGTTAATAATGTCTACTTCATTATTACCACCCTAGAGTACTTGGTCAAACCTTACTAGAACCAAGTGCGCTGCCTAGCATTTTTGAGCAATGTGACTCATGCTCTCACACTTATATAATGGTTCCATGTAAATAAGCTTGTGGCAATCTTAGTATGCAATCTTCCTTGGCTTGCATAGCCTGACACATTGCACACTCAACTCCAAGCAACTACTTGGCAAACTTAACCCATAGCTTCCTATACCTAGTATAGGGTTTTGCGTTCATTGTACATGAACATAAGGATCAACCACCAGGACATAACCACTCTTCCACAAGGAAAGACTCTAATACACCAGTCCCAGACATAGTCACATGCCTTTTTAGTCAACCTTCTCAACGTGCATTAACAATCCTTCAAATAAGGATTATATCACAATTCAGACACAATTCAAGGACCTCTATTTTTATAGAGATTGCTATGGTCATCTGTATATTATCCTCTAGACAATATCCAACACTTCGACTCGTGAACTCCTAATTATAAGTTCTCAACCCATGGTCACATAATCTCACCTAGCCACACTTAGCTTGAGATGGCAACCTTTTGACTTTGGCAAATTCAATAGTCCTTCAAGCTCATTCCTAACATCAGTTTTATTAGCAATCCTTAATGCAAGTCCCAGTATTGCCAATAACAGCTTTTGACCATGCCAATAGCTTCTAATTGAGCTCTAATCCATTCAGTACTTGACCCTAAGTCAGAAATTCTATGAGTGGATTAGTCGAAGTTTAAGAATTTTTTGCAACCCCAAGGCACACTTAGGTTGAATTCCAATCTTTCACAAAGCATGCATTACCAATGTCATAAAACCTTTCCTCCCCCGAAGAAATTGAGCCATTTAAGCAAAACCTTGCTTAGAAAGGACAAATTGCTGGACAACTATAGAACAAATCTATAAGTCCACTACTATAGATGTGCATATTACATCTTCGAATGTGCGTACCACATCCCCAAGTGCAAATTGATGACCATTCTCCCTCTCCTTAGGAAGGAAATGGACAACAAGCACCTAGTTAAATTTCCATAATGAACTCGAATTATCTACACCGATAAGTAGTGGTTCCACAATCCAATTATGGACACATCATTATGATTTAAAGCAACATTACCGTGTTGCACATAATTATTCAAGCATTTCTTGAATCTTTTGAACCAAAAAGATCTTGGTTCAACCATTGCTTAATAAAAGCCCACCTAGTATTACACAATACCGTGCACAATAAACAGGGGAATTGGTGGATTATAATATTTTACCCCCAATGCTCTAGACACTTTTAAGCCCCCAGCTATGGACTAATATTATGTACATGGTATATTTTCAACTTGTAAAGTGTATTAAGATGCTCTCTCTTACGTTCTTTTCAAGGAGAACCATGAGTAGCCTCATAACAAGTTGATCTCTATGACTTATGTCGTGGTTACATAACCTATTCCATTTCTATGGAACAAAGAATCAACTTATATATCAATAGAGCGCACATACACTCTATTTACACATTTTACCTAACTGAAAGTAACACCAACACTTACTTTCTTTGATGCCACAATCTTTACTTGATTGCATCAATTCATTAAGTAATCAGCCTAGGCTTAGACCGAAGTCTGGCCTAGTTCTCACAATAGTGCAACCAGTGCAAAACACATACATTAGAACCTTTCAATTTCGACTCCCAGAGTCGATTCATTATTTTAAACAAAAAAAATGGAATTGCAGACAAATTGAATGTCTATCTTGTACAGTCACCCCACATAAAGCAAGGCCCTCATGGGCCCAACACTTGAGCCCCAGGCTCCCAACGATGAAACTACCATTTGTCAACACTCCCAGAGTGTTGGAATTGTAGCCTCGCCCAAATCCCAGATTAAGGCTGCTACTAGTCAAGAACACCGGTCTTGCCAAAACTGCACACTTAGTATGCAAAAGTACAATACCAAGTATTGCACGAAAAGGCTTTCTAGGTCCTTTTTATATAACTAGCTCAACTAGCTTGGGTACTATTCTAAGTTATCAACTTAGAAACGTTAAGGAGACAAAACCCTATAAGTGGTTGCAGTATTCGGTACTGCCCTTGGCCTAGACAACTACTAGTCCAACTAGTAATATAAGTTATACAACTTATATACCCCTTTAAACCATTTAAAAAATTAACGTGGCTGATATTGGCGGTTGTAATCGACCAGAAGCCCAAAGGCTTCAACGAAGCAAATTCGGCAGCCTCTGATCACTAGTTCAGCAAATGGATGCCTTCACTAGACCTTCCAGGATTTGGCCAGCATCAAATTCGGCCACTGAGGTACTTCCTCGTCAATTTACAGATCAAACGGAGCTTTCTCATATATACCCAAATTCCGTCAACTGCGGGCTTGAAGAACTGCTCCAGCAATTCTCTATACTCCAAGGCAAACCTTGAGGGTTGAAGCTTGGCTCGAAGAGACTAACCATAGCAATGTACTCAGAACTCACACAAAGAAAGCTTGCTGGCTGCTTTGATCTTAGCAGCACTCTACTAATTGATCCAAACTCTGCTTGAATGCTACTGATGAAGCATTCAAGCCCATGGATAGAAGATAACGCATTATCAAATTGGGGATAACGCGTTATCCGTTATAAAAAAAAATAATGTAAATAACATATTATTTTGGGGCCACTTTTTTTCGACCCATTTTTTTCGTCTGTTTTTTTTTTCTACGATTCTCCTCCGTGTCTCCTTGGCGCCTCTGGTGCTAACAGTCACCTGATTGCATCGAATCGAAGACGCAGCAGCAGGTCTGCTGGCTGCAGCAGCGACCTTCTACTGCTGCTACAAGAATCCAAAACAGTAGCCAGGTATGTTTCTTTCCATGTGTCGAGTTTATAACAGTGCTTTGTTGTAAGTTCATGACGATCTGAATACCAGTACCAGTGGAGCCAATTCATCATGGGTCTGTGTAAATCCTACTGCACTATTTTATGATTCGTCGTGGTAGCTTGACCAGTTAGTATATTTTGCTTGAGCTGCTTCATTGTAGACTTTGCATGGTGCGCTTGATCTAGTTCTATAACTAGTTTAATAACATTATTTGTAATGGGTTTAACTAGTTACTTGCATACGCCATTGGCTGTACATTCGGATGTGGCTGCATAAATAAAGCAGAAAAAGGGAAATGAAAGAAAGAGTTAACTAGTGCCTAGACTGCAAATGATAGAACCATGATCATGATCAATATTCTGTGCATGATGATCCGGAATATGAATCTCCAATGGAAGATAATTTTGATGATCATGTGGAAGAGGAGTCTCCAAATCTGGTGCCAAGACGGACATGAAGTGTTAAAGATCTAATTTAAAGTGTTCAACGTTTAGATTTCAGATTTGAGAATTCATTGGCAAAAACTAGATTTCAGATTTCATATTTTAGACTTCAATTCTATCTTGCAGGAGGAACATGAAGCTTGAAGTTTACACGAGAAACGAGCATCTCTTTCTTTATGCTATTTTAGACAAACATCCTTTTTTTGTGTTATTGGCAATTTGAGATTTCAGAGACAAATGTATGTTTTTGGGTTAATAGTAATAACAATTAAATTTATGTGCTACATTTTTATGGTGCTTATTTTGTTGCTACTTGAAGAAAAAATATTGATAGATGTGGACTTTAATTGCAGGATAAGCTATGGACATGCAGATACATGAAGGGAATTCTTAGAGTAGTCAGCATACTGACAGAGAGATAAAGGGAAATGGACGATATGTAGATGACAAAAAGACAAAATAGCAAGGGGAACATACATTGGAACTACAGGGGAAATGTAAATCATGGAAGTGGACAGAATAAGTTGCGGGACAGAGAGGCCCAGCCTCCACCGTGCACCAGTATAGCGAGGGCTAGACCCACCAACTGGTAGACTGGACCACTGCAAATTCAGAACACAAAAAGGTCACAAGACCATAAGAGTAAAAGGTGGACGGGACAAGCTACGGGACAGAGAGGCTAAGCCTTCGCCGTACACCAGAATAGCGAGGGCTAGACCCACCAGCTGGTAACCCGGACCACTAAAAACTCGCCAATTGTCAAAAAGGAGAATGGGGCAAACTATGGACTGAGGGGTATAACCCCCGCCATAGGCCAGGATAGCGTGGGCTCGACCCCCAACTGGTTCCCAGATCACCAAAATGACAGAAATGCAGAAATGCTTAAATGCACGGTAGGCAACTACTGAACTAATTGGCTCAGAGAGGGTCACCCCTGGCCAATCAGCGAAGATGGAATATGACAATATTGGGAGGGGAGGATCGAATAATAAAGGAGGACGGGCGGAATAATTAATGATTATGGGCAATTCAAAATTTCAAAACTAAAATGGTGATTTCAAATAAAAGACCATTTATAAGGATATAATATATACCCCTTAAGGATTATGGGCAATTCAAAATTTCAAAACTAAAATGGTTTACGTCTTTTTTGTCAGTGATTTCAATGGCCCGAATGAAACCAACAGGACCTTAATTTCACAGCACAGATGGACAAGCGGTTAGAGTCCAGAATTTGAGCATGGAAAACATATCCAAATGAGCCATCTCCAATATGGACGGAGAATAGGAGGGGTCGAGAGGGCTAATGAGGAGAGATGCGAATGGACGAGATCAAGAGGAGAAAGCAAAAATTCTGCGAGGGTTGGTTGAATTAGAGAAATTAAATGTTGAATTAGATGCATCATTTGATAGGATAAAGCCTCATATCATGGAATTTGAGGGAGCGAGTAGAATTAAAGCGTGACGTTAGGCTAATTGGAGTAGGAGAAACCCAATGAGGACATATATCGGTCCAAGCCAAAGGAACACGGGATATAATCATTGTCAAGGCATTGGCGGTGGAGAGGCGGTCGAGACACATAAATGACATTGAGGGATCCGCAAACCAAAGAAAGGATATTGCGATGGGATCCAGATTGAGGAATGGGATCAAGGTACGTGAGGCTCTAATCAATATGCGGCGACAAGGGTCAAGATGGGGAGCTGGCCAAGGCCAGGGAGTTGAACCAAGCAGGAATACACACGGGTGTCGGGAACGGCAAAGTCTACCTTCACAAGGGTAAGGAAACAGGTTACCCTGACACAGGAACAGAATATGGGAGCACAGGGACAAGCAAAAACAACAGAATTGGAGAAGGAAAACATAAACTCCCTGATGATCATACAACAAAAGGGGAGAGCAAGTTCTAGAATGTTAGAAGGGAATCAAAAGACGCAGGAGCAGAAAGAAGCGGAAATGGGGGCAACGAAGACCGAACACCGCAAGTGGGGATCATGGGTCCAACCCCGACAATGAAGACCAGAGGAAGGCCAAGAAGAACAGGCAACGAGACAAGTACACGGAGACTCCGAAGGAGCAACCTCGAGGGAAGAGACGCTGATAATATGGTACTGGAATTGTACCGGATATCCGTGGGATGACGGAGAGAGACTCGAGGGTGCCCACAGCTGCGACATAATATGTCTAGTAGAGATGTGGGAGCGCAACGTCAAGAGGCTGCCAGAGGAAGAGGGATATCAGCTATTCACTTGTTGGAAAGATAAGGATTTCAAGATAGGGAGGGGAAGTGCAGGTCTGGCCTGTTATGTAAAGAATAGTATAGCCAACAGTGCATGTATTTTACAATCAGATATCAATAAAGGATACATGGTGTTGAATATTCAAGTCCAAAACAAACAAGACCTATTTCTGATCATAGCATACTATCCGCCAAACAGTGACAAGTTAGAGCTGTTAGACCTAGGTGAGAGTATGATGAAATGGAAAGAACAGGGGCCAATGATTCTAGTAGGGGACTTAAATGCCAGAACTAGACAGGAACAAGCACAAAGCATGAACATTGACGAAACGGATGGTCAGATAATATACACAGCAAGAACACAGGAGTGGCAGAGAAATACAGAGGATAAGGCAGAGGTCAACGCTAAAGGCGAATTACTGCTTGAAGTTTGCACAGCGACAGGGGTAATCATAGCTAATGGAGTGCAAAACTGGGGAGGATCAGGGAGCTTCACGAGCCAAAATGCACACGAGAAGAGCATAGTAGACTATGTAATTATGAATGGTCAAGCAGTGGAAATAGTTGTACGGTTTATGCTAATGGCCCTCTGAAAAGGGAAAGTTATAATGTGTTTGTGTCCTTGATTAAATATGGATCTATTTTGAATAAAATTTTGACGCTATGGTTTAGTAGGGCCCGTATACTTGGAAAAAATAAAGACACAAACAAATATTTTTTTTTTTTTTTTTTTTTGAAGGCAATCCATATTTTTATTTTTATTCTACCCTCCTTCTATGATTTCTAAATACATTTATTCATTCTAGGCTTTATAATAACCTAATCTAGCCTAATCCATCCAAATTTTACATATGATAATTTTAAAAGTTACTAAAATACCACCCGGGATGGAGGTAGAAAACAACACATACCTTCCTTTTAATAGATTTGAGATCATCAAAAGGAAAAAACCCCATGATGCAAAGGTTATGTTGCCACTTGCAACATGCAACTATAGTTATAATGTGTTTGTGTCCTTGATTAAATATGGAGGTGAAGGAATAAAATTTCCCAAACCTAACTTGACACTTAAATATTGGCAAAATAATATTGGCCATGATTCGCCAAGATTTCTATAAAAAACATTCATGTCTAGAAAACATTCGCCAGCACAACTAATCTTGCAACTCTATTGTTCGCCCGACCTTCTAAATTATGCTTAGACAAATTTGGCCTTAAGGGCAACCCTGGTCGATAACATAGGGGAAAAAGAGGAAGAGAAAACGAGGATAAGAATCCAATTTCAGGAAAAATACACAGATACGTTCATACAAGCGATCAGGGAAGAAATGGAAAAGTGGGAATGGGGAAAACACAAGGCAGATGACAATGGCAACGTCAGGTATTCGGGAAAAAGAAAAGACCCAGGAAGAACAAGGCTTTCAAGGCATCAGTATGGTATGATGACGAATGCAGGGCAACAAAAAAGAGAGCCAAAGAGCACATAGGGAAGGAGACATACCAGACAGAAAAAGCAGCATACCTAAGACTATTGAAGTTAAAACGGAATAAGAACTTGTTGCAGCATCAATGGGGTATGGCAAAACTGTTGAAGAGGCAGCCCCGAAGGTTTTGGAGGGGATTCAAAAGGAAGGGGAATATGAAAACAGAGAATGAGCAGGACATTATTGGAGCAGCCGGATGGGAGACATACCTGGAGAAATTGTATAAGACAGGGGCATCTCCAATATCAATACCGACACCGCAGGATTCGGATAAATCATGCTTCAGCATACACGAGGTAATGGTAGCCTTAAACAGGACGGCTAACCATAAAGCCCCGGATCTCTATGGTCTGACAGTGGAATTACTAAAATGTGCCGAAACAGAAATAGGGAAACAGGTCACGGACATTTTCAACGGCATAACACACACAGGGCTTCCAGACAGGTGGACATACAATAGGGTCATACCTCTACATAAGGCAGGAAGCAGGCAAGATCCAGGTAACTATAGGACAATAATGGTGAGTTCCATCTTCGCAAAATGGTTCGGAAAGACACTGGACAGCAAATTAAAGAAATGGGCAGAAGCGAGAAACCTAAGGGCACAAGGACAGGCAGGTTTCAGGCCGGAACACTCAACCACAGACCATCTAGTAATCCTCCGAATACTAATAAAACAGAACAAAGCACAGGGAAGAAAGATAATTTGGTGTTTTGTAGATTTCAGGAAAGCATTCGACACAGTCCCAAGAGAGAAGCTATTACAAAGGTTGATAAACATGCAAGCTCCAAGAAACATGGTAGGATCGATTGCAAGACTATAACATAGGGTATATGCGAAGATGGAGCAAGAAGGACAGCCAATAGACTATGATACAAGCGTCAAACAGGGGTGCCCACTATCCCCGACTCTATTTGGGATATACATAGATGCTTTACAGGGTTACATAGCAGAACAGCAAGGGGAAGAATATGCCTCTACGTTAGGAGACACCAAGGTACCGATTATGCTGTACGCTGACGATCTGAGCATGATGGCCACCAAAAATAAGGGGATGCACAGACTACTAAAAATACTGGAAAATTTCTGTGAAAGAACCGGGCTAACAGTAAATCTAGCAAAGACCAAGATAGTCATCTTCAGCCATAAGAACAGGCATAGACCCTTCAGATATAGGGAAACAGAAATAGAGAAAGCAACAGAATATAGGTATCTGGGGTATGATGCACATGGCACAGAGAAGTGGGCTAAGGGTGCAGACACGAGGTTCCAATCGGCCATAGGGAGCTATTTCAATATGAAATTTTTTTGCAACAAAAGTAGAATAATTGACTGGGACATCAAATGCTACTTATTCAGTGCAGTAGTAGCCACTACACAATTATATGGGGCGGAAGCTTGGGGGCCAGGTCTAACAAACAAAAAATGGGAAAAACAGGAAGGAATTCTCAGGCAATGGCACAAACAAGAATTTAAGGTACCGACAAATACGCCACTGACAATCATGATCCTCGAAACCGGACAGAAACCAATGGAGGTGAGAGCATGGGAGAGGACCATAAGGTACTTAATTAAGGACAATGCAGGAGACCTTCAGGGGAAGTTGTCTAGTATTGCAATCATTGAGTCAGCAAAGTCACACATTCTCATAGGCAGTGGATGGTTTAAGGATGTGGCAAAATGGACCAGAGAGATGGGATTAAATCTGAGTGACCTAATAAACGAAGGGCAGTGGAATGAGGAGTGGGCAGACAGAGCTACAAGAGCATGGCTACAAGAACACACATGACCTAGACAATCTGGCTCATGACAGTTTTCCACCCAGAACAGCAGGTGGGACACCAGATGTACCGGGATAACATATTGGGAAAAGCCAAAAGAGACATCCCACTAGATTCGGGGATGGGGAGCCATGATCACGTCCAGAATCGAAAGGGCGGTGGAGGGAATAGACAAGGAGGATCGAATATCACGAATCTGCGACCTAATCGGGAGTGTAGAGGATGAGAACCACATGATTAACGATTGCCCGATATACGGGGACATCGAGACAGTCCTACGAAATATAAGATGGGGCAACCAGTACATATTTTGATGACAATGACAGAATCATTGAGAGATTTGGCAGACGCGATCCAGGGAATGATGATCAGACACAGAGAAGTACACAGGGAAAGAGGGTTTGTAATATGAACCGCACAAGAGGCGGCTCATAAACCCCACACAAATTGCTCAGTTGAAAGCTGATTGATAACGACGCATCACCGCACAGCCACGAAGCCGATGTAAAGCGGGATGCTGGTAATAATAGAAAAAAGTCAGCCTTCAGAAAAGGCTACATCATAACAGCGTGATGTGCTAGTAGCGCCCTTTCAGGGAGCTCGCCCATGCTACACAAGTCCAGGGGCCTGAGGGCACAAGGGACGTTAATTTCTATTCTATTCTATTCTATTCTATTCTATTCTATTCTATTCTATTTGAATTCAGCATGCTCGAATTAGTCAATAACAAGTTTCAATTTGTTAAAATTCGAATTTTTTTTTTGGCCCCAAAATAATGCGTTATCACCTTGGCTGATAACTCGTTAGCCGTTATTTTCGCGTTAGCCATTAGCTAATGAATAACTGCTAACTTCTAACTATATTCAAGCCTCAATCTCAAATAACTTTCGTGAATCAAATTTATGCAGACATGATCCTAGATCATATAAGCACAAAGCTTTTGTATACACATCCTGGTATTTACTCTTCGGTACTCCAAGTTCATGTTCTTCACGATCTTTATGACCACCAGGCCAAAGTTAAGTTGCTAAGACCTCCATACGAGGCTGCAAACTTATTCTGAATACCTACTTAATACTAGAGTTGACAGTATACTAGTATACTGTTGCAGCATTACCATGGTAAGTTATAGATGATAATCAATATTACATAGCCGTATACTCTATACTATAGCACAACTAAGCTAACATAGGTAGTTGCCACAGAGGATCAGAACAGAAGAATGCAAACCAAGCTCTGATACCAAATTGTTACAGCCTACAGAAAGTAGGAGACGGGTTGCGCTACCTAAAACTCCTAGAGTTCCCAGAACTCCCCACGCGCAACCTGGGATCGGCCTGAAGCCCATCATGAGAACTCAATATTCATTAGGGATTTTTGAGATCATAAAAAAGGGCCTTCTAAGAATCAACGACTAAAGCTATATGAACTACCAATTAGAAAAAACAAATGATAATCCAACCGACAAAAATCGGTTATAACTAACTCAACCATCACATTTTTCTAGCATAAGTGTTGATAGCAAAGTCAAAATGAGCTCTTGTTTGGTGCAATAGATAGATCTCATTGAGATCTTTTCAATCTTGGGTGGTTTTGCATATTTTTTAGCCCCTAGGATAGTAAAAAATGATAAAAACCATATTTTTTGGAGTTTTGACAATCATAAGGGGTTAAAATATGTGAAAAGCACCTAAGGTTGGAAGGATCTCAATGAGATCTATCTATTGCACTAAACGAGAGCTCATTTTTTTTTTTTTCTATCAATAGTTATGCTAGAAAATGTGATCCAATGAGTTAGTTATAATAACCTTTTTTTCCCTTTTGCCCCGGACCCGGGCCAGTGCTCGATTTAAATTGGTAGTTCATTTATCTTCTTTGGCTTAGTTGGCATGTTTTGAAGGCCTTTTTTTAATCTCAAAAAAACCCTAATGGATCCCTGGGATCGGCCTGAAGCCCATCATGAGAACTCAATATTGTAGTAGCAGTATTGCTCAGAAGAGAGTAAAAAATGCTCCAAGAACGAAACAACTCCAGAAGCGAACACCAAGTTATGGAGTAATTCGGAACAGCCCCAATTGATCCACAATCAATTCGAAATGGACTGAAATGTTGGATAATCAAGACACAGCAAGAATCTACTCAGCAGGAATCTCGGATTCCACCCGTTCAACCACTTCTCTTTATTCTTCTTGTTCTATTTCTATGTTTAGTTTCTGAGCCATAAATGGACTCAACTTCTTGTATTCATTGGAGATTCTCTTGCTGCTATAAAAGAGAACTCTGGACAGATGAATGAACACGCATCTATCTGTCTACATCTGTGCCTTTGCCTATTCTGTGATTGTTTACAGTTCTTTGTGTTTATTTCGTTTATAACCTTAACAGGTTATGGGCCCACACACAAGCTTCTAAACGTCTTAGTCGCCATCTGATTTTGTTCTTCCGTTCCTTGTCAAGAACTCTATTTCCTTGCTTCATTTGTGTCTCTCTTAAAAAAGGGGGGCCGGGGGTTTCTTTGCAAAGCATCATGGATGCAAATTCTCGCTACCATCTCGCCCTCTTGAATGGCGTTTGATCCCTCACTTCACCGCAAAAAACTTCCAAATGTGGAAATGGCGCATGCAAATGATTCTTGAGGACAAACAGCTTTGGGAAGCTGTGAATCCAGACTCTGCTTCTCTGCCAGCAAGCTCTGAAAGGTCTGAACCGACCATTGAGGTTGCGATTGATATCCCTCCTCAGGCTGATTTTCTTGAAAAAGATAGGAAGGCTAGATTGATCATTTCAACTAGCTTGGATGATACTCCTGCAAGGCTTGTCAAGGGAGCCAACTGTGCAAAGGAGATGTGGAAGATTCTCCTTCATCATTATGAGTCTACAAGTGCTGGCAACAGGCTTGTATTGAGAAAACGTCTCTATGAACTGCATCTTGCTGAGGGAGGAGACGTCATGGAGCATGTCTGTCAGATGAAGGACATGTTGGATGATCTATGTGCAACTGGAGTGCCAATAACAGAAGATGAAAAAGTGTGTATGTTATTGAACAGCTTGCCCAAAGCATTTGAAGGGTTGGATAAATCTTGAAGGAAGATTGGATGATTACACGTTTGATACAGCATTAGATCGGATCAAGAATGAAGCTCTTCGTCAGCAACAAATAAGTCCATCAAAGAGGACTGATTCCCTCATGCTTGCTGATCTCAAGACAAATGAAAAGAAAGATACCAGGAAGCCAAAATTGGATAGGACCAAGATCACTTGTTACAGATGCCAGAAGGGAGGGCATCTTGCAAAATAATGCAGAGCTCCAGCACCTATTCCATCACCAACAATTGGGCAAACTCGATCTCCAATTATTGAGCAAAACAACATGGTACAAGATTTTCTTTGCACAGTCATGACTGATGATCTTTATCCTGCAGATCCTACTTGGTATTTGGATTCTGAAGCCACAAGCCATATGTCCCCAAATCGCTCAAACTTTATTTCCTACAGTCCCTTCTCTAGTCATCGATCAGTATTGATGGGTGACAATCATCATCAATCTGTTGTAGCATCAGGAACTGTTGTAATTCCACTTCAATTCGGTTGCATCAAGCTTGTCACTGATGTCTTGCATGTTCCTGGCCTCCACAAAAATCTGCTCTCTGTCAGTAAGATAACAGATGCTGGACTGAAGGTTGTGTTTACATCAAATCTTTATCATGTGACCAACAAGAAAAGAGACATACTGCTCACTGCAATTCGGTCTGGAAATCTCTATCAAATTGAAGATGGCACCGCCATGGTTGAACAAACTAATCTGGTAATTGCTACTCCTTCTGAGCATTCCATTTGGCATTACAGATTTGGCTATATCTCTCCAACCCGTCTTCACCATATTGTCACAAAGAAGGGACTAAGAACCACCGTTCATGCCACAGCTCCCTGTAATGCCTGTCTCATGAGTAAAACCACCAGAGTACATTTTCCATCCTCTGATTCACATGCCTCTCAAATCTTAGAACTGATCCATGGTGACATTTGCGGCCCCATTCAGCCAACAACTGTAAGTGGTGCTCGTTGTAGACTCATGTTTCTTGATGATCATACAAGAAAAATGTTTGTCTATTTGCTGAGATCCAAATCTGAAGCCTTTGACCAATTTGTGGCATTTCAAGTGGAGGTTGAAAGGTTTACAGGAAAGAAAGTGATTTATTTTCGCACTGATGGTGGAGGAGAGTTCTGCTCCAACAAATTTGCAACCTATTGTTTTGAGCAAGGGATACAACACCAAATTACCTCGCCTTACTCTCCTGAGCAAAATGGGAGAGTTGAGAGAGCAAACGGAACCTTGGTGGAGATGGCTAGAACACTTCTAACAGCCATGCACGTACCTGTCAAGTATTGGGGAGAAGCTATTCTTACTGCAGCATATATCAGCAACAGAGCACCTCATAGTGGCGTTGAGCATCAAATTCCAAAAGAATTATGGTCATCTGTAAAGCATTTCCTCTCATGCATACTGGTAGAAAATCCAAAATGGCCCCAAAAACAAAATAATGCATGTTTATAGGCTATTGTTTGAATAGAAAAGCCTATAGACTTCTAGATCTTCAATCACAAACTCTGATTACAAGTTGTCACGTTTCCTTCAATGAGCATGAATCCTGCTTCTGAGATTGTGTCCCTGGCCCTGAGTTCTCACCAACCTTTGTTGTCCTTCCATATTGAGTCCTCCTCTACCTCTGATATTCCTACTATCACAGAAACTCAGCCACTTGATTCTGCTGAAACTCAGCCCATCGAATCCCAGCCTATGCCTGACAGCCTACAAAATCAGCCCGATGTACTTGAACCAATTGAACCCTCTCACGACCCATCCTCTGTTTTGCCATCTGAATCTACTGTTCAAGCCAGACCCATCCGGACCAAACGTCTTCTTGTCTGGAGCAAAGACTATAGTCTTACCATCATTGATTCTCCAAATGAACCATTATCCTATCATGATGCTGTCACTAGTGCAGAAAGATCTCATTGGCTTCTCGCCATGCAACAAGAGTATGACTCAATTTTGCAACCAGGAACTTGGAGCTTGGTTCCAAGACCTCCAAATCACTCAATTGTTGGCTCAAAATGGGTATACAAGCTGAAATATAACAGTAATGGATCGATTGAAAGGTATAAAGCCAGATTTGTTGCCAGAGGCTTCACTCAAATTCCTGGAGTTGACTTTGATGAGACATTTGCGCCAGTTGCCAGAATGGTCTCTATCAGAACTATCTTGGCACATGCCACAATCAATCATTACTTTGTCCATCAAATGGATGTAACAAATGCTTTTCTTCATGGAAGTTTGCAGGAAGATGTGTACTTAGAACAACCTGAAGGATTTGTTCAAGGGTCTGCTCAAGAAATAGTGTGCAAGCTTCACAAAGCCTTATATGGTCTCCGACAAGCTCCTCATGCATGGTATGAACGACTTCATTCTGCTCTTCTTAATCTCAATTTCCAACCAAGCACTGCTGATCCTAGTGTCTATTTTCGTTTTGAACCACATCCACTAATTCTTTTATGCTATGTGGATGATCTGCTAATAGTAGCTGCCACCCAAAAAGACCTTGAGACATTGAAACATCAGCTCTGTCATGAATTCCACATGAAGGACCTAGGTTCAGCTCATTACTTTCTAGGTCTTGAGAATTAACTACAATCAAACTGCTGGAACCATGTCTCTTACTCAATCTAAATATCTTGCCAAACTTCTTGCCGATACCTCCATGTTGTCTTGTAATCCTATTTACACACCCTTGGAATTTGGTCTCATTCTGCTCCCAGATGATCCAACATGCTCCTCTCAATATCAATCTCTTGCAAAACAGTATAGGAACATCATTGGAACTCTGAATTTTGCAGCCACCTCCACTCGTCCTGACCTTGCATTTCCAGTCTGTAAGCTCAGCCAGTTCCTCATTAATCCCAAGCAAACCCATTGTCAATCTCTGAAACGATGTCTCCGATATATGCAAGGAAGTCTTCATCATGGAATTCACTACCATGCAACTGGAAATCGTGAGATCATTGCATACTCTGACTCTGATTGGGCAGGTTCTCATCATGACAGAAAATCCACTTCAAGGTATTTGTTTGTGTTGGTTGGAGCACCTATCAGTTGGAGTAGCTCAAAACAGAAATGTGTGGCACAATCTACCACGGAGGTGGAGTATGTAGCACTTGCTCATGCTGGAAATGAGGCAATCTGGCCACAACGATTAGCTCTGGAATTACACATCACTGAGCAGTCTGGTATGTTGATGCATACAGACAATCAGGGAGCCTTGGCAATCTCCCATAATCTGGTTATGCATCAGAGAATAAAGCACATCGATATCAAATATCACGTTGTTCGGGATCTTGTCAGTCAAGGTATTTTACAGTTGAAGCATTGTCCTACTTCCGACATGTTGGCTAACATTCTGACCAAGGCATTGGCTAAACCCAAGTTTGAACAGATTCTGGTAGCCATGGGATTACTTCCACCAACTCCTGTGACTTGAGGGGGTGTGTTGGATAATCAAGTCACAGCAGGAATCTACTCAGCAGGAATCTCGGATTCCACCCGTTCAACCACTTCTCTTTATTCTTCTTGTTCTATTTCTATGTTTAGTTTCTGAGCCATAAATGGACTCAACTTCTTGTATTCATTGGAGATTCTCTTGCTGCTATAAAAGAGAACTCTGGACAGATGAATGAACACGCATCTATCTGTCTACATCTGCGCCTTTGTCTATTCTGTGATTGTTTACAGTTCTTTGTGTTTATTTCGTTTATAACCTTAACATGAAATACTAAGAAGCAGAAGATCAGGAAGAAAGGAAGAGCAAACCTCTCCAATTGCTTGGCTCCAGTTGTAGAACTGTCCGTTCCAAAATCGTCTCCAACTCCTTATATAAGGTTACCAAGGCTAAGATTAGCCCCTGAAAAGGCTGTAGGCCTTTTCCTAGCCTCCAAATTGGTCCTCCTTCTACAGATCTGGAGTCTATAACAGATCCGGCAGCCTTGCTGCCATTTGCGATCGCAGGGGAACGAATCCCCATTAAATAGCTAGGCCCAATTGGGTGCTGCCACCTCAGCCCCCCAAAACCCAATGGTTAAGTGCTTTTATGAAGGCCCTTTTAACATTTAATTAAATGTCACTTTAACATACGAGACTTTTGCCATTTAAAATTACCCAGCACCGCCCCTAGGCGGTAACTGACTCTTGGAACGTTTCCAGGCTACCCAATGGCACTTCCAAGGCAAACTCTCGGTCCCAAGGCCTGCACGCGTGACTTGCCCTTGGACTGTAACAATTAACTACTTTGATATACCTTTTTGCAGCCATGAGTGGATATTAATCCTATCAAATGCATTGTGCCAATTATATTATTTGAATAACAATATTTTAAAGGCTTTAGCACACTTTCAAAAATAACCTTTCAAGAGTGAAATTTCTTTGTTGATTATAACTCTTACATCCTTCTATGCTATAAAGTCCTGACTTGAAACTGTATCCATGTACTTCTTGGTATACAAAATATCTTTTCTATAAACATGGGACAACAAATATGGAAAGCTAAAACTAGTACTAAAAGTATGACTTCAGGACAAAAGCATGATGAATAAGGAAAATAAATCATATACGAGCATCAGGTTTTAGAGTACGCTACAACAGGGTTTGTAGGTCTATTTTATAGATGGGGACATGGGGGCAAAACTGGTGGAGATACAGGCAGAGAGGCGTGCTCCGTGACAAACCAATCAGTGTAGAACTAGGCGAAGTAATATAAGATATGACATGATGTTGGAGTTTCCCAAGCGGAGACCCCCCCGTAGGCATCGAAATCCATACCCACATACATTACAAAAAGGATTCCATATATCGATGTCTATATCGACGTCTGGACATCGTTTACTCTTCGCTGAATGACGTTTGAACATCAATAAACGACGCCAATAACGACATCTAGACATTGTTTAATGACGTCTAGCCGTTGTCTTACACGTGCTAAATGGACCAAGCCCACATCCCCCGAGAGGATGCAAACATGCAAGATTTAGGCACCAAAGCTTGAGCTTGAGAATTAGACATACTCTGCTTCTTGGGCAATGATGAAGAAGAAGAACTTGTTGCTGTTTGTGCTGATGGAAGGAGCCTTAGTTGCTCAAGTGCAAGGGGGAAAAAAAACCCTTTTTCTACAATGTTTTCCATCTTTGCAAGCCTTGTGTTTTGTACCCCGCAGCATATAGCCAGCACCCAAAAACCCCATGGACATATTCGTAAGCATCTCCTTGCTTGCAATTTCTCTTTCTAAAATCTAGACAAGTTGTGTGAGAGTAGTGAAATTCGCGAGGACCCGAGCCTTCTAGCAATTGGACATTCTGTTCAAGACAGGAAGGCAAGGGACAGAATCCTCAATAGCCAAAACTTCCCTTTACTCTGTAATACGGCAGCTGCAGAGTACTTCTGGAGTGGAGTACTTCAACGGCAGGATGGCGCAATATCTGTCCTACTATATTGCCTATCTTTGGGCAGAGATACTTCCTATCTTTGGGCGGACATACTTCCTCGACGGTGAAACACTACCATTGTATATTATTCTTGATATGTGATGCAACCTAGTTGCTTTAGTATTAGTGAGATCTTAGTAAGTCTTATTATTTTTCTTCTTCAAACAAAGCTGAAATACTCTAGGGTGGAGTACTTCAACAACGTGGCACATGCGTTAATAGTAATCTAGGCACACAAAAAGGTTTACCCATCGGATAACCCAAGAAGAAAAACACTAAAGCCCAACAAGACTGGTCTTCAAAATCCCACCTCAGCTTTCTATGTATTCTTATACAAATACCACCAACTAACCATTACAAACTTATATTATTTTTATTCCTCGACCTCATACAAATACCCCAATTTAACCTTTATAGACCTCGCTTTGGCGAAGTTATGTTCTTACAAACTTATGTTATTTTTATACCTCAACCTCGGCAATGTTATATGTAGAGGAATATGGCATTGAGTTTGGCAACGCTATAGAAGAATATGGCATTGAGTTGTAGGAGCGTGATATATTCATTTGTCGGCACCGTTATATATAGAGGAATATGGTATAGAGTTGTAGGAGCAGGATATATTCATTTGGAATATAGTATAGAGTTGTAGGAGCAGGATATATTCATTTGTCGGAATGCCCTCAAGCCATTTTGCACACAGTCCAAACAAATTACAATCAAATATAAAAGGCAGAGTCATATTGTCCAAATTTGGCCTCAAGAGAATACATTTGATCATCCCAAACAAATCATAGGAAGAGCTATATTGTTCAAATTTGACCTCATTACAATTAAAGAGAATACAATTTGATCATCATCCAACAGATCATCATAACAGAGACCATAAAGGATTATATTTTCACACATTTATACATGTAATGCAAACCATAAATGATTATATTTCCACACACCTATACATGCCATAACAGATTATATTTCCACACATCTATACATGTAAGGCGCTACATCTATACATGTAAGGCGCTATCGTAATTTTGGCACATCTATACATGTAAGACTACGAATGTAAGGGTGAGGAAAAGCCCTTGAGAAAAACCTTAGTCATTTTGGCAATCATGCCTTGGATAGGAGAGGCATGAGGCCCATGGAGGTGCAACCCTTCACAATTCTTTACCAAGTCAATGGACTGTTGACGAGGCTGGAGGCATTGAGGCTCCTCAGAATGCAATGACCCAAGCTTTATTGGAGAGATATGGTCAAGGCCTTTGACCGGGTCAGTCTCGTAGGGTTCAGAAGACACCGGCGAGGATGTGTGAGGGGGTTTGGGGGATTTGGACGGCCGGGATTGAGCGCGGCGCATCTTCTCGCGGAGCCGACGCTGGAGATCTCTGCATATACCGCCCTTGGTGAATTTCCGTCGGCAGTCGAGGCACATATACCTGGGTTGAGTAGCCTTCTTGTTATTGTGGTAGCAAAATTTTGTGTCAGTGGAATGACATCTTGGACACTCTGTAACCTCCTCTTCTTCCCTTGTCACCATCTTTTTCCTCCTTTATCTTGCTGCTTTTCTATAACTTAACATAAGTGAATCTGTAACTTAACCTACTTCCTTATGGTTTTTGGCCTTCCCCAGTTTGGCTTTTCGAGAGATACTTTTATTCTTAGAGTTGGTTACTTATCCTTCACATTTTATAATTAGCTTAAGATATTGGCTGCCATTAGCTTAAGATATTGGCTGCCATCCACCCTGCGCTTCGAACAGACTGGAAACAGTTTATCCTGTTGTATATTTCTTTTATTGATTCATGGAACCGAAACTGGGTTTGATGCAATTCGGCAAACTGATAGCTTTGTGTTTGTTCTATACATGGCTGATTGATGCAATATATGGAGTACCAAACGGGATGCTAAGTGTTTGTTCTATACATGGCTGATTCATGCAATATATGGAGTACCAAACGGGACTCCGGTCGATGACCTTGATTGAGTTGCTTGCAACATGGTTTCTTGATTTGACATTGGTTGTCACCATTGCAAATTTCTGCAGATTTTACTTCTCCATCTCGAATCCATCCAAAATTGCCAGTCCTTTGCATATTTCGAATTGTTGGTTTTCTGCATATGTGAAAGTGCAATTTAAATCCTAGATTGACATACATGGACTCAGAAAAGTCGATCCATTATTGGAGCTCCTGATTTAGCTCTTAAAGCTCCCTGAATTACCTCTTAAAGGAAAGTACTTATGTGATCCTGATTCCAAAATTATAGACCTCATTCTTTCTAATTCTCTCCCTCTCCTTTGCACTTTGGAACTCCTGCAAACTTAAATTGCTAGTCTTTTACACCCATCATCCCTTGACCATTGAATCATATTCAGCAAGGATCACCTTTAGTTCTCATCAAGACCCAATTGGTCGGGCCAGGAAGTTTTCTCCAGGTTTTGAGGCAAAGGGGCATTTTGAAAATTTATAGATAAGGACTTTTTGAGAATTTCCCCAAAGGGATGTTACTTATTCCCTTTACAATTTGTTCGTGCTTACTTGAAACAAGAAGCACATATGCTTATAATGTGTTAAAGATAGGTAGTTAGACAATGTGTTAAAGAGGAGAGATTGATTGAAGAGGGAAGCTAAAGACTCACAAATTATTTTTTATACAGAAAAAGGGTAGTAGGAATGATGAGGATCATGACAGCAATAATGGTATCGATAATGAATATGAGGATGAGTGATGAGAAGGAAGCATTGTTCGTTCTGTAGATTTGTCATATCTCTACAAGAGCTGCCATATCTCCACAAGAGGTAAATACATTTCCTTTCATTTGATGTTATTTTTAACCTTCTACTTACCAAGGTACACATAGTAAAGGCAAAGAAGACTCATTGATGCTTTCTTCCCTTGTCCTTCCACCTAGCCAAGTATTTTATAATCACACGAAATAAAGCATACACTGAGAGTGGCATCCCCATATCATGGGTGGAAGACCCAATTAACGAACCTAAAACGTTCCATATGCTGCAAAAACTGGAATCAATCCTTTAGCACTTCCCTGCATGCAAATGATTTCTTCTAACAAAGGTTCATATCCCCTTCTTGGTGATGCAACTAGAACTCTAGCAGAATGAAAACAATCATCTGTATACCTTGATGTTGTTTCACCTGCAATGATCAAAAATATGCAGCTAATCATCTTCAAAGCACCCGCATTTTTGGCGCACGGAGATATATTCTCACTGGAGACAGATTCATATCTGCAAAATAATCGAAGGTCTTAAAGCATGATTTTTAATGATGATGGTAATGTGTATTGCAACTCATAACACTATATATGCATGCTAGAGTTGTCTAGGAAATGGATTATGAATGTCAATTACATTATCCTTGGCACCGAAGATGTGGCAAAGAATGAAACATATTGATATAATCAAGTTATCTGAAAGAAGTACATCCCTTTATGAATTCTAAGCAAGGTTGTTCCAAAAACAACAGATCTTCCAGCAAATAAAATAAGAGAATCTTTTGAAGATTGAGATGTGAGTCATCAAAGGAGAAAAAGGCCACATCAAACTATCTTGAAGTTTGCCAAAATTGCAACCATAGATCCAAATTCAATACACTCTACAGTCTGAGAAAAAAATATAACTACAAAATAAATCTAGACCATGCCTTGAAATAGCCCTCGTTTTGGCAAGAGTAAGGCCGCAAATGAATGCATTGAGCAGACCATCGCATACAAAAGACTATCTCAGATTCTAATGCAAAAATCCAGCAGAATTCACTAAATCGACCTCCTTAACCCGATACTCAGAATAACTCTGTATCTATAAGCTAGCATACAAGGACGAAATTCGACCTTACTTACATTGATAGAAAGAAGCATGTTTAAGCATCATCCTTACTCAAGGTTTGCATTGATAGAAAGAAGCACAGTACATGCTTAAGCAATCGTATGCTAGCATAATAAAAATCTCAGCTGACACTTCCATTAAGTAAAATACAACCTGTGCGTAATTGTAACCTCTTCAAGGCGCAAGAACTTATCAAAGGAGAGATCCACTGCAGATCGTTTTTCTAATAGCAAGTAAAACATCGTTGCTTACTTGCATTGACCAAAAGAAAGAATTTGCAATGTTCTTTGCACGACGTCAAGGGCAAACATATGGAAAAGAAATAAATTAAGCATTTTTACAGTGAAGACCATAGAGGACCATTTCAGGCAAGTTAAGTAATTTTAGCAAACAATAACAGTATTTCAGCAACTTTCCCTAGGAAATAATAAAAGCGAATTCTCAATAATAAGAAAAACAACCAGCAACAACAAGATTACAATATTAAAAAATTTGCACAACTCTAAGCATTTCCAACGAAATATCCAAACCTTTAAGACAAGAAGAAGGCACCAATGAAGTTGCATTAAAAGCAATTAATCGCATAGTGAATGGAGCATTAAGATAATCACTGGAAATAGTGTTTTCCTTTGTTCATGAGCATTGAATTACTTGCAATGATATGTACGAATACAACGAGTTTTTCTAACCCATTACAAATGTCAAAACTAGATGAATGTATATAAGAACTGACTACCTTCCACTTTGTTCTTATGGAAGAAGAAAACTCCTTGTAGTGGGTAACAAGATGGAGCCTATATAGGAGAAGACACCCCAAATTGACTCCCTACTAGTACAAACTTTTGACCTAGCATGCTATAAATTCCCCCTAAAGAAATCTAGATGGCCATCTTTCTCAACTCGACTTATAGTTGTAAATTGTTAAACACATAGTTTTCTTTAGATAATATCAATTTTTAGGTGATCATAATGGAAGAGTTTTATCTTGGACGTTAGAAATCAAAGGTCTAAGCCAAAATAAAATCTGCAAAAAAACATTTTTGCATTAGTTCCAACAATACATATAAGAAATTTACATAGAATCCAAGAAAAGGAGTAGCCAGATTGCTCTTAGTTAATAGAGAAGATCCACATCTAATTCCCGTTACAAATTACAGTTGGCTTCCGACCTAATCTGCCAATCAATTTGTTGATACAGAATCCTGATGCAAACAATGCGTTTGGAACGAATATAAGACTCATTGTCATGGCTTTATTTTATATAAGGGATAATTTTCTTGCTATCCACCTACAGAAAGATCATTGCATGCTCAGGCGGCCGGTAGAGGAGCCATCATCATGGTATATACTAACATCAGATTACAAACCAAAAAAAGATTCTTTCCAACTTGAGAGATCTAGATCACGGGATCCTCACCCATCTTTCAAAATCGAAATCAAGGGGATGAGGAATTTAAAATAGGGAACATTTGCTTGAAATGGCATGATGCAAATCCTCCTCCTCCTCCTCTAACTGCACTCAAGTATGGCCTGACTAGAAATATGTTGCTGGAGATATTTTGATGGCCTTTCAAAGATAATCGCTCCTCCTTTTCCCTCAAAAATAATTTTAAGAACATTGAAGAACTCAAAGGAGCATAACTCGTAATTCTATACGAGTTTGATCTTATTGGAAAGATCTTATTTCAATGTAGAATGTTCATGAAACAACTTTCGCATTTCATGGGCATAAAAACATATTACAGTATAGAAACAGGGTCGCATAGATTCCCTGGGGTGCAGTTTGAGGCTGACACATGTCAGCCCCCTACAATTCGGAATGGGAGTTGAGTCTTCCAAGGATGACTGGTTAACCAGGTGATTTGTTTCTTTGCATCACTATTTTTTCAGTAGTACCTTGCTTCACTTCAAGAAACATAGGATTCAACTCTGAAAGGTAGAATTAAAACCCCCTTGAAACCGCCGATTAAAAATCTCTAATTAATACCTCTGCTTATTTGCTTGTAAAAGCTTGTAGCTATGGCATGAATTCGCATAGGGTCCCACAAGCTACGGATTGAGACCTGTAGATGGGAGCGGCTGCAATTGCCATGAGAAGCGAGAGTATGTGCATGTTGCCAGTTACAGGTTATTGAAGATGAAAAATTATAGTCTTCCGAGATGTCTTGCTGTTGAGCTAACTAGGAATCATTATTTGACCATAGCATTCCATTCCATGCTCCTATAACTTCTTAGAGCACTATCTGTGCATGACTTGGCATTATATATACGCGAGGTTCTAGATGAGTATCTTCAATTGCTGAGCCCTTCATGGTCTACTTATTTTTTGTTGAGTATCATCATTATCGCAAAGGTTTTTTCCTTGAAAACCTTTTGAAGTAGGGGTTTTTTAATCCTAGTAATAACAGTTGTGCCAGCCCATTGCATGGGTGCCATGACCTTTTGGTATTCGTGGACATTAAAAAATGTGTTCTATTTCTATTCTATTCTATTCTATTCTCTGATTGAAACCTTAACCATGCAAGAAGCCTACCAAAGTCCATGGCACGGAATCCTTCTTCTGCATTAGAGGTCCTGCCCATTAGAAGTAAGATACTTTTTAGCTTGCATCATTGACACTTACCTCTAAAGTCGTCGGATTCAAACTCCATGAAAAAGGGATGAAGGATTCGAACATACAGGCCATGTCGGCCTCACCAGAGCCCTGGCTTATTCAACAAGGAAATACACCTAATGGTCTACAAAAATCTGAGCTTTGAAACCCAAGACCAAATACTTATGCAATCGAACCCTTGCTATCACAACCAAGGATTCAACTCTACCGCTGTCATAAGTTTGCTGTCTTTCAATAATAGAAAGAAATCGACAGATTTCTTGATATATTGCTCCTGAACCACTGCTTCTGGGCCTGCTTGAAGCGCTCCGACAAAAACAGAGAAAAAACTTCCAAAACTAAGCAAACCGCCTAGGCTAAGTGCATGCATTGCTGCAAACAAAGCCTCCATATCCCTAAACAGAGTCTTAAGATGCAGATGTGGCCCTCCCTATGAGCATCGACGGAGCAGGGAAGAGGGGGGCAAAATTTGCCCCCCTATTTCTATAGTGATGAAGGGGTTAACCACCCCTGCGAGGCTGTTACAGCCAGTAAATGGGCGAGCCCGGAGGGGCGAGCCCATTTACAGGCTGTAACAGCCAAGCAGGGGTGGTTAACCCCTTTAACCGGCAGGCGGCTCGATCAAGAACACCAAGCCTGGATTAGCTATTCCATACCTGCACCCAGCCTCGTTTATCATCCCCTAGCCTGGTTTATCAGCATCCGAGCCTGGTTTATCATCTCCTAGCTTGGTTTATCACTATCCGAAGCTAAAACCAAGGCAGAGCTACTTGTTTCTGCAAGGCATCTGAGCTTGTTTCTCACCTCAATCCGAAGGACTAAGCCCATTCTGCCCTATCATGGGATCGACCGGATCAAAAGGCCTGCCGGTTAAGGGGAAAGGAATATCGGGACACTTTTTTGGTTCAGCCGGTTGGGGTCCCATGACCGGCGTTAGGGAAATCGGTCCACTTTTCTGGCTCAGCAGGTTAAGGAAATTGGTCCATTTTTCCGGTTCAGCCCCCGGCTAATGCCGGCCGCGGGACCGAATATTCCTTCCCCCACATATTTACCAAAATGCTCCGTTTGCCAAAAAAACGATCTTTGAAGTTATTTTCCCCGTCGGAAAGGAAACGTTTAGTGCAAGTCGTGAAAAGTTATTTCCGAAGGGTTTTAGGATTAGGGTTTTAGGGCTCCTCGGAGTAGCAGAAGCAATGCAGTGTCCAGGCTTGAGGAGGTTGCTATTCAACGCCAGCTCCGGCGAACATGCACCCATCTCTTCACATTTTCTTTTCTTTAGGCCTGGCATTAGGAAAGGATATAGCTGCTCTCTTGATATTATTTACAGGCATCAAAAAAGGCCCTTGATGTCGTCTCCACTGGCTGGTCTGCAAGGAGTAGTTTCTTATTTAAAGAACCCTAAAAATGGAGCAGAGGTATATCTGCTCGGCACAGTGCATCTATCACAGGCAAGTGTTCCGGAAGTAAAATGCCTGATTAAAAAGGTAAAACCCAATATTGTTGCTATTGAGTTGTGTGAAAATAGAGCCAAAAAAATTGGTCTTGGTGAAGGGCAAACAGCAGAGAGTAACCGAGGTGTATGGTGGAAATTAAAGGAATTTTGGAATTTTCCTGGCAGTTTAGTAGCTAAAATGATCCATGTTCAGTTGGTATCTGCAGACATGTCTGTCAGAGATAAGGGGTTTGATCCAGGGAGAGATACCAGGGTTGCAGTCGAAGAGGCCAAAAGAATCAAGGCGCAGATCATTCCGATAGACCGCGAATGGGTCTCAACAGTGAACAGACTTGCCCAGGTAATTACTCTTGCTGATGTTATTAACAGGTTCAAGAAGCCCTCTTCTGAATTCAAGCAGCAAATGTCTGCTGTCATACAACCTAACTTGGATGTTAATGCTGTAATTGAGTGGCTCAACAATGATGTGCAAGGAAAAGATGCTCTTGCATTCTTGATGAACTTGATGCACGACGAGTGCCCGTATGCTTCTCTCCTTCATGAGCCAGGCGAGCTTAGATCGAACCTCGAAAAGGAGGTTGCAGCTACTCTTATGAGGATGAGAATGAGAGATGATGTGAGAAGCTTGTTGAAGCTTGAAGAAGATAAGTTTCCTAACCTTGTCAAGGTGGTGTACCATGAAAGGGATGAGTTCATGGCCCAAAAATTGCTAAGCTGCCAAGGTAAGGTTGTTGCTGTAGTGGGCATTAGTCACATGGATGGCATTGAAAGAATCTGGAAGCATGCTTGTCTTTAATGCCCCATTTTGAACCATGTAAAGTAATGTGATAATGACAACCTTTAGGTAATTATTCTTTATGCTTTTAGCATAATTGTTCTTCAAGGATTTGTTTCTTTTTAGGTGCTTCATTTAACCTGATGAATGTGTTGCAAAGTGATATCCCTTCATAGACAATCCCTTCATAAACAATCCCTTCATAGACAATTAGGATGGAGAAAGGAAACCTTCCTACCTTTTCATAGCCACTTGATTTGCAAAATAATAGCCCCTTACCTTTTGAGAATATGCCACTTAGCAAGACATGTATATTTAGTTAGGATTGTATTAGAAATGACATATAATACTATGAATTACATTTAATGACCTAAATTGTTGGCTTGTTTGCCGGAGAGGTTTAAGAGGGACGACTTAAGATCGTCTGCACTTCACGCATGTGTTCAAACCCCACAACTAGCATATTCGTGAACGAATTACCAAGCATTATCATATGAACGAAGATACTAGATTAAAAAAAAAAGATACTAGACAAAAAAGATTGCACTATGGAGAAGATTATATGCCAAGTAAAGATTGTTTCTTCAAAGACGAACCAAAGTAAAGATTAAGCTATGGAGATGATATTCAAAGGTAAAGATTGGGCTATATACCAACACCATAAAATAACTGTTTCAACATGCAGGCAATTGTAATCAAAGATTGATATGCTTAAAGATGAAACTCAAAGTGATGATTGAGCTATGGGGGTGACTTAAGATGCACTCATTTGTGAATGTGTTCCTCAAGTGATACATTAGTTTGTATTCTGATTGACTTGCAGAAAGAAGCCTTTGTTTTATACTTAATATTCTTCTTTTTTGCAATGAGGCCACCAACCCTTAGTTAAGCAGTCTTTGTAGTCCCCTCCAGTAGGCTTCCACCACGATATATAAATATGGCCAAAATATGTAGATTCTGGATCAAAAACAGCATTCTCCTCTGCATATCCTAACTAACCAGGTGGTAGTATTGTCATCTCCAGGTCTAGGTCTGACTAGAACAAACATAACATTTGTCATATGTACGTGAGGATCAAACTCTTCAAGAGGCATCACTGGACGGCTATCTGAAGGGCCACAATAAGTAAAGGTCGCATGACCAAGGCAGATATGTCGATCTTTGGAACAAATGCAACTTGTTCTAGAGGAGCTTGTCTTGTTTGTGGCCAAAATGCATCATTTTGAGGACGTCTTGGAGCAACATCGTCCAAAGAGATAAGAAGCTGGCTCCAATACTCAAAACTTGCCATGTATTGCCTTGCAAACAAGCTAGTTTCTTGATTCTTACATATGTCCTTCCATAAGGAGATGTATTTGTTGATGCTATCCTTCAACCCTGGAAGATTTTTCAATGTTGGTCTAGGAGGAATATTTTGTGGCACACCACTTGGTAGCATTGGCGGACTATGTTCATCCTCTTTCCACATTCTAACTCCTGGAGAATCTGCTGGAAGCCTTTATGTGTAGGACACATTTTGTATTGCATAATAGGCCAATCTCCTGCCATCTTAAATTTGAAGAGCAACGGTTCAGTATGACCAACCAAAAAGTTGGCCCTTATCAGGGATGAATCCCTTTACGAAAGTCTTCCAATTTGGGACTGCATCAATGAAGTGTGGAATTGTTAGATGGTAAATACTATCTTTTGGCAATCTTGTGAAATCCTTGGTGCCAAATGACTCCAACTATCCATCAAGCCGTTCACATAGCCACCACACGCAAACCAGGTGAGAGATGGTACTTCCAGCAATGGCTCATCTTCAAATGCCCTAGTATAGTGGTACTGTAAAGGCTAGAATTCAATGTCTAGCTTTAATGTATCAAGTTGGAATCACCAAAAAATGTACAATTGAGTATGATAGCTTTCGATGCTTAAATGGGACCACATTGCTCGGGTGTTCCACAAATTTTGGTTCCATGATTATGATTTCTTCCATGCACATATTCCACGTTGCATACTAGATAACAATTTGAGCTCGACCTTATTGAGAAATCTTGGCCCAAAGAAGTTTCCAAATATTTATTGATAAATTTTATGCAAAACAAACAATAGGGTTCTATTCTAGGTTGCCATTTTGAGTTCAATATAAGTCATGTAATGGAAGGCTGAATGGCATGTGGATAAAAGTGTTTCACATTCATATATTCTCATGAAACCATTTGCTTGTAGGTCAATGCAAAAGAACCAAAATTCAACCTTATGTTAATATTTATCCTTTCATGAGCTTTTAAATATATTTGACAAATCTTTCCAAACCCGATAACTACATGCCTAAAGAAATATCGAATTATATTAACCTTATCAATGATCATTAAAAAATTCTTTTTCTAGAAAAAATCAACGGATGGACAACCCATATGAGGATGTCATTATTTTTTATGGTATACCATGGCATTGCAAGAGATTTAAGTTTCTTGTTTTGAAGCAAATGTGAGCAAGACGACCTTGCATCATCTTGTTTGCCACATTTGCCATTTGCTCTATCCCATATTTCACTTTTTTTTTATTTTCTATACATGAAATCATTTTTTCTTTTCGGGTTTTTCCCAAATTTTTTCTCAATGTTTCAATGTTTCAAAACCCCTAAAATCGTTTCCTTGGTTTAGTCTATTATTTTTTGGTAGGGTAAACATTTTCCTCCTTTTTTCCCCAACATGCCTTCTTCTCCTTTTTGAATTACCCTTTATCCCTTTCCTTCACCGATTTAATGCCCCTTTTTTCCCCAAGCTAGCCAACAATTTTGATATATTTATAGTATCGAATTTCAACAATTTTTCCATGCCTATTTTAACCCTGTATCTTTTCCTCCATTTCCTCAAAGGTTAGGGGCTACCATTTTTTTTTGGGCTGCAAAAGGTTTTCTTTTCTCAATTTTGGACATGTTTTTTTTCTTGTATTTGTGAAGGGAATCTCCTTACTTTCTCCCTTCCCCTTTTCTATGTTCCATTTTCTCTTCCCTTTTCATATTTTTCTTAATCCCCTTCCTTTTCCAAATTTTTCCTCCTTTTTTTCTTTTCCATTTCACTTCTTTATGCCCAAAAATTTTTTTCCATCCAAATCTTCCTTCCATTTTTGCCAAGGTGTACATTTTTTTTTCCTCCTTTTCCCACCCTTTTCCCACTTTAATTTTTGGAGAACGCAACTTTTTTCATCTTTTCATCTTCCTTTTTCTCAATCTTTAATTTTGTTTTGTTCTTTTTTGATATGCTAATGGTTCCCTTCCCTTTTCCATTATGAATATGGTATTTTTTTTGATATGTTTTGGGCCTTTTAATCCTCAATGTGGTATTCAATCTTTTCTCAATGTGGCATGATCAATCTTTTCTCTTTTTAAAATCGTCTCCACCCAATGTTGGTTTAGTCTATTATTTATTTTAGGGTATACTCATTTTTTTGAAAAACATGCTAGGCTTCCCCTTTTTTTCCTTTTCTTTTTTGAACCCATTTTCCTCTTCCCTTTTCTCTCATGATCTTAAGTCCCCCTTCCCCTTGTTTAAATTTTTCCCCTTTTTGTCATGCAAGAGCCAACAATATTGATATATTTTTTAGTATTCTTTCAACTATTATTTTTCTTTCTTAACAGATGTACATGTCTTTCTTCCATTTCTTCAAAGGTTTTCTTTGTTCTACCATTTTTTAAATCATGTGACTATCAAAAATCTAGGAAGGTTTCCTTTTCTCAATCTTTTTCCTTCATGTAATTGTATTTGTGAAGGGAGATCACTTTGCAAAACCTTTTCATATCCCAAAGCTTTTTTCCTTGTCCAAATAAGTATAGCAATTCACACAATTTATCCCAACAATATTTTCAACCAAATCTTCCTTTTTTTCCATTTTTCCATGCTTTTTTTCTATCCCTTTTTCCCCTTTCTTCAATCTTTACTTCTATTTAATCTTTGGAGAACCCTCTCCTTCCTTCATAAGAGTCATCCCTTTTCCCTCGAGCTCAAACCTTTTCCCCCTGTTGTCTTTCTTTGTTGATATTTTCTAATGGTCATCCCTTTCTCTTCTTATGAATATGGTAGTTTTCACTTTGGCTAGTAATCCTCCCTGTGGTATGGTCAATCTTTTTGGTCATTCTTTTTTCTCGCATTAAAATGCCTTTCCACAATGTTGGTTTAGTCTATTATTTATTATTTAAACAGAGTTGGTCAGCACATTTTCAAAACATGCTAGTAGTAAGGGGTTTGAAATCTCGGCCCACATGCACATTACGAGTGATCTCGACGATCTTAAGTCGTCCCCTTAGACCAAGAATTACGGCAAGCTAACAACAATATTGATATATTTATAGTATCAAATTTCAACAATTACTTACAGACTCTAACGAGATGTACATGTCTTTCTACGCTCTATTTCCTCAAAAGGTTAGGGGCTACCATTTTGTAAAACTTGTGGCTATCAAAAGGTAGGAAGGTTTCTTTTCTCAATCTTCGGACATGTAATTGTATTTGTGAAGGGAGATCACTTTTGCAAAACTGAAGTCATATCCCAAAAGCTTCTTCCCTTGTCCAAATAAGTATAGCAATTCACACAATTTATCCCAACAATATTAGCAACCAAATCTTCCTTCTTTCTTGGGTTGCCAAGGTGTATGCGTTTACAGAGTCGATCTTTACTTCTATTTAAACTTTGGAGAACCCAATCCTTTCTTCATAAGAGTCATCTCCAGAGCTCAATCTTTAATTTTGTCTAGTCTTTATTGATATGCTAATGGTCGGTACTTCCATTATGAATATGGTAGTTGTGGGCTAGTAATCCTCAATGTGGTATGGTCAATCTTTTCTCGCATTAAAATCGTCTCCACTATATTGGTTTTGTCTATTATTTATTGGTAGGGTAAACATAGTCAGTACATTTTTCATAAAACATGCTAGCTGTGGGGTTTGAACCCACGCGCACATGAGTGCAGACGATCTTAATCTTAAGTCGTCCCCCTTAGACCACTCGGGCAAGCTAGCCAACAATATTGATATATTTATAGTATCGAATTTCAACAATTACTTACAGCTCTAACGAGATGTACAGGTCTTTCTACGCTCTATTTCCTCAAAAGGTTAGGGGCTACCATTTTGTAAAACTTGTGGCTATCAAAAGGTAGGAAGGTTTCTTTTCTCAATCTTCAGACATGTAATTGTATTTGTGAAGGGAGATCACTTTGCAAAACCGAAGTCATATCCCAAAGCTTCTTCCCTTGTCCAAATAAGTATAGCAATTCACACAATTTATCCCAACAATATTAGCAACCAAATCTTCCTTCTTTACGGTGCCAAGGTGTACATTTCAGAAGCTTTCGAGTCTTTACTTCTATTTAATCTTTGGAGAACCGAATACTTTCTTCATAAGAGTCATCTCCAGAACTCAATCTTTAATTTTGTCTTGTCTTTATTGATATGCTAATGGTCGGTACTTCCATTATGAATATGGTAGTTTTGGGCTAGTAATCCTCAATGTGGTATGATCATCGTCTTCACAATGTTGGTTTAGTCTATTATTTATTGGTAGAGTTGGTCAGCACATTTTTGAAAAACATGCTAGCTGTGGGGTTTGAACCCACGCGCACATGAATGCATACGATCTTAAGTCGTCCCCCTTAGACCACTCGGGCAAGCTAGCCAACAATATTGATATATTTATAATATCGAATTTCAACTATTACTTACAGCTCTAACGAGATGTACATGTCTTTCTACGCTCCATTTCTTCAAAAGGTGAGAGGCTACCATTTTATAAATCACTAGAAACGTGTGCCCGGCGATGCCGGGCATTTCTCAAGAATGTGTGGAATGGTATTAGGGTATTAGGCTCTGCAGCTACAATAGAAATCTTTGTAGGAATGAGCAAAAAACATATTGCATGAATGTAGTTTAGTAGAAATATGAAACGTACATCTGCATGAAGGATGAGAACAAACCTTATTTTTGAAATGTAAGCACTCTATGAATTAATCTTGTACAAAACATGTATGCCTTTACCGCCTGGAAAAACTATCTCTAAAGGCAACAAAGTCTTTGAACATATTAAAGACATTAACACGTGTGAGAGTGATTTATCTCCAGACTATTTGTTATCAATGTTGTCTTAGAGAAAATTATTGTATTAAATGGTTCAGTAAACAAATAGTTCATTAGCAAGTGTAATGGTTCATAAGGACTTAGTATTTAAAAGCGTGTGCCGGTTTGCCTTTCATTGTCTCTTGGATATGTGGAATGGGTAGAGGTAATGGCGGAATAAAGAGCTATGAATATAATAGAGTGCAATTATAAAAGGTTTAACCTTGGGCGTAGTGGACAGGAATAGTGGGATGCACAGGATGGATTCAAAAGCTCAGAGATGATGGAGTGCATTCTAAGTGACAGAAGCTGATGATTTATATTAGTTCAACCATTTAACGGGGGAAAACCTTAATACAACTGATTTACAATTAGTAATAGAACATGGCAACTTACACTGGAATTTGGTTCTGTCTTTGGAAATGATAGATTTACTTGATGCATAACATGTCATTCATCTTTGTCCCCTTCTGTATCATTATCTATTTCATTCATGAGCTACATGTTACATCCGCACAATTCTTATTATTAATTGTGCCTTGATTCGATAAATAAACTTACCCTAAATTCCTACTATGAGTTTTATGCACAAAAAAGGATGTGTCTTCTCTCAGTTCTTTTCATGATATGATACCTTAAACGAAACCCACAAGTAATTTTGATAAGCCTTATATGCTCCATAAGTTGTATTTAACTGTGTCTAAACCCTAAACCAATGCCATGTGTGTTTGTATAGAAATCAAGTCTTGGTTGCTTATGTTGTGGATCGCTATGTTTACTCGACGTGGAACAAAACGTGCAAGATATAAAAATAAATGATGCAAATTGAATTGTAGTGGATGGATTGGTGGAAGAAAATATGCAAGATTTACATATATAATATGTAATTGTGAATTCTAGTGGATGGGTCGATTGAATGGACTAAAATCAATTTATCCAATAGAACTCACTATGAACATGAAGGTGGAATGTATAATATGTAATTGTGAATTCTAGTGGATGGGTTGATTGATCTCATACATCTGATAACATACATCAAATGCAAGTATACAAAGATATATACATTTAAATTACTAAATAGTATTCACAATATAGCTAGAGGAATGATGGAACATTGCTATCCAAATTGAGTAGGACTTTGGTATATAACAATGGAGCTGAAGAAATAAAGACCTTGGAAAAGTCGTTAACAAATGGCACATGCCTCTCTAATAGAGCTCTTTGCTCATGTGTCATGGAAAAATGGTGTGCAACAATCCTTAACCAACTGAAATGGGAATTGCCATTTAATTTAACACATATCTGCCATGCACTTCATTATCTAGACATGGCCACACAGATATCAAGGATCACTGGCCAGATGCGGTGACATTCCATGCTTACCTCGAAGGTTGAAACTGGTCAAATATATGTGTGCTTCCACATAATATCTACTTCCACATAATATCGAGATGAGAAATGTCTACCCAATCATTACAAAAAACAATTTATTAAACAGTAACACTGTCATGAGCTTCTAACTGCCAAGGTTTTTTCATTTCTATTTTGTATAAGCCTCTAACTCTTGTATATGAATAAACACATCAAACGGATCCTAAAGAACATTTCAAATCTACACAAATGCAAACGATTTTTGTCCTACACTACTGTAGAATGTTCCATAGGTAACTGTGCCCTAACATTACTGTAGAATGTTCCGTAGGTAACTGTGCCCTAACATAACCATACTCTCCAGATTAAATCATTTTTATAACAATAGTAGACATTGGTCAACATATTGAGAAAAGGCATATTCTATACATCTCTGTGTTTGCCTTTAGAGCAAGAAAGCAAGCATGTATATAAATAGAACCACCTAGTTTGATTGTTTGGCGTAAGAACTTGAAAATTCACAAAAACATATTGTGACAATCAACGCAACCATGTGGTGCCAACAACAATGCATCAAATGAAATTTGAAAGCACATTGAATAGGATCTTGATAGTGCCTTTAAAACTTGCAAAACAATGCACTATTCATAGAAATTGTCTTTGAAAGGCCTTTAACAAATGACAATACCTTTCTAGCTTTGAACTCTTTGCTCTCTGTGTCATGGCCGGATAATGTGCAACAATTCTTAACCAACTACATTAATGTTTCCTTATGCTTCAATTCTTTCAAAACGTAAAGCTCGTTAAACATACAACAAAATTCAATGTTAAAACTCCATCAATTTTTGTCCATTCAATTAAAACGTATCTGGCAGATGCTTCATTATTTGGCATAACACAAATAGGATTGAGTTGGCATTCAAAATTCAACAGTGACATGACCATGTTTCCACAAGTATTCTCTTCATTTTACACAATGGTGACTTGCAATACATCTAACCACTTTGCTTTAATTAATCCTTTTGTCAACAATTTGTTTTGCCATACTTGGAAGCAATATTCTATAAGTCTTGGCTGCTTTCGGGAATGCATATGTGTACCGGCACTTTGGACTTCAAAAGGGAATCATCTTTTGGGAAGCCGTCCTCAATAACTTTATAAGCATGTGCCAAGAGTTAAAACTTTTTTTTTGCATCTTATGACATAATTATTGTGCCACCAATCTAAGCAATTATTTGTCATCTACAGTACACATAAATATGGAACAACGAAATTAAAATTAGAAGAAAAGAAAGTATGCTTAGCTGGCCACAAATATGATCCAAGGAAGATTTGTCTATTTCCTCAAAAGAAACTTTGCAATTTTCTCACCTCTAATTATCAAATTAGAGCTTTGTAGAGCCAAGATCGCTTTTCTTGCCGCCTTTGCAAGGCATAATCAAGGCTTTTATCAATTTAAGTATCCCACAACTCCAAAAACCTCAAAACAAATCTAGTCAAACCTCTACATAAATACCTCTACCAATACCTAAATCACGGTTGCATAAATGAATTACACATAGAAGCACCTTGGCATTAGTATTCGAATTCTTAAGCAATATCATATTTGGAGCTTCTACTAATCTTATGCAAGTCTTTGGTTGGCTCTTCAAGTATTGCAATTGCATAAATCTATGAAACAAATAGAATGTCAAAGCCTAAATTAAGTAATCACAGATTTTAAAAGAAACAATCCATTTTGGGATATCTTCTCTATCTATTAGCTACCATCTAGATCTCGGATCTTTTCAAAAACATCATAAAAAATGGTCCAACCATGACGTAGTTGAATATGAGATTGAAAAGGTGAGAGTAAGAATGCATGGCTGTTATCTTCCTACCGTGTTATACAAATAGTGATGTCAGCTCTATTCGCACTGTGATGGCAAGTAAAGCTCGGATGCTTTCCTCAAAAGGTATTGTTTAAATTTGGATTTTCCCGCTTTGGTAGAAAATTTTTGGTTTTTTTTTAAGATGGATTTTCTAAGGTTTTAACGGAATTTGAAGGCCGTAATAAAACTTCCTTCCTATCCAAAAATTGAAAGATTTTTTTTTTTTTAATCTACTTCCCCGTTCAAAAATCGGAAGAAGATTCACCTTCGGTCGTTGCCCCGATTAGGAAGTTTTTGCCTTGAGCCGGGGCAATTCCAATGAAATGTTGCTTAGACATATTTCTTCATAGGGAGGTTTTGTTTTTCTTGCTATGTTTGCTTTATGTATCATTATTTCGGGTATTCCATGTTCAAAGACAGTTTGCTTTGTGGTATAGAGCTCAATTGGATTTGGTCAATCTTTTCCATCTTTTGTAGTTCACATGTTTCCTATCTTAGCCAAGGTATTTTGAGGTTTTCACATCTCTCTTTGTCATTCTTAGGATTGCAAAAATGCAGCCAGCCTCTAACTTTCTTTTCTTTTGATGTAGTTTATTTACATCGATAATCTCTATGATTGATGTCTTTAATTTTCTATGTACCTTCAAACTAAGAAAGAAGGGATTCATGCTTTGAGGACAAGAATCAAGTAAATTTGACCTCTTAAGATTTTGGTATGGTCAATCTTTATCACTTATTGTTACCTTCAGATCTAGGTAGATTTGTTTGCATAAAATGGATTCTTCAATAATTTAGTATAACATGCTAGTTGTATCCAACGCATATCTTTTATCATTTGTTATTTAGAGAATAATTTATCCTTTATTATTCGAAATAATATAATCTTTATGGATACAAACCCGCCTATTTGCACATCTTATATGCAAGTGCAAGACAAAAATAGCATTTCCTTCTAGGCATAGGTATATTTTATGCTTCTTTTATGTGGCTCTTCTTCTCCATCTTGCACTCCATGTGTTCTACCTTATTGTAATTGTCATTGATGCTAATCTTTGCAAAACTGACATGGCTTTTTGGAGGCACGAGTTCATGTAATATTCTCTTTCTTGAATAGTGAAATCTCATTTTGCTTTTACATTACATGCCGGTTGTCAATTTGTAGAATCCAAACAAAATTCAAGGAATTATGTGAAGGCCATCTTCGTGAGCTTAATCCCTAATTTATATGGAACCTATTCTTTGGTGAACTCCAATCATTCAATCTTAGAGAAACGAGAGCCGGTCTTTACCTCTTGCTAAAGATGGAGTTACAACGCAAAGTTTGGTTCTTAGATTTTTTAAGTTTCATAGTTCACCCGCTAATAGCTTTGGAGAATGGGGGTATGTTTGACCTCTTAAGATTTCTTAAGTTTCTTTTGGTTTAGTGGTTACCTATGTGGATCTTAGAGAGCTTGATGATGAGTATAAAACATGTTAGGCCCCTTTCTTTTAAAGTTTTGTTTTCGTTGATGGCCTATTATGGGACTTAGCATGCAGACCATAGATGAAGCTTAACTAGAGAGACCACTTCATCCCAAAATCTAAGCCTACAAGATTAACAACATGCAATAACATCTGAACTATCCGCATCATGTATCTTGAATAGACAATGATTAAATGTAAGGGCCATGTCAATGAATTGAAATTTCCTTTCTCAAGATAATGATATTGCCGGAAGAATTTGCGATGCATAGACATGGTGCGGATCCCGTGTTGATAAGGCTTCTTTTCCATTTGTTCTCTTTGATCCTTACCCTATATTTGTTGAGCCATATTAAAAGTGCAGATTTGAATCTTCCTTGATGGGCAAAAAGCGTTTGATTAAACTCAACGTAAAGCTTCGATCCCTCAAATTCCTTCGGCCATTATTTCACACCCCTTCTTTTGAATAGGGCGATGCCCTCAACCTTTAATTCAAACCTCTGATTGCGAATGTTGCAAGGCATACACAGTTTTTAGTTTTGCATTCCTTTTGTGGTATGGTCCATTTCTAGATTTTGCAAATATCTATAAGGCCCCTTTAATGGATTTTCCCAATGATCCGGTAGCCCAAAAGCTCAAAGAGTGTTGAGGGTAAGTTTTTAGAGTTATGTTAGCATGAAAATGAGAGCTTATTTGTTTTTGCCTCTCTTTTTACGGAGAAGGACCCTTTGGAAAAAAAAAGAAGCAAAGATAGAGGAGGACTTATTGCTTTGTAGTGACTATATCCAACACCATCCGATCTTCGAAGATCGATTGGAATGCAAATGTCAATCTTGAATTGTCTGGACTCCTATGGGTTTTTCCTTACAATCAGCATTGTTATTGAAGTAAGACAACTTTGGCAAATACTCCTGTATGTCTCCATTTTTTGCCTACAAGGTATTTATTCTCTTTATGTGTGTTGTCTTTGTACACCACTTTCTGTTTAATATCACACTATTTGTGGATATTTGGGGATTAGCTGAGCTTGCTTGCAACTGGACTGTACATTTTCCATCATTTGGCCGCTTCTTTGAGATTTCCCAGATGTGGATTTGTAAACCATTTGGAGTTTCTATGGAGTCTTCGTTTTGGGAACGCTAAGGGAGACATTCAAAAATCATTCAAAAGTTACAAAGAGTTCGTGTTCCACCTTAGGGTTCCCGGACCCAAGATTGGCTTATTTGATCTCCGGGACTAAGGGTGATGGTTTTACGGATGAAGAGAGTCCTCCTTTGCCATCCTAGGAACCCTTTTATCTTCTTCATTTGGATCTTGAGGCACCACCCCTACAGAAATAATTGAACTTGCAAGATATGTTAGACTAGATCCAACTTTTCATAGAAGTGGGAATGTTCACGTTGAAGGCAAAGCAAATTTCATAACATATCGAGGGCCGACTATGGTTTCTTGCACTCTTCATCTTCCAGCGCAATTTTGCTTCACAAAGTGAAAATTGGGGCCGGTTTATCAACTATCCCCTTATTCCATGGATGGTAAGTTAGTAAAGATGCATTAGTTTCTTTTCTATTAGAGTTTTTCTTTCTAATGATGTCAAATTGTTGTTTGCTCTTTGATCGCCTCCATGTCTTCTAGCATTTCAGCAAGAGTATGACTTTAGCCGATTTAGTTTCAAGCTTTTCTTGATCTCCCATTCTTTGCTGAACCCGGCCTTTGCAATATATTTTGAATACCCTTATTGTCGATGTATTGTGTAATTTGATCTTTATTTTAGGCCTTTGTTCGCTTGTGAGTCTTGATCCTTTGCAAAATAGGGTAGGCAATGAGTTGTTTGATCCTTAAGGATAAAAAGTCATGTCGCCAGAAAATTAGATGTACAAAAATTGACCTCCGTGTTGGGGTCCGATCACATGATATTGTTAAAAACTTCTTTTTTCGTTGATATTAATGCTAAATTTTGCATTGGGATTTGCAAAATAACATGTCCATATTGCAAAAGGAAGACAGCGCAAGAACTTTTTTCTATTTGTCCCTTTTAAGCCAATCCTGCATGCTCCTTTGATGTGGTGGTGCATGGAAGGTTTTCAAAGTGCGCATAGAGGTCTTCGGCGGTTTCCTTGTACGGTTGTTGGAGTGCTAGCGCTTTGGTAAGACTTCTTCTTTTTATTTTCATCGGATCTAATGTGAACCTCCCAGAAGTACATATGAGCCAATCATTATTTATAGAAGCCAAGGCCGGAAAATCATCCAACCCATCTCGGGTTTGAAAGAATAAAGGCCTTTCTCACGGCTTCCTTTGAAATGTGACTCAATTTGATGGTTTTCATATCCTTGCACAAGTTGGAACTATAGAAGGCATTAAATCGCTATTACATGGGACCGCTTTCGAGATCCAAATTTATCTTTCCTATGGAGGCTCTATATGATCAAGGCAAGGAAGCTCCCTCCCGAGTTTAACCTTTTGCATTTATGCTTCTTTTGTTATGCTTTTGTAGTGATCATTTTACAGGTGTTAATCAATCTTTGAGTTGTGTAATGCACAAAGTGGTTTGTTGAGTCTGTGCCTTTGTCAAAAAAGGTGCAGCATGGATCTTTGTCTCCCTACAGTTGTCAGCAAAATATGAAGCAGGAGACAATTGTGCATGATATAGGTAGATGCTTTCTTTACCTCTAGTGTTTTTCTGATTGGTTTCTACAATGAAGACATCATCTTCGAAAGCTTAGAAAATTGTCAGTAGTCTTTTCCGCATGAGTGGCTATGACCAATGAAGAATCTAGATGTTTCCTTACTTGCATGAAGACCACTAGATATGTTCTTTCAACCATTTACTTTCAAATGATCCTTCCAATGCCAAGTTTCAAGAGGGCTATCATTAGAAACTACCGCAAATTACGTAGCTAAATGTTCATATCTTCAACATTCTCTATTTTGATTTTGATTTTGAATTTTAAGTTGTTAAAATTGCATACGCAATGCCACAATCCCAACAACAAATGCCTTAAAATTTGTAGGTTACAAGATCACAAGATGAGATTGTTAGTTATTTAGTTGATTATATAGACAAGATACTTCTACACAAGCATCGAAGAACCTTACCTTTTTTTCTAACCTTATGCTTTATGTTTTGGTAAGTCCCTTCATGCACGCAGCTAGATATAATTGGATTTGAATCAAGATCTACGGTGACAAGTCCAATAGTTACATATGACAAGATTAAAAACCGTGGTAAATTCATAGAATGGAAAGATGATTTGCAATATCCAATTTCTCCTTGGAGTAAATCGCAACATCTAATAGTTAGAAGTTTGCTCCATAGGAATATTATTATCCACAACCAGCAATGTGTGGCATAGACAACTTCTCATGTTTGGCATTGCCAGGCATTGTTGTACACCTATGCTTTCAACAACACTACCCCCAAACATAACATATTGTTACTCAAAAAGCGTTACGTTCTTACACTTAAAAGGAGAGCAGTGACAAAAAACAATAAATTGTCAATCTCAATCCCATTGAAACCAATGAACATTTGCCTAGCCCAACTTTGTTTTTGCTTTCCAACCACGAACCCAACATCAACAATTACTTCCAACAAACCACGAACCCAAAAATCAATTGGCTTCTAAACTCTAATCGGTGAACACAAAACTACTAACATGTCCACATGCAAAAGTGCAATATACATATGATCTTATTGTCTATTCTCAAAAATCCAATTTTGTTTTTGCTTTGCAACCACGAAACCAACATCAACAATTTTGAACTCCAGCCACATCCCAAAGTGCAATATACATACAATCTTATTGTCTTTTCTTAAAGACCCAATTTCGTTTTTTCTTTGCAACCATGTAAACCCAACGTCAACAATCACTTTGCTCCGGTCGGACTAACACAAAACTACTAACATGTCCACAACTATAGATGCAAAATCCCAACAATATACATAAAATCTTATTGTCTATTCTCAAAGTTATGTCTAAGGCAACCATGCCTTATGCATCCATTTAATCTTTGGACCATAACATTCAACACTAACATAACTACTTCCGCACAAAATTAAATGTGCAACTTCTTTGTTAAAAATGTTTACAACTTGATGGCTCATGGTAGTAGAACTGTACTTATGCCCATTACACCAATAATTATAGTTTGAGCAATGGATTTGTGGCCTTTGTGTTGTATAAAGTTGAGTTATCATGTGGATCGCTAACTCCTAGATTTGGTAGATGAACCTCCATCGCGCCGTTTTTCTCAAAGCACATATGCATTTCTAATTTTCACCACCATTTCTAGAGTTTATCACAATATTGATTATTTATAAGGGAGAACGCAACACCCCCAAAGCTACTAGTTTATACAAAGACAAAAAAGTGAGAAAAAAAAAATATAAGCATGAGGTAAAAAATTATATTTCAAGAGATCACTATGAGATCTTTTACATAGAACAACATGCCAAGAACTAAAATTGAGAAATCTTAACCTCCAATAAATGATAACTCTTTGAAGCATTTCACAAAAGAACCACTAAGAATATTACGCTAGAAAGTGCTCACATAAGGTGCTCTAGAAGCAAGTGAAGAACTCCAAACACTTTGAATCACTGAATAAAAATATTGAAATTAGTTTTAGGAACAATCTTTCAATTTTTTTTTACAATGCTATCTACTCTAAGTTCCACTCACGAATTTCCAAGAGCTCTAAGCCCACAATGCTATCTACTCCAAGATCCACTCATGTTTCAAGACATCCATCTACAATGACAAATATTAAAAGTCTGGAAAATAGGAACATTTAGAGAAATGAAAGGCAAAAAGATCTTCAATAGTCTTAGATAACCCGACGCCTTAGATAAAGGCCATCTTAGATAACCATTATTGCAAGATGCCAATTTGAACTAATCATCCTTATAGTTCTTTTCAAAGATGAAGACCTTCATTTCAACTTAATGTACAAATAATCCCATTTTGACTTGATCAAAGGGTGAGGCTACCAAGATGAAGATCAAGCTATCAAAAACGGAACATAAATTTCATAACTACTTGTATTTGATAAAACTCAACTCACTTCCTTGCAAATGGATACGGATTTTCCCAATGTAGCATTACATTGTGAAATAGAGATAGAATTGGAAGCACTCAAAAATATCTTTGGAGCCCATGTGGCTACTCCGGGCTGCTTTGCCTCCATGTCTATGGACACTACTTGTGACGTCTTCGAGTTTAATTCTATTTAATCTTTGAGGCAAAACTTTCTTTTAAGAGCATGAAAACTAAAAAATTTAAATAAAATAGAGGAATGATGATGATACTAAAAACTTCTATTATGAATATGGTATTGTGGGCTAAACGGCCTTAGGATCAATCTTTTCTTGCCATTAAAAGCCTCCAAATAAATGGAGCTAATCGATTTTTAACTTATAGTTCCAACTAAGCATTTTTCAAAAGAGAGAGGGGGGTTTTGGCGGATTTATTATTTATTCTTGTAAACGCAAGGCTTGAGAGCCCCTTAGAGATTCTGAGGCAGCCAACAATATTGCATATATTTATAGTATCGAATTTCAACTATTACTGCGGGCGTAACATGTACATGTCTTTCTAACGCCCCATTTCCCTCAAAAAATAAACCATTTTAAAATCATGACTATCAAAAAGGTAGGAAGGTTTCCTTTCTCAATCTTCGACATGTAATTGTATTTGTGAAGGGAGATCACTTTGCAAAACCAAGTAATATCCCAAAGCTTCTTTCCTTGTCCAAATAAGTATAGCAAGTCACACAATTTATCCCAACAATATTAGCAACCAAATCTTCCTTCTTTACGGTGCCAAGGTGTATGTTTCTGTAGCTCAGTCTTTACTTCTATTTAATCTTTGGAGAACCCAATCCTTTCTTCATAAGAGTCATCTCCAGAGCTCGGTCTTTAATGTTGTCTAGTCTTTGTTGATATGCTAATGGTCGGTACTTCTATTATGAATATGGTAGTTGTGGGCTAGTAATCCTTAATGTGGTATGGTCAACCTTTTCTCAATCTTTTCCTCGCATTAAAATCGTCTCCACAATGTTGGTTTAGTCTATTATTTATTATTTAGAGTTGGTTAGCACATTTTTCAAAAAACATGCTAGCTGTGGGGTTTGAACCCACAAGACATGAGTGCATTTATCTTAAGTCGCCCCCTTAGACCACTCTCGGGCAAGCTAGCCAACAATATTGATATATTTATAGTATCGAATTTCAACTATTACTTACAAAATCTAACGAGATGTACATGTCTTTCTACGCCCATTTCCTCAAAAGGTGAGAGGCTACCATTTTATAAATCATGTGGCTATCAAAAGGTAGGAAGGTTTCCTTTCTCAATCTTCTCGGACATGTAATTGTATTTGTGAAGGGAGATCACTTTGCAAAACCAAGTAATATCCCAAAGCTTCTTCCCTTGTCCAAATAAGTATAGCAATTCACACAATTTATCCCAACAATATTAGCAACCAAATCTTCCTTCTTTACTATTGTCAAGTGCCAAGGTGTATGTTTTTCAGAGCTCAGCCTTTACTTCTATTTAATCTTTGGAGAACCGAATCCTTTCTTCATAAGAGTCATCTCCAGAGCTCAATCTTTAATTTTGTCTAGTCTTTGTTGATATGCTAATGGTCGGTACTTCTATTATGAATATGGTAGTTGTGGGCTAGTAATCCTTAATGTGGTATGGTCAATCTTTTCTCGCATTAAAATCGTCTCCACAATGTTGGTTTAGTCTATTATTTATTGGTAGAGTTGGTCACAAGACATTTTTCAAAAAAAACATGCTAGCTGTGGGGTTTGAACCCACGCGCACATGAGTGCAGACGATCTTAAGTCGTCCCCCTTAGACCACTCGGGCAAGCTAGCCAACAATATTGATATATTTATAGTATCGAATTTCAACTATTACTTACAGCTCTAACGAGATGTACATGTCTTTCTACGCTCCATTTCCTCAAAAGGTGAGAGGCTACCATTTTATAAATCATGTGGCTATCAAAAGGTAGGAAGGTTTCCTTTCTCAATCTTCAGACATGTAATTGTATTTGTGAAGGGAGATCACTTTGCAAAACCAAAGTAATATCCCAAAGCTTCTTTCCTTGTCCAAATAAGTATAGCAATTCACACAATTTATCCCAACAATATTAGCAACCAAATCTTCCTTCTTTACTTGTGCCAAGGTGTATGCTTTCTCAGAGCTCGCCTTTTTACTTCTATTTAATCTTTGGAGAACCCAATCCTTTCTTCATAAGAGTCATCTCCGGCAACTCAATCTTTAATTTTGTCTAGTCTTTATTGATATGCTAATGGTCGGTACTTCCATTATGAATATGGTAGTTTTGGGCTAGTAATCCTTAATGTGGTATGGTCAATCTTTTCTCGCATTAAAATCGTCTCACAATGTTGGTTTAGTCTATTATTTTATTGGTAGAGTTGGTCAATCCATTTTTGAAAAACATGCTAGCAACCAAATTGAACCCATCGCCACATGAGTGCAGGTGATCTTAAGTCGCCCCCCTTAGACCACTATTTAAGCTAGCCAACAATATTGATATATTTATAGTATCGACTTCAACTATTTAATTTAACGAGATGTACATGTCTTTCACGCCCATTTCCCTCAAAAGGTGAGAGGCTACCATTTTGAAAATCATAGTTTTGGGCTATCAAAAGGTAGGAAGGTTTCTTTCTCAATCTTCTAGTCATGTAATTGTATTTGTAGAAGGGAGATCACTTTGAAAATGGTAGTAATATCCCAAAGTAATCCCTTTGTCCAAATAAGTATAGTCAACACAATTTATCCCAACAATATTAAACCAAATCTTCCTTCTTGGTTTAGTTTATTTTTATTCTATTTAATCTTTGGAGAACCAATTTTCTTCATAAGAGTCATCTCCAGCTCAATCTTTAATTTTGTCTAGTCTTTATTGATATGCTAATGGTCTCACTTCTTTTGAATATGGTAGTTGTGGGCTAGTAATCCTTAATGGTATGGTCAATCTTTTCTCAAGATTAAAATCGTAACAATGTTGGTTTAGTCTATTATTTATTGGTAGAGTTAAACATACATTTTTCAAAACATGCTAAAACATGCTATTGAACCCATTTATAGTCGGGAGATCCCCTTAGACCACTTACAAGCTAGCCAACAATATTGATATATTTATAGTATCAATTTCAACTATTACTAATCCCATGTACATGTGTTTTTTACGCCCATTCCTCAAAAAGGTGAGAGGCTACCATTTTATAAATCAATTTATCCCAACAATATCAAAAGGTAGGAAGGTTTCCTTTCTCAATCTTCGGACATGTAATTGTATTTGTGAAGGGAGATCACTTTGCAAAACCGGGTAATATCCCAAAGCTTCTTTTCCTTGTCCAAATAAGTATAGCAATTCACACAATTTATCCCAACAATATTAGCAACCAAATCTTCCTTCTTTACGGTGCCAAGGTGTATGTTTCAGAGCTCGGTCTTTACTTCTATTTAATCTTTGAGAACCCAATCCTTTCTTCATATAAGAGTCATCTCCGAGCTCAATCTTTAATGTTGTCTAGTCTTTGTTGATATGCTAATGGTCGGTACTTCTATTATGAATATGGTAGTTGTGGGCTAGTAATCCTTAATGTGGTATGGTCAATCTTTTCTCGCATTAAAATCGCCTCCACAATGTTGGTTTAGTCTATTATTTATTGGTAGAGTTGGTCAAGACATTTTTCAAAAACATGCTAGCCGTGGGGTTTGAACCCACGCCAAGACATGAGTGCATTTCCATCTTAAGTCGTCCCCTTAGACCACTCCTCGCAAGCTAGCCAACAATATTGATATATTTATAGTATCAAATTTCAACTATTACTTACAAATCTAACGAGATGTACATGTCTTTCTACGCCCCATTTCCTCAAAAGGTGAGAGGGCTACCATTTTATAAATCATGTGGCTATCAAAAGGTAGGAAGGTTTCCTTTTCTCAATCTTCAGACATGTAATTGTATTTGTGAAGGGAGATCACTTTGCAAAACCAAAGTAATATCCCAAAGCTTCTTTCCCTTGTCCAAATAAGTATAGCAATTCACACAATTTATCCCAACAATATTAGCAACCAAATCTTCCTTCTTTACTTTTGCCAAGGTGTACGTTTCAGAGCTCAGCCTTTTACTTCTATTTAATCTTTGGAGAACCCAATCCTTTCTTCATAAGAGTCATCTCCGTGAGCTCAATCTTTAATTTTGTCTAGTCTTTGTTGATATGCTAATGGTCTGTACTTCCATTATGAATATGGTAGTTGTGGGCTAGTAATCCTTAACGTGGTATGGTCAATCTTTTCTCGCATTAAAATCGCCTCCACAATGTTGGTTTAGTCTATTATTTATTGGTAGAGTTGGTCAACATTTTTTTTAAAAACATGCTAGCTGGGGGTTTGAACCCACGCCAAGACATGAGTGCAGACGATCTTAAGTCGTCCCCTTAGACCACTCTCGGCAAGCTAGCCAACAATATTGATATATTTATAGTATCAATTTCAACTATTACTTACAAAATTTAACGAGATGTACATGTCTTTCTACGCTCCATTTCCTCAAAAGGTGAGAGGCTACCATTTTATAAATCATGTGGCTATCAAAAGGTAGGAAGGTTTCCTTTCTCAATCTTCAGACATGTAATTGTATTTGTGAAGGGAGATCACTTTGCAAAACTGAAGTAATATCCCAAAGCTTCTTTCCTTGTCCAAATAAGTATAGCAATTCACACAATTTATCCCAACAATATTAGCAACCAAATCTTCCTTCTTTACGGTGCCAAGGTGTATGTTTCTGTAGCTCAGTCTTTACTTCTATTTAATCTTTGGAGAACCCAATCCTTTCTTCATAAGAGTCATCTCCAGAGCTCAATCTTTAATTTTGTCTAGTCTTTGTTGATATGCTAATGGTCGGTACTTCTATTATGAATATGGTAGTTGTGGGCTAGTAATCCTTAACGTGGTATGGTCAATCTTTTCTCGCATTAAAATCGTCTCCACAATGTTGGTTTAGTCTATTATTTATTGGTAGAGTTGGTCAGCACATTTTTCAAAAACATGCTAGCTGTGGGGTTTGAACCCACGCGCACATGAGTGCAGACGATCTTAAGTCGTCCCCCTTAGACCACTCGGGCAAGCTAGCCAACAATATTGATATATTTATAGTATCGAATTTCAACTATTACTTACAAAAAACGATGTTCTAACGATGTACATGTCTTTCTACGCCCATTTCCTCAAAAGGTGAGAGGCTACCATTTTATAAATCATGTGGCTATCAAAAGGTAGGAAGGTTTCCTTTCTCAATCTTCGTGACATGTAATTGTATTTGTGAAGGGAGATCACTTTGCAAAACCGGTAATATCCCAAAGCTTCTTCCCTTGTCCAAATAAGTATAGCAATTCACACAATTTATCCCAACAATATTAGCAACCAAATCTTCCTTCTTTACTTGCACCAAGGTGTATGTTTCTCAGAGCTCAGGCCTTTACTTCTATTTAATCTTTGAGAACCCAATCCTTTCTTCATAAGAGTCATCTCCGTGAGCTCAATCTTTAATTTTGTCTAGTCTTTATTGATATGCTAATGGTCGGTACTTCAATTATGAATATGGTAGTTGTGGGCTAATAATCCTTTTCTCGCAAAAATCGGGTATGGTAGAGTTGGTCAGTCATCTTTTTCTCATGCTATTAAAATCGCCTCCACAATGTTGGTTTTTAGTCTATTATTTATTGGTGTACATTGGTCATTTCCTCAAAAAGGTGACTACTATTTTTCAAAAACATGCTAGGACATGTAATTAATTTGGTTTGAACCCAAAAGCTTCTTTCCTTGTCCAAATAAGTATAGCATGAATTTAATATCCCAACAATATTAGCAACCAAATCTTCCTTCTTAAGTTTACGCCCCTTAGACCACTTTCTTCATAAGCATCTCCGTGAGCCAACAATATTGATATATTTATAGTATTCAATTTTGTGGGCTATTAATTATTTTATGGTCAATCTTTTCTCGCAAAAATCGTCTCCACAATGTTGGTTTACATTTTTATTGGTAGAGTTGGTCAGCACATTTTTTGAAAAACATGCTAGCCGTCTTTGAACCCACGCCATTACATGAGTGCACGATCTTAAGTCGCCCCCTTAGACCACTTCTGGCAAGCTAGCCAACAATATTGATATATTTATAGTATCGAATTTCAACATTACTTACCATGTCTTTCTCATTTCCTCAAAAGGTGAGAGGCTACCATTTTATAAATCATGTGGCTATCAAAAGGTAGGAAGGTTTCCTTTCTCAATCTTCGTGACATGTAATTGTATTTGTGAAGGGAGATCACTTTGCAAAACCAAGTAATATCCCAAAGCTTCTTTCCTTGTCCAAATAAGTATAGCAATTCACACAATTTATCCCAACAATATTAGCAACCAAATCTTCCTTCTTTACTTGCCAAGGTGTATGTTTCTCAGAGCTCGGGCTTTTACTTCTATTTAATCTTTGAGAACCCAATCCTTTCTTCATAAGAGTCATCTCCGTGAGCTCAATCTTTAATTTTGTCTAGTCTTTGTTGATATGCTAATGGTCGGTACTTCCATTATGAATATGGTAGTTGTGGGCTAGTAATCCTTAATGTGGTATGGTCAATCTTTTCTCGCATTAAAATCGCCTCCACAATGTTGGTTTAGTCTATTATTTATTGGTAGAGTTGGTCAAAGACATTTTTCAAAAAACATGCTAGTCGGGGGTTTGAACCCACGCCAAGACATGAGTGCAGACGATCTTAAGTCGCCCCCTTAGACCACTCTGCAAGCTAGCCAACAATATTGATATATTTATAGTATCGAATTTCAACTATTACTTACAAAATTAACGAGATGTACATGTCTTTCTACGCCCATTTCCTCAAAAGGTGAGAGGCTACCATTTTATAAATCATGTGGCTATCAAAAGGTAGGAAGGTTTCCTTTCTCAATCTTCGTGACATGTAATTGTATTTGTGAAGGGAGATCACTTTGCAAAACCAAGTAATATCCCAAAGCTTCTTTCCTTGTCCAAATAAGTATAGCAATTCACACAATTTATCCCAACAATATTAGCAACCAAATCTTCCTTCTTTACTACGGTGCCAAGGTGTATGTTTCAGAGCTCGGGCCTTTTACTTCTATTTAATCTTTGGAGAACCCAATCCTTTCTTCATAAGAGTCATCTCCGAGCTCAATCTTTAATTTTGTCTAGTCTTTATTGATATGCTAATGGTCGGTACTTCCATTATGAATATGGTAGTTGTGGGCTAGTAATCCTTAATGTGGTATGGTCAACCTTTTCTCGCATTAAAATCGCCTCCACAATGTTGGTTTAGTCTATTATTTATTGGTAGAGTTGGTCCATTATGAATATGACATTTTTTTTGAAAACATGCTAGGTTTGGGGTTTGAACCCACGCCAAGACATGAGTGCCCACAAGACGATCTTAAGTTCGCCCCTTAGACCACTCACTGCAAGCTAGCCAACAATATTGATATATTTATAGTATCGAATTTCAACTATTACTTACAAATTTAAACGAGATGTACATGTCTTTCTACGCCCATTTCCTCAAAAGGTGAGGGCTACCATTTTATAAATCATGTGGCTATCAAAAGGTAGGAAGGTTTCCTTTCTCAATCTTCGACATGTAATTGTATTTGTGAAGGGAGATCACTTTGCAAAACCGGCATATCCCAAAGCTTCTTCCCTTGTCCAAATAAGTATAGCAATTCACACAATTTATCCCAACAATATTAGCAACCAAATCTTCCTTCTTTACGGTGCCAAGGTGTACGTTTCTCAGAGCTCGGGCTTTTTACTTCTATTTAATCTTTGAGAACCGAATCCTTTCTTCATAAGAGTCATCTCCAGAGCTCAATCTTTAATTTTGTCTAGTCTTTATTGATATGCTAATGGTCGGTA
>JAJEKV010000267.1:0-463488 GCA_021234155.1 Isoetes taiwanensis | reverse complement strand
GCCCTTTTTTCCCTCTCCACCATTCTTATCTTCCCCTTTTTCCCTTCCGTCACCCTTTTCGTCTTCACATTTTTTCCGTTGCCCCTTTTTTCTTCCTTTTCCTCCCTTCCCCTTTTCTTTTCCCTTATTCTGTCCTCACCCTTTCCCCTTTTCCTTTTCATAGTGTCTTTTTCCTTCCTTTTTCTCCTTTCTTTTTCTTTCCCTTTTTTAGTGCTCTTTTCCCTTTCCTTTTTCCTTCTCCGTCTTTCCCTTTTACCCGTGCCTTTTTGCCTCTCACTTTGCCCTTTTCTCTGCCATTTTCCCTTTCCTCTTAAGAGATCAGAGCATGGCCAATCATGGTGGTGGGAAGTTGTGCGATAAATCTCGGCCTTCAAATGCAATCAGACGATCTCAACTATCTAAATTAGGGTTTGATGCAAGACATACGCTAAAACTTTATAATATAAGATGATTAACTTATAAATTAACATATTAACCTTAATAACTAGCGATAAAAAAAAAAACTTTTACTTGTCCACATATACTTCCAAATGCACATGGACTCCACATGGACTGCTTACATGGACTGCCACATGGGCTACTCTTGAGATGCCATGCCACATGGACTGCCCATGGACCGCCATTGACTAGGATGACTAGGATGTGGTGATGATGACTAGGATGGCATAACACGTGTTTGATGACTTGGCTCATTGAATGCTGACATGGACTTGTCACTTGGACTACCACATGGACTACTTACATGGACCGCCACTTGGACTGGCGCATGATGACAATATGTGGTGATGATGACTAGGATGGCATAACACGTGTTTGATTGCTTACGTGATGATGACTTGGCACTTGGACTGCCACTTGGACTGCCACATGGACTAACAAGTTAACTTTTAACAAGTTGTAAGTTAACTTATTTAAGTTAACTTATAAACTTACAACATAACATACAACATTAACATTAACTTGTACTAAACATTAACATATTAACTTAACATTAACATATTAACCTAAACATCTAGCCCAAAAAAAAAAAAAAAAAAAAATACTTGTCCACATGGCATCACGTGTATGATGACATGGCATGATGATGTGGCACATGCATTTTGATAGATACACAAATTTTCTTCAAACAAATAATATGGCATATTAGAATTATGGGCATATTTGCCCTTTATTCCAAGATCTGGACCGTACATAGCGATCCTCGTTTGTGGGGTATGCATGTACAAGTTTTTATATACTGTATATTAAGGTTTGCAAAATACTATAAGGTTTCAGGGAATATACTTAATGGTGTTAATTTTATACACATATTGAAAATATATTTTTGGGGCTCTCGCTGCCCTACGTAACCCCCCGTGTGAATATGCACCCAAACCAAAGGGGGTTTAAGGGGGATTTTAATTAAAATATGTTGAATGCAATGGTTGTGTTAATAATATTAATGGTAGTTGTGTGTTAATGGTTTGTGTTAATTAAAAATTTTTTTGGCCCCTTCGGGGCCTTAAGGATGTTGTAATCATTATAATGGAAGGGCACTAAGAAATCTATAAATGCATGTAACAATTTTAGAAAAACTTCTACATGTAACATTGTGCATGTTACAATTTTTATTATTAAATGCTTAAGCTCTTGTTGTAACAACATAATAAATATGCAACCTCGTCACGATGCAAGTTCTTAGAAAAGCATAGGAGTTATGTTTGTTATAAAGACATTTCCGATGTCTCTAACTTTAATTGCTAATCACACCCAAAGAGATTGTTTCCAATCAGCACGCAAGAGTTCAACATGTAGCTTTTTCTTTTCCATGGCAAAGTTGCTTGTTAATGCAACTACAAGGCATTCTCACAAGATGCACCACTTCCCACTCCCACTGTACATCGTGTTTTGAACAAATATCTAGCATTATAACAACAAAAGAGACCGAGTATATACTAGGAATTACCAATCTCTCTTGTACGAGTTCCATTTTCGGTCTTCTTTGTAACCATTGCACAAGTTTTGTAAAAGTTTGGACTTAGATATTTGCAGAACTCTATGCTCCATAGGGCTGTCCAAGACATATCAAGAATGCAACCAGACACGATCCCTCAATCGCTGATCTCCCGCGCCATAAAATTCATCCACTTTTTCACCATTCTGATAGAAGCGGAATGTTGGAGTGTAGCCTATGTCCTTTGTTTCTTCTGGACATTCATCGATGTCAGCATTAATGAATGAAGTTGATGGATGGTCATTGCTAAGATTGCAAAATGTCGGAAGCATTTGTTTGCAGATATAACACCTATTCGTTCAAGCATGCATAAGCCAACATCAAAAACAAAACCTCTAATCACAAAATTGAAAAGAAAGGTCATACCAACATGCTCCATAGCTCACTACGGCTGCACAAGTTTCATCTGTCGGAAATTATTCCAACAACGAATTATAACAAACAATCTCTTCTCTAACACGCCTTCCTTTACCCAACTTTAAGGGACCAATGTTTTCAATTTCACATCACCTTTACTCGCAACCAAACAACAGTAAAATAATTTGTCAAAAATGAAGATCTGTGAGATTTTTACTCTGTGTTAGAGGCAGATATCATGATTCGATATGGTAAGCAATAAAATAATGCCTAAGCCTAAGGTGCAAATTCAACTACTCATGGATAAAAGCTTCTAGTTCTATATATATGGGAACAAATGATGCTGTTGGAGCATACTAAAGATGCTACAAGTCATCAAATTGTATATTCAGAGACATATGTATGTTGCATTAAGCTTGGGGTAAAATATTAGAGGTTACATATGTTCTCCAAAAGACTTTAAGAAGTTGAGCTTTCTCATTTTTCCGTAATTTTTTACCTAGAAAAGACTGTTGTGCACTTACCGGTCGTTTTGAAGTCGGTTTTCTTTGGATAAGGTCTGCTAAGCTCGGAGTCATTGTGAGCACTAACAAGATTTCCATTTAAGTTAATGGGCGTTGGCACTCCTGTGCCCTCTAATCCTCCTCTCCGCTCTTATTCTTGCTAGGACCAGCATCTTCGACATCACGCAATCCACGAGAAACTCAATTATCCCTCGAAAGCTATCTTTAGTTTGCAAGCGGCGGGGAGGATGATGAAGAATCGAATCTTTGGGTCGAGAGAAAAAATGGGCGTTCTTGTGGTCTATTGTGTATGCCTTGGACCGATATAAAAGACGAGCTGCAAAGAAAAGAAGGCATATTTAACTATAACACAAGCGAAAGCTATGCTCACAAAGTAATGCCCAAAGCGGATGAAACAAAAAAGAGAATAAACTTACTTTTGTAGGTTGGGCTTCAGAACTAGGCAAGGAAACATGAAACTCTTCCTTCACATGGCCAGCAAGATGTGGAGCTAAGAGGAATTGATGTTGACCAGCAAATCCTGGAGGAACCATGGCATCAACAGGGGCCCTCTAGTTCATTATGCAAATCTGGTCCTTGCTAAAAATCTGGTCGATCCGGCACCCGCAGACCCAACAATGTTTTGCCATCTAGAGTCATGGGGAGAAAACCATAGAAGCACAGAAACAAAGAAACCCCAAAATACCCTCTTCCGACCTGAAATCCCCTGTGCTGAGTTCCGATCTGATGCCAAGAAGGAGCCAACATAGTTTGGTGTTTAGCGGGATGGAGATCCCTGTGGTCGGGCCGTTGATTTCTTCGGCTGGCCTTTGGACTTCTTTGTTAAATCACGGGCGGCATGGCTCCCATATTCAACCATTTCTCTGCATCGCCCCATTTTGAGGGAGCAGCTTTCAATTGTGGCTTTGTCGCCATGGCGCGAGATCATTATCTGCTACCAAATGCATGCTCCCCATTTCGTCTTCCATCATAAACCTTGTAAATCCAGAGTTCTTAGCACATTTTAACTTCCTGAAATCAGTCAAAAACTTTGTTTGAATGCTCCATCAAGACTACCTCGAGAAAAAAAGGCACGGACCTGCTTCTAAATTTTTTTATCTCAGGGCTGCTTCCCTTCTTCCCCTTTACGCCGTAGCGAAGCGGAGAAAGAAGAACACGAAATGATTAAAGAAAAGAATCCACAATGCATCCGTTTCCTCGCAAAAAACACACGAGAAATAAATGTTGAATCGTGGGTTGAGAATATCTGAACCAAGAAACACTTTAACAACATTTTAAAGCCAAGTTATTGTTGCTACAATGCTAACTTTCTTTGCATTCGTCCAAAAGATGGGCACCGCCGACAAACCTTGAGCTGCAATCAAATTCAGATTTGATGATTTCTTGTGGAAGAGGCCCTGTCTTTGGTGCGGTTCTTACGGAGACACTTGCTTATCTTTGAAGGAAGCGATGTAAGTTCCCAACACATAACCCTAAAGGGGTTATCTCGAGGCTTGTATGTCGGCGGGAATAATAGTACAAGAAAATACAATAATATAATAAGAAAAGGGTCTAAACCATTGGAATTAGGCATCAAAATTAGTTTAAAGCGTGTCGCTCTAGATATACTAATTAGTATACCTCATCAAATACATCCATGAAATCATATAAAAACCTTAGGAAAAAACGTACAAAAATACAAAAGAAACCCCCTGTTATAATGCTAGATATTTAGCATATTAGAATATGGGCAAGAATATGCCGGGATATTTAGATCTAGGCTATGAAACCAAAAATTAATAAATCTATATAAGAATGTACTATTATTGCATGGCTAGGGGGCCTCGGGTTTCGAGCCCTGCATGCAACATTATGACCATAATTGGCCCTTTGATTGGACGCTTCATTGCTCCTATAAGAGAAGAACTTGTCCAGACTCCAGGCATTCCTTCATCCCGGCAAGCTCCCTTCCTCTGAGATTTCCTATCTTCCTATCTTCCTATCTTCATGGCCAGGCTTAAATATCTTTTTGCCAAAAAGCCCAAAGTTGAGGAAGAGTCCTCTTCTTCCTCACATCCGGGCATGGAAATGACTGTTGTTGCAAAATTCTCTGCCCTGGAGGTGGTTCGAATGCAGGAACAAGGAGCCAAAGTCTCAGATAAAGTTCAGAAGTGGGTCGATCGTGTTTGTCCCCACGAAGAGCGTCTGTTACAGCTGAATATGGAAGCTACCGGGATTCTCCTTCTTGTTGAACTGAAAATGCCCCCACCAGATTACTTCTAAAGCTGAAAACCCTATGAGTCTTCTGAGTACTTAGTTTTTTATGTTATTTTATGTTACATCGGATATTAAGGATGCCAGAATCAGTTTTTAAAAGGCGAAGTTTTTTGTGGAAAGGCGAAGTTTATTGTAAAAAGGCGAAGTTTTACTGTTGCATATCTTATCGTGAACATGCTTTCTTTGTTAATATGACACTATATCTGATTTCTTTGATGGTAATATGACCGAATATGACATCTTTGTCTTTGTTAATATGACAAGGTAATATGAAATCTGATTTACGGTTTTATCCTGAAATACAAGGTTTATGTAACATTGAAAATTTTTCTGGTTTTATCTCGAAATACAAGGTTTAGCTAACATCTGAAACTCGTTAACAGACCATTTCAAAAGCATTTCAAACAAACCATTTGGAAGATAAGAACCATTTCACAAACCATTTCAAAAGCACTTCAAACAATTCATTGCAAACTAAACTACCTGCAAACTAAACCATTGCAAACAAAAGCAATGCAAACTAAAGCATTGAATAAACTATCGAATAAACTAGACCTGTGCAAACTAAACCATTGCTAACTAAACCATTGCAAACTAAACCATTGCTAACTAAACCTGTGCAAACTAAACCTTTGCAAACCTGAAGGTCATGTTAGAAATCTGAAGCCTTGTGTCACCAACGTGTACCATTAACAGAACAGAATGCTTCACTTAGTGAAAAGTTTCATGTTTGCAGAATGTAAAGCCTGCAATCCATTTCCAAAATACTCCATAGACATGTGTATCCCAAAGAACCCAAAGAACATGAAGGCTTATACACAACTTATCAAAGAACTCCCTCAAGGCATGTATTTTATTAATTCAACACAAGAGCCAAGACTTGGTCACTTATCTTGTGTGAGAAAATACATTAGATTATAATGATACAATTTCACTAAACAAAACCATATTGATGTCAACGATATCACATGTATTTCTTGAGTATCAATGGCTTTCTTCGAAACCTTATCCAGAAAGTTAGTTAATGGATTGGCTTGAAGATACACTTCTACATTCTCAGCTTCTAACAGTAGTTCCAGCCATGGTCTTAGATGTTCGAATAGGAAGTCACCATCTCTTCTGGATGGTTGATAAGTATTAGGGCATACCATTGTATGTGGACTGTTTTTAAAACCACGGTACGCCATATCATCGACTAGCAATGTATTTTTGTCCATCCAACCTCCCTTTATTTCAGAATAAACTTTGCTCAACTCCTTCAACAAGACAGGTTTCCTTTCAACTTTGAATGCCGTATTTGTGCACTTAGCTGAAGACCATGTAAACTGTAATTTTTCTCGAACAGCTCTTTCAAACATTTGATTCAGAATAAGATTAGTTGCAGTGCTGCTCAATGTTGTCCAAATGGCAATCTGGAAGTGCTCCATGCACCACTCTAGAAGCTCCTTGGCTCTGGGGCGCAATACAGCTATCTTTGTGTGATTAAGGTGCTTAAGTTCTGCACCATCCATGACACAACTTGGCAATGGCTCTGTATTTTCAAATAGCTTCATCAACACTCCATCTAGCTCAAAAATCAAAAAGCTTTTTATGCGACTTTATCCTTTTGGTACATGGGGACTTGGAAGGACTGCCAAAAACTTCACCGCGTTTACTTTTCCTCGTTGCAGCAATTAAAGCCCTTTTATTTCCTGGAAGAAAATGCTTTCAAATAAACAAACATAATCACTTCATACAAAAAAAATAAAGAATTACCAGGTGAAACAGATTCTTCAGATTGTGATCGATGAGATGTCTCTTTCTTTGTCTTCACAATTGGACTACATGATGAAATTGGAAGACTCAGATGGGTTTCAATGGCCTTATTATCCTCTGCTACACCATCAAACTTTGATTGAGACAAAGTAGCCTTCCCATTGTCAAGAAGCGGACTGCCCACATTCAGTTTCTTTCCAAAAGGTGATGAAGCGGTGTCACTCATATCTTTCCCATCTTGCAGTCTCTTTAACCCTACAAGCATTACAAAAATTGATAATATGTAATAACAAATATTTTCCCTCTGCAGAAAGCATGTATTACCTGGCGAAATCATCGTCGTCTTTGGCTCATTCTCTTCATGAAAAATTAATTCTTTGTTGTTACCTTCAACTTCTACAGTAGTACCTATCTTTGATGAGTGGCCTTGAATAGCTGGATCATACATAAATAAAAAAATAACATTGTCATGAGTGGCCTTGAATATCTATATCATACATAAATTAAAAACTAGCAATCAAAAGACATGAATCTTGGAATGTAGGAACCAACAATCATTACTAGCAATCTAGGAATGACTTCACTTACCATCATTGTTGTCAATTTCTTCGTCTTCAGAAACATCATTGATCACATGCACATCCTCGGTAGTTGTTAAAGCTCTGCTCAAACGTCTAGGCACAAGCTTATGCTCTTTGATAAATGATAAGGATGCTGGAGTGGAGCCAATGCCTTTTGAAGGCAAATTTTACGTTCCAATATCAAACCAAAGAATCATTAAAAACATACTATGAAGATGAAAAAAAAAATGCATATAGACCAACCATTCGAATATGCTATCATATTAATCTTGGTCCCATGATGCTTCTTTAAACCAAGAAAAAACAACCAATTGTCTGACATGCTATGTCCACAACCGCTATCGCAACACATCGTAGTGCCACTACACAAGAAAAACTATGTTAGATAATCCTACAAATTTAAAAAATTATAGATGGGAAGATGCTACCTGAAATGCGCTAGGCAAAGATGTGACATGATATGCATGCTTTGCACTCAACAATTATGACCGGGTAGAAACATCTCACTAGTATTGAGTGATCTTTCACAAAATGGGCATGTTTCCTTCAAATTGATTGAATATTCATTTTACGCTAGCACCAAGAACAAGCGTTTGTGGCAAAGAGGGACTTACGAAATGGTCGGACATAATTTGGCGAAAAAAAAGCCTCAGAAAGGCGGGCCTCAAGTTGTTCAACCTGCTCCAGCTCGCATCTCTACAAATTTTGAGATTGACAAGTCTTTTGATGCTTGACTCAAAGCTAACTGCACCTCTTCAAGTTCCCTGATTTGAAGGTCAATGACTGCCTCAACACCTTCCTTTGCTGCACTTGATAGCTGTGTTATCAAATCACGATACTATTTTATTTCATTGGTCAAACGAACCTGTTTAACTTCTAGATCTTTCATATTTTCTCTTATGTCAAAGCACTTATCATCATGCGATTCGCGGTTCAAGTGTCGGTTTTGTGACATCATGTTCTCGTGATTTGCAATCCATTCCTTCAAGATCCTTGACATTTCTATAATGCAAGAAGATAATTAGATTAAAAACATAACTAATTTAATGAAACTCAGATTGAATTAGATTACAAACATAACTTCAAGACAGACTTAGACAGACTTAGACTTAGAATTAGACTTACACTTAGACAGAATGACTGACTTAGACTGACTTAGACTTAGACAGACTTAGACAGGCTGACTTAGATGCTGATTTAGACTGACTTAGACTTACACTAACTTAGACTAAGACATACTTAGACAGACTTACACTTAGACTTAGATAGACTTAGACTGACTTAGACTTAGATGCACTAGACTAGACCCGACTTAGACTTGGGCAGACTTAGGCAATTAGACCCACTCCCACTAAGACACTTAGACAGAAAGTTAGACCCGACTTAGACTTACATAGACTTAGACAGAATTAGACTAATTTAGACTTAGACAGACTTAGAGTTAGACAGACTTAGACTTAGATTAAGACTTAATTAGACTTACACTTAAAATCAGACTAAGAATTACTATGACAATGGAGCTAAGAGAATAAATGAATATAAAAAACTAGAGTTGAATAATACCTGGATTTTCTGTTGCATAATTGGCATCATTCGTCACGTTGGAGCTACCAAGGTTTTGTGAAGTTAACTTATGAGGAACCCCGTGGTCGCGATGGAGACAAACCCATCGAGGAGTAACGCTTTACGGTGCCACTTTCTAGCTCATCATCCACATTGTTTGCAAGTGCTCTACTTTTTGAAGCTGATTTTGCATGCTCATAGAAGCTCATCCAAATTTATTTCACGCCCATTACAATGTAATGTAAATGCCATTGCTAGTGCTTGGGGTACCGCCCCTCCTAAAACCTTGGTTCGACTGTGTATTTTTTTGTATAATGACAAGAATTCTTCCTTCTTGTTTTCCTTTAATAATTTGAACTCAGAATAAGCCTTTCCATTTACCTTTTTCGACCCCCACGGCTTCGCATCTCATTATCATCAACATGCCTTCCGATCTATACAACTCTTTATAGGTAAAGCCTTTGTCACTCAAATCGGAATCGCATGATTTGGAACCGCTTCCATGAGATCACAAGTCGATGACCTTTAATGCAACTTTACATTAGATTTCTAGCATCATAAAATACAATTGCAATATAAGGACAAAAGAAATACTATGGTCTAAGAGGTGCATCTATTGCCTATCTATAAAAGACTCCATCTATTGCCTATCACAACAAATTATCAAACTCGACTGTCTCCCTTTCTCGAAATCAAATCACAACCTTAAGGGTTCAGGCTTACCATGATTAAAGTCTTACATCTATCACATAAAATCTAAAGGAAGAAATAAAAATGTAGGAAGTTTTATACGATGCCATTTTGTCAGATTACTTTCCCATTCTAAATTCCCATTCTTCTTAGTATTGCATCTTCCACAAAGAATGAAACTACCTGTAACATACATGATGGCAAAACAGAAAATTGAGATGAGTACATACTTTTCTTCAAGTGTTTGATTCGGTGGAGAGCTAGAGAGGCCGAAATGTTCAATATATAACATAACATTATAACATGAAATACAATGGCAATATAAGAAGGACAAATAACAAGAAATATTAATTGGTCTAAAGGTTCTGTTGAGAAGCATGGAGATGTATGCAAATGTTGCAAAAGCAAGAAATCAAAATGGTAGAGTAGAGCTAACAAAAGGTCATATAAATTGAGCAAATATACACGCAAATAAAGAAATTAATTGAGCTTTTATCACGATGCCATTTTGCCATGGCGAAAGAGAAACCCGAGAAGCGTGCATACCTTGCAACAAAGTATGCTTATGAAGAGAGCTAGAAAGACCGAAATGAGGTAAACCGCGGCAAAGGAGAGCTAGAGAGTCGGAAAGGAAAATTCCTCCCATTCTCGTTTCTTGCTATTTCCTCCCGAACCGAATCCCTCGTTTTCCCCTTAATTTTCGCAAAATTCAAAATACAACCTAACAAACCCACTACGTTTTTAACTATTTTTGTAGTTAGAAATTCGACTTTTTTGAGACACTATATTGTGCTTTGACCCACTACTCAATTCTTAAATTACCTTTTCCAATCCATTGATTCAAGCTTAATTTCTAGAGCAGAAACATTGGCGATCAAGTATCTTGGTCTGCTTGAGTTAGCACCTTGCAAATAGTGTCCACTGCTTATGTTTTACACAATCTAAAATATGAGAGTAAATTTCTGTGATTAATAGACCCAGCACAAATATAATTATTGAACAAATCATCTAACTCAGCAGTTTCATTCATGGCAATAGTCTGTCTATATGTGTAAACAGTATAAGCGCATGAACAAAAGGCAGTGAGACTATGATCAAGCATGAAACTCTCAGACAGTGATTACCTTTCTAGTCAGAACCACGCCACAGATCCATATATTTAGCTTTGCATATAGTTGGCTGCCAAGAATTTGTTGGCCAACTGAAAACAGCCATAAGATGGAATTAGATGTAATACAGAAGTGCAAGAATGGCCTCAAAACTATTTCTGCAAAACATGTAGCCAAACGTAGATTATTGATTCACTTACCTTACCAGCGCATTAACATAGAATCCCTGACAAAGACGTCTGGAACAAGAATTTTAGTAACATAAAATATGGGAAAGAATTAAAAAGCAGACCTGGGCGTTTGAATGAAACAGCCTAAGACAGAAAAATGGCCGAAATATTACATGCTTAGACTGTTTTACTGAGAACTAAGATCTGCTGGTGCTGTTTTAGCTGAGAACTAAGATTAGCTGGCATCTTTACTGCCAAACAAGCATTGAAACATATTTTACATTACGCTCCCAGCCAATAAACGGAAAAATATGTGGAAGAAACCTTACCTGCAGCTCGATTTGGCTATGGCCTGCGTTGCGTCCATTGAAACCGAGAGTGGAAAGACTCAGGAAAGAACTAAGATCAGCTGGCATCTTTACTGCCAAACAAGCATCGAAACATATTTTACATTACGCTCCCAGCCTATAAACGAAAAAATATGTGGAAGAAACCTTACCTGCAGCTCGATTTGGCTATGTCCTGCGTTGCATCCATTGAAACCGAGAGTGGAAAGACTCAGGAAAGAATTCTGCTGCCCAAATCTGATCGAAAATGGTATGTTCCAGCTATTCAGCGCCTACTCGATGCAACAGATAAAAAGGGGCAAAAAAATTTTTTTTAGGTTTTTATACGCGCGTCCCGACCTTGGTCGGATTAGGCCCGACTCCGACCTAGGCCCAAACGGCTCGTATTTTATTTTAATTTGTAGGTCGGTCCCAACTATGGTTATGTTAGAAGCAAAAAGGGTCATGGAGAACTATAGAAGAGGTTTTCTTTCACCGGAAGCAGCTTCGATGAGGCAGGCTCAGAAAGAGATGGGAGCAAGAATGCTGGATTCAACCAACCAGATGTTGCATGGCGGATCTGTGACCCAGGAGCTCCTACCCGCAGCGACCGATGCCGAAACCCAGTGAATCCGCCGCCTCATGTCATGCCGTAAAACGTTCCCACCAAAAACAAAAATCGAGAAGCTTCGAATGTAGCATAGAAGGAGATTGGCGGATCTGCTTTCCAGGGACAATCAAGTTGCAAACATGCCAATGTAAAAAACCAGACAACAGAAGCATAGAAGGAGATTGGCGGGATCGCTTTCGGGGACAATCAAGTTGCAAACATGTGAAATAGAATGCCAATGTAAAAAACCAGACGAATCAAATAAATTTCTTCGATTGCTATGACCAACCTGCCTAGTTTAGCATATATGATCCGGTGAATGCGCCCCTATGAACCTGTATAGAGAGGTCGCCCGTGGAAATGGTAGGATAGACTGCGAAGAAGCAAGGCAATGGGTCTGAGAGAGCTGGTCAGGAAAGGGGTCTGAGAATGCTGGACAGGAAGGATAGAGTGTATAATGGAAAAGGGGCCAGAAGAAAAGTATCTGAGCGACAAACTCAGGTAGATCCAAAGCTCTGAGCACATGCTGACATAGAACTGGTAGAGAATAGGAAAAGAATGGGATGTGGATTTGAGCTGGATGCAATTGACTGTGTACACAGACCTAAAGTAATGGGCAAAACAATTTGTGTTAGGAAAGGATGTATGGCGGTATGGAATGTGGGAAGCAGATTCCGGGGTTCCGCCGACCGGGCGGTAGCCGGAGTGGGTCTCGAATCACATTACATATTCCATGCCGCCACAACATGGCAACCGAGTTCTGATTGATTTTTACCGCAGTGACCGCTTGAGCGGAATTGTTGTGCCTCTTTCTTCCCGAGGCGGAATCGTCGACCAGCTTTATATGTTGTGCGCACAATGGGCGTAACAAATCGTTGGAAGGGATCCCATTTTGGAAAATGGTAGAGTCTATGCGCTAAAATGAGATCAAGAAAGATAACCGTGAGGCAATAAATCAATGTGTGTAGCATACCGGATTGCAAAAAGAAAGAAGATTCTGGCCGTTGGAACATGTAACTAGAGCCCTAGAATGGCGTTGGAACGAGCACGGATGCCATGGTGAATGGCCAGTGACTGGAAGAACCAAATTCAAGCTCCAAAATTCGTCATGAAGGGTTCTGGACATGTACTTGTAGAATGGATGGGAAATTTGATTGAGTCCCTAAAGGCCGGAGAAACATACCGGAAGCTTGCAAACATACTGCCGTTGCTTGGAAGACCTCCATCGATTGAATTGTTGACAGTCAGTAGTAGCCGAAGGGTCAGAATCAGTGAGGCAAAAAAGAAGTCAAGGAACAGGGCCACTTATATGGTCGAAATTGGATCTAGGAATACGCTAGACCAAGAGATAGAGGGAACAGATGGAAACTTACCCAAAAACCAATGGACCAATTCCGATAGTACCCAGAGATCGGCCGTTTCTAAAAAGCGTGAGAGAAAAAGGAAGGACCGATCTGGGCGCCCTTGCATGCGCTGGATTAACACTACGAGGCTAAGCTTGCTCCTGCATAAGTGAATTAACAATTCCAAACTAAGTCTATTGCTTGGAAGGATGACTGTTATGAGGACTCAAGACCTCGCGAACAAGCCAGGGAGGTCACATGTAAGGAAATCACCAATGCATGCATTCCCTGTGTAAAACTGATCCTCCTCCTGTAAGAAGAGGGCACATGTAAGGAATTCAACAATTCATGTATCCCTATGTAAAACCGATCCTCTTGTAGATTCCTGACAAAAAAATTGCCACTCCAAATGCACAAAACAGTGATCAGAAAGGAATTTTTTAACAGAGCGTTGAAAGTAAAATCCATATCACACCATGCAACTTGACTAAAAACCATCAATATTTCACCAGATCTCCCTCTATATAACATAGCTATTTGCATGAACATACCTCCCCCAGAAGTTACAAGACGATTGGCATGTACACCTGGCAAGCTATACCTAGAATGAAGAAAAAAGAACCATACCTCATAAGCGAGACCTTGCAAGCTACCAAATCGAGGAGGCGGATGAGCCAAAAACTGTAATATAGGAGCTGGATCATGCCATAAGTGGGTGATGGTGTATGATAAGAGCTGCAATATGAGGTTAGAAGGAAAACGAGGGAACTGCGAAGATGAGGCTAGAAGAAATATAAGAAAGACAGGGAGGAAAAAGCAACGAGAATGGAAGAGGTGCTGCTGTGAGAAGACGCCGCTAACCGGTCCCAAAAGGGAAGTGGCCTTATATAATAGCTCGTCCCTTCCCAGAATGGCGATCCGAGGGCTCGGATCGATGCTAATCTAATCAAGTCCAAATGCATATGGCTAACATATTGCTTTTCATCATTTTAATCCAGCATTTTAATATATAGATCTCTAGTTTCAATATTTGTTTCACTAATAACTTGTCTATTAAACATCTTCCTCAACAAAAAATTGAATCCAAGTCTAAACTCGCCCGGCCCTCCATTTGCTCCTTTTGATGATTTTTTTTTCCCACCTTTTTTTGTAGAATGTTCACATTATCCTAGCATAAAAGTTATCAAAACCTAGATTGGACATTCAAAAACATGTGCAGTTTACCATTTCAAGCACCATAAAAATGGATAAGGCATTGGTTTGATTTGATGTTTGCAGGAACTTGGCAGTTACACATGGTGCCGAGGGTATCACCATGATTTGTAATTTCAACAAATAGTCTAGAATCATATGAATGAAAGAATATAGAATGTGTGAAGATTTATTCTATGATGTACAATAAATGCAAATTATCAACTTTTGTTCAATTAGATAGGTAGGTAGATAGGTAGGTAGCTAGGTAGGTAGGTAGGTAGGTAGGTAGAGAGAGAGAGAGAGAGAGAGAGAGAGAGAGAGAGAGAGAGAGAGAGAGAGAGAGAGAGAGAGAGAGAGAGAGAGAGAGAGAGAGAGAGAGAGAGAGAGAGAGAGAGAGAGAGGAGAGGTGTGAAGAAGTGAAGTGTATTATTACGCCTTTTGAGACCATCGGGGTCTATTAGACGTTAAGAGAGTACAGTTTCATAGTAAAAACAACTTCATGTGACAAGCACTTAAGATCGAGTGACTCAATCATCGAGCTCTCTTTCCTCTTCCTCCAATGATATCTTTATTTATTTTAGAAGTGATTCTCTCATATGTAGTACATCTAGCAAGAAGCTAGCCATTCTAGTTGCCGGTATATCAAAAAATAGGAGGAAATTGGGAACATCAATACCAAACCTGTCCTGTAAGCTTTGATATGCCGTACATCTCAAGATCACATGTTCTTCGCCCTCAACCTCGCTCGAGCCACACACACCGTGATACTCTATGCTCATCGAACAATCATACCATCTTCCAACCTCTACCTCGAGATGGTGTGCGCTCATTCTCGTTCTGCAGATAGCATGCCTCTTTTTTATGGATAAGTTCTCATTTAAGTAGCTCATCTCACGCAATAGGGGGTTCATGAGCTCTCTGTAATGTACCATCTTTGTGCCCGAATTGTGCCATACTCTATTTAGTACAATTTCCTCTATCTAATCTCTTATCCGTTCCTTATTACTGCCCAAGTTGCAATGTCAATCCCCCATTTCTTTAGCCACGTCACCCCATCCGCATACCAACCTTTCTCAAAAGTTTCCTTGAGGGCTAAACGAGGGAAGCTATTTTCCTCCTAGTTACCTAGTTTGCATAGGTATGTGAGGAATTGACATAGGGCCTCACACACCGGAGGGAGCAATCCACATTATTAACATTATCTCATATGGAGTTTGCACCTTCACACCTAGCTCGCACGCGAAGAAATTTCTTCCGTATTTTTGCGCTTTTGCCACTGATCTAGAGGCAGTCCAGGCCCCCAGACTTCGCACCCGTATAGGGCCACGACCTACACTAGTGTTTTGAAGAGCATCTTTTTTAGACTAAATTTCCAAATGTTTGCCTTTACACATTTTCTCTGCATTGCAAGAAAGGCTTGTAGTCCTCCGTTTACTCTTTGTTCCACGATTTGGTTCCATCTAAAGTGCTTGTCCACAATCAGTCCTAAATACTTATAGGATGGTGAGATCACCTACCTGATTATCTTTATAGTAAAGCTCATAGTTCTTGTCCATATTTGTAATAAAAATCACCACATTGGCTTTGCTAAGGTTTACACGCAAAACCCTTGGCATCACAAAAAGCAGCCGTGGTATCAAGATGTTTTAAGATCTCTTCCTTGCCTCGCTATCATAAAATGTCATCAGCGGTGGGGAGCAAAAGAAGAATAACATAACCTGCTAGTGGAGTGCCCCCCCCCCCGAATCGTCACCCACTTCTCCAGCTCATCTATGAATATCCCAAACAAAGTCGGGGACAACGGACACCCCTGCTTGACTCCAATATTACTATCAACCTTGTCCTTACATTCACTAAGAAAAGGAAAGGAAAGTTGCACCCATACCTTCTCATACAATATCTTCACTACATCTCTGTGTTCTGTTGGCACCTTTATCCTTTCCAAGCTATCCCACAAATTGCTCCTGCACACTGATAACAGCCTTGGTGCAGTCTACAAAAGCAGCAAAGAGCGGTTTTCTTTTCCCTTTTATAGAGTCTATCATGGCCCGGAATGTGACTAAATGGTCTATGGTAGATCTCCGAGGTCTGAAACTTCCTTGTCCTTTGGCTCTGACATTGTGCTTTTCAGTCCACCCACTGATCTTAGACTCTATGATAGAAGCGTAGAGTTTCGCAAATAAATTACTCACCATAATCATTCTGTAATTATTGGGGTCGCTTTTGTCACATGCTTTGTGAATTGGAATCACCCTATTAACCTGCCACTCAGAAGGGAAACCATCCCTAGCCACTGTAGGTGCACTAAAGCATTGACCATCCGCTTCCCCGCCCATTTTAAAAGTTCGGCCACCAAACCCAGAGAATCTGCCGCCTTCCTATTTGCAAGTTTTTGTAACCCTTGCTGAACATCTTCCACGGAAAAAGTGAAACCCCCCCTAACAGCTTGCGTGTCTTCCTGAATGTTCTCAATATGATACAATTTATTCACTTGATGCATCAAATCCTGAGCTTGCAGCTGTGGTGCTTCATGCCACCCTTGCTTGAGCTTTTTCCAAAAATCATATGGATGTGTGAGCAATGATTGGACCAACTGTTCCTGTTTTGCACTGCAAGAATACTCTTTTCTTTTTCTTAGCCAGAGTTTTAAACTCTTTAATACCGCCTCCTTTTTTCTTTGCACTCGGCATCAAACCAGCCATTGCATGGAAGACCCTTTTGCCTGCGCGATGACACAAAGCATTGCTTAGCAGTCTCTAATATAAGAGATGTCAGTATAGAGCTCATCTCCGTTGCCCCTTGTGGCCATGTGACATGCTCTATTCGTTTTTCAAAAGCAGAAAGATACAATTCTGCTTTTCTGTTATCCACATGTATCTTCCCGAGAACAGTGTGGTCAAGTCTCTGGTGTGTCATACCTGTTGTCACAAAGCTGGCTATGATTGGTACATGATCCGACTCACTTCGTTCTTCTAAGATTCGCCAAGTCACACCGGTTCAGTGCGAAGTGTGCAAAAAGAGCCACACTCTTACCTTGACAAGTGCACCTATCAGTGTCTGGGAATCTATTCGTACCATTGTAAATGAGAAGATCTAAACCGCTACACATGCTTAGCAAAACATTTTAACCATCATTCAATTAAATTGGGATTATGTCTATTCCAAAATCGCGCCGTATAAGCATTTTATTGACCATTATATTGAATTAACCACACTTTTGCACTGTGTACATTTTCGGGCTAGGAAGATGCATTTTATGTTAAAATACAAAGGCATTCAAATATTCGATGCAAATGACCCATATTATGACAGAATGTTAGCAATAGAAAAAAGCAGGAAATTGCTTATTAATTCGCACATTCACGGGGACGACAACGAAATCTAAACATTGAAATTGTAATGCTTTAAATAATAAAGCAAGCAAGTTGCTATAAAACAGAGATTTTTATGGTTCAAATCGCGCGTGGCGCGATTTGCTTGGCATAAATAATGCATTATAATAGAACATAAACTTAAAAAACTAATCCGATTCATCGTCGTCAGCGCCGCAGCGGTCCACGATCCCCATCGATCATGAACAAACCATGCTCGGATTCCATATAAGATGGATTACAACATCAAAGGGATCAGGATAGAAGCGGACGGGATTCATAGCAACGACATCAAGCCAGTCCTGAAGTTCTATTTCTAGCTCGCGGCACCTGTAGAGGTCCGCATGGTTCATCTTGCAGGTAATAGAATGTGCCATAATAACAAGCGGCGGAGACCGTGGATGGTTTGCCAATTTCATGCATGCCTATTTATACACACCTAAATTATTGACAGTATATACATACAAATTATTGCAAGTATAGCAAACCATACACATAATATAAAAAAACAATACGTACACAGAACCAATAATGCTGATATAAGAACACAATATATATTCAAAACCTTTCGTGTAAAGTATATTTCATATTCAAAACTTTTTGGAAAGTGTATTTCTGTATACATATATATAAAAAGTTCCCTTTCTAGAACGATTTTCTCAAGGTCCGTGTCAATTTCCGTCCGATCAAGTTGCAGGTATAGTGTTTTGTATCTCTTCGACCGCTTTTCCCCGAAGCTATTTCTGCGCAGGACACTAACAAAGCGGGCAGAAGTCATCTTTGTCAAAATCTTGAGGATGATAGGGTGGCGGATTCAATGACTGTGACTGATTGAAGCAACACTTTAGAGCGTCATCATCCACCATGACCATGCCTTCCTTATCCTCAACACCTAGGGCATCCATCATGTTGCGCAAGCATTTCACAAATATCTTTTTACACGCTTATTCTTTAGGGTTTGTGAATGAAGCACATTTGCTTTGATCCCAGATGGACGCCCAATTTCTATTTAGCTCAGGCACTACTTTCAAAACATCCTGTATATTTCTATGCTCCATAGATGACCAAATTGCACAACGAAACAGACTGAAGGCCTGGTCCAACATCTCCTTCAGATAAGGGCGGGGGTAAACATATTTGGTACGTGTCTCAAATGGTTGTTGCGCATACCATGACTTTTCAAACGTTGCTTTAGGTAACGTTCTACATAGCACACCAATCAAATCAAAGACCGGTTACTTTTGGGGAAGCCAAATCATTTCTGTAAGGAGAACAATAACGTATGAGATGAAAGAAATGGAAAACGAAAACGCGCCAGGCGCGATTTCATTAATGATGCATGTCAACATAATTTAACAATATGCTCTAGGAAACTCTAAATCGCGCCAGGCGCGATTTCTATATGCTTGTAGTTTGTAAAATGCATGGATATCAAAAAAAGGAACATTGTCACGATACCTTTCTTCTTCATTATTCCCCGTGGTCGCTTCTTCCGTTGCATCTTTATTCTGAGTTGCCTCCGGTCTGCTAGAAGCACAAACCACATCAGTTGAGATCTGTACAGTGTGAACTACGCTTGATAGTTCATTACTCTTTACGCTAACCTGGCTAGTGCTTTCAGATTTGGAGTATGCTTCATCATCATTATTGTTATTATCATCATCCTTGTCATTGTCATCCTGGTCTATATTTTTCGTGGGCCAAGGATGTTCACAGCATGTCGATAGGTACTTGGAGATCTGCACCTTCATCCATGTCATCCATGATGTTGGAGCCACGCAATGCCCGTCTCATAATCTCCCGTTCCTTAAGCAAATCTGAAGGTATTTCGGTCTTAGAGCTAGAAGCTTTATTTTTTGCACTTCCGATTGGTCCCCTAGGGGCTTCCTCTAGTACTTTCTCAAAGAAGAGGTCCAAAAAAATTTTGGCTCGATCATCCGGAGACGGCGCCTCGGCATTTCCTTGCTAACTTCAAAGCTTCTCTCCGATGTAACCTCCAACGTGAAGTTCCCAAAGTTGTTCCCAATGGACAAAAAAGCTTCAATGAGATACTCTCGGAAGGTCCATAGAGAACCCGTTCTTGTTTAGCTTCCCTTATGTGAAGTTAGGAGCTCATACTTAATGTGGCCCCACAAGAACTGGGTCGTCCTCGTTTTTCTTCCTCTTCTTTCTCTTCCTCCTCTAACTCTTCCACGACCTTGACAGCCTTCCCCTTCTCTTCTTGCTCCAGGATAGAAGACGTTTCGCAGATCGTTCATCTAACTGATAGCATTGCCATGCTACTTTGTCTCCATCTGTTTTTCCCTTAAGCCTTTCATATTCCTTATCATCCATCATGGCTATCATAATAATAAGCACATGAGAAATTTTACTTGTCTTTGAAGTCAACGTCCTTGTTTTCATCTATGAGGATCGCTGTCATTATGACTTTCATGCATTCTAAGTCATTTGCAGCACTTAGAGCATATGCATAGGACATGTCGGAGGGACATATAGTGACGATTGTGTAATTCATTTCTGTCGTGCAACCACTGCATATGTTGAAGAACGTATTATAGTCTTCAAGCGACCATCTGGTGCCTCGGCTATCAAGCACGAAGAGTGTGATATCATGGGGACCTTCACCCACCTCGGCAAGGCACACTTGAAACCAAAGGGACACTTTCGATAAAAAACATGGATTCCGTCTCCCGGTCCGCTTCACCAACGCGACTTTTCGTTTCAAGTCGGATGCAACTTTTGTGTGAATCCCATCGATCTTTGCAACGTTCTTCAACCTGGCCGCTTGACAAAGTCCTTGGACCAAAATACATACTTCTTTAGGTCGTCGTTGGAGACGTTATACTTTTGCATGAGTCCTAACTCCGACAACGACCACTCTCCTGTAAGCCTTTGCAATTCCTCACCAACTGCCTTCTTGAGCACTCTAATATTTTTTAGCTCGTCGCATGCATCTTCAAAGGATTCCATAGCCTTTGTTGCTTGAGGTTTTTCTTGTAAAGGAGTTCCTTTCTCGATTAACCTATCCAGGACTCGAGATGAGTTCCTGATCTTCCAATCCACAGGCCTTTCTCATCTCTTATATGGATATCAAAATTGATGTGTCAACAGGAGGAAATCTTCCTTGTGAATCGCAACTTCTTCTCCACGTGGCGTCCCGAATTCATTCCATTTCTCCCAAAAGCGGATCCGGCAAAAACTATCTTGCGTGGCATCCTTGGGTACGGTTGGTTCTTGGCAAAGATCACCCTTTTCATCTCCTTTTTTTTTTCTTTGTTCTCGGTGCTCTTGGTCTTGTCCTCAGATTATAGTCGACTAAGTGTCCTTTCGAAAACTTGAATTCGGCGCTTTTTGGACTGGCCTCCAATGCGGCTCGGCATTGGCTTCCCATATTCAATCCACGGTTTTCGAGCATGCGAAGTTGCTCTATATAGGGACTGCAAGGAATAACCGTTAGCTTCATAATCGTGAATTCAAACAATCCTTCTAGTTTAAAAATCACGCCACGATTTCATATTAGAAACCGTCGCGCGCCGGTAGCGATTTGCCTTCTCTAAATAACAAAGGGTTTTGGAATGGTAGGCGTTTCTCGTCCTATAAACCAAATCGGCGCGGGCGATTTCATATTAGAATACAAATTGCGCCACGCGATTTGTTTACTTTGAGGAGAAACGGCTATCTTCAAGGACAGCCATGTCTCCTCGGGTTAGGCAAATCGCGGCGTGGCGCAATTTGTATTCTAATATGAAATCGCCCAGCGCCGATTTGTTTATTTGACGAGAAACGCGTCTACCATCCCGGAACCCTTTGCTATTTAGAAGGCAAATCGCGCCTGGCGCGATTTGCCTTCTACTATGAAATCGCGCTTGGCGCGATTTGCAAATACGAAAAATAAAAATGCAGGAAGAGAATTACCTTTTGTATAAGAAAGTTTTTCCCATGTCATTTAGGAGTGCGCTTATTTCGGCTAGTTCGGCAGGTGTTGTTGAGCCGCTCAGGAACCGGCAGTTTCTGACGAGAATCTGACTTATAGAACAACTGATTCCCAGTATGCTGTGCCTTCTTGATGAGAATCTTCTAGGCCTCTATTGAATGCTGGCCATCTATTATCATAAAATGTATGTCTGGGTTCTCGATGAAGTCCTCCAGCTTGCTCCAAATGATTACCTTTTTTGTTCTGGTATCGTATGGCACTACATCTGCGGCATTGCATTGGCACCCCGCCCTAGATTTTCGATCATCTTTGTTCAATATCTCCAAGGAGTCTTTGCTTGGGGTGAAAGCATGTTGTAGTGGAACACCCTGGGTGTCCCCCCTGTCCCCCCTAAAAATATGGTGGGAGATATCAAATTTGTGGTGCGATTTTAAATGTTTGTTTGGCGCCTAGTGCATGTACTTGCCCGGATTCAATCATTTCTTGAACTGCAACAACCCGATTCCTCGCCACCCATCCCATTCCAATTTCCCTACGCCACCCGCCCCATTCCAATCTCCACCGAACCGATTTCTAAACCCACGACCCACCCGCGCCTTTCCCGGCAAGCACCTGGCTATGGCGCTTAATCCGGTTAGTTGTGGATCAATCCGGTTCATACCTTCAATCATTTAATTTGGAAGCAAATCTGCTAAAAATCTCAAACCCCGAGCACGGTAAGGGAAAGAGAACTCGAACAAGAACGGGATCATAAAAGATGCCAAAGGAAAAGACAAAGGGAAGCTAAAGAAGAATTAGCAAAAATTGCATCAAAGAGAGGGAGGGATCCACGAACGGCCTCTACTAGGCGTCGGATGGTATTAAAATTGTTATCTTCATTTCATAGCACCACTAAAGGCTTGTCTAACAGCAGATAAGAAAGAGGTTTTACTAGATTATCTCGCAGGATGACACAATGGACAACGTGACTTGGCGAAGAGTCGAAAAGATTTGCAAGCCAAGAGCATTGTGGTCAGCAACCTCGTGGCTTCCATTCAACTTGTGAAGAAGTCTAAACAATAATGACAGTTTAGCAGCCAAGAGTAGTTGCCTTGCTATGGCCGTAAGAGGAAGCATTAATACCGAAAGTGCTAATCCCGCCGGTGCTTTCGGGGTTTTGGTAAACCTAGGCTGGGTGTTCATCCTAGGAATCTTACCAAAGCAAAATTGAAGAGGGAAGAGATAGATTGCAAAGGGGAAATGGGTTTTGTACAAAAGAGTTAGAAGAGCGGATGCAATTCCCAATTACGTCATAGAACTTGTGCAGCAATTTTGGACCCAAAAAACAAGGGTCTCTCAAATGCAAAGGATGTTAAGTTCGGAAGATTGGAACGAAATGTAAGAGAGGATCATGCCACTTACTATCCGGAAGAATCACAGGTTATTTCATTTCTTCATCTTCACCACATTTTTTATTGTTAATGTGGTATTATGTGGTATGTGGTTAGTGATTGCTTGTGATATGTGGTTCTTTGTGGTGAGGCACGTGGTGTGAAATAAATCTTTGTCAATATATGCTTTGTGGTGCCTAGTGTGGTGAATAACATGGTGTAAAATATATCTTTGTAATATATGCTATGTGGTGCCTAGTGTGGTGAATAACATGGTGTAAAATAAATGTTGAATATATGCTATGTGGTCCCTAGTGTGGTGAATAACATGGTGTGGTGCCTAGTGTGGTGCCTAGTGTGGTGAAAAATATGGTGTAAAACAAATGCTGTAATATATTCTATGTGGTGCCTAGTGTGGTGAATAACGAGGTGTAAGATGAATGTCCATAATATATGCTATGTGATGCCTAGTGTGGTGAAAAATATGGTGTACAATAAATTATGTAATATATGCGTTGTGGTGCCTAGTGTGGTGAATAAGGAGGTGTAAGATGAATGTCCAATAATATATGCTATGTGGTGCCTAGTGTGGTGGAAAATGTAGTGTGCAATAAATATCTTTGATCACCTTGTTATCTTCCTTGCGATTGCAATTGTTCAGAAATTCAAGACGGAACATCCTAGTGTTATGATCAAGCAGGGGATGTTTGAAAAATTTGAAAACCATGGTTTGTTGTAAAATTAAAGGACTTCAATAGTTGTTTCTTTGTATATACCATGTTAGAATGCGATGCTAATAGATGGCTTCAATAGTATGAGAACTAAGCACCCAAAAGTCAAGCGGTGACTTGTCGACTTTGCTTGGTCGGAACATATATGGTGAATGCAGTGGCCCTGAATACAAAATAAGTAGCACAAGAAGTCTCGTGGCGGGGAATTTTATGTGAGAAAACTAGCTTCCAACCTTACCATAAGAGGGAATGCATTCAGGTGAGTGTAAAGAGTGTGGGATTAAGAAGTTCCCTATCTGCCCACATGAACAATCTAGTGATAGTGGCATGGTGAAGTGGGAATACCTAGACTATGAAAAAACTGTATTCAGAGATGGCAGCAAGAAGTCTAAGCTCGTTCACCAACACAATGAAACTGCAAGTCTTCCACTGGTGAACAAAATGTTGGAGAAGCTTCCAAAATTTCCTTTACACAACTTCAGATATAAGTGGCGAGCAAAAGCCAAGACAAAGAACTCCTTGATAACTTGCACGGAGATGCTTACCTATCCGTGGTTGACTTTGCGCAGAATTATACTTTTAAGGAGCAGAATGAAGTTCAGTCCATGCGCTGGGTCAACAACCAGATAACTATATTTGTTCAAATAACCTATCAGGTTGATCCACAGACATGTACACCATTGAGAAGGAAAACACACTACTATGTGTGTCGGATGATAGGGAACATGACACACTTTTGTTCAACATTGTTTTATGAAACATTTTGAGTACTTAAAGCGAAAGGCAATGTCCCCAAACAAAGACTATGTATTTTCGGATGGTCTTTGCATCACAATTCAAAGCTATGCACCAAGCCAAAATTTGAAGTTGAAAATGACTTCAAGCAGAGCGGAAACTTGTTTATGAGAGGTGAAACCGTTGTGGAGGGCATTTACTATAGAAAGAAGCCTCGGTCAAAGGTGATGTATGAGTTGTTGACAAACGAGCCAAAGTCACTTGTATTCTCTACTCAAATTTGTGCTATTCGAGTTCCCATGCAGCAGATCAAGAAAGGTGCTCGAACTGTTTCTGTGCTAGACCAAAAGCCCGAGATGAGGAAAAGATTCTAGAAAACTTGCCCGAGGTTTTATCTGATGAAGATAGCATGTCTGATGAAGAATAGCTGAACACATTCTTACAGGTTAGGAAATGATTCAGAAATTTTGAATATGTTGTTGTGTCTTGCCTTGTTTGGGAATAATATAAGAAACTCAATTCCATGCTCAATTGTATTTTGATGTCCCTTGTTTCAATGTAATATGTTTGCTTCTGATGTAATATGTAATTGTATTTTGATGTCCCTGATGTAACATGCCCCAGGTTCACCACATGTTTCACCACATGTTTCACCACATATGTTTCACCACATGTGGTGACACATGTGTTTCACTACATGTGGTGACACATGTGTTTCACTACATGTTTCACCACGTGTTTCACTTTCTGTCTCTTCTCCCGACACAGATAGATCCTTCTGAACAGCTTTTCTACTGAAATGCTTTCCTTTTCCTTAAATTCTCTCAGTCCCATCAATTCCTCTCATCATCCTTTGGCTGACAGCCGTACCCAAAAATCATTATGGGATGGCGAAAATTAATGACCTCGGGCAACCCAAAAGGCCCGAGATGCTATTCTTCTTGCTCCCCGATCGAAGTTTCTGATTTATTACAAAGCGGTTCGGGGGGGCGGGCGGTTCTGACAGCGGAGTCCTTGGGAAGCGGTTCACGGTTCTTACGCTGGTACACGGTGGGAAGCGGTTCTGATTTCTGACTTACGGCGGCTACTACAGGCAGACATGGCCAACTTCACCTCTTGGATCTTTGCAAAAGCGATGGAGTCTTAGGAATGGGACAATGTGACCCGAGAGAAGAAGAGCCCATAATACCTAAGGCGTCTGTCCCGATTTTCAGCCATGCGAGAATGGATGGACATGCTTTCGAACAACGAAATTACTCTATTCACGGGATGAGAATATGACCACGTAAATGTTGAAAACTCTCACCGGGGAGGTTGAATTGTACACCCGACTCCCCCTGACCTCTCAACTTCACTCTGCCTCTCATCAAATTTTTACACACCAAATCTTTGGCCCGTTCCTCATACTATTGACCGGGATCTGCAAAGGTTGAGACCTTTTACGCTTAATGGCTACCAAGCCTTTACGCTAGACGAGGTTCCTCTTTTGTTATGATAGGTTGTTTTGAGAGGACCAATTCCTTCACTTGAGGATATGTACTATCATCACAAGGCCTTGCGGGATGGACATGGAGAAGCTGCTATTCCGTTTGGTAACACTCCACCATTATGGTTTTTGCTTTCCCTCGGAATGGGAGCAAATAGGGGAAGGAAGGCGACCGGTGGCCACCGATCCGGTGATCATAGAAGATGACGAGGAGGAGCTGGACCCGGATCTCTTTTGATAGACCCACAGGGAATGAAAACAAGTGTATATAATCTCGAAATGTAACCTTATGTAATCATTTTATATGTTTAATATAAATCTTCACTCTTCAATCTTTACTGTTTAATTGACGGGTGAAAGTGACACACGTAAAAAATTACATTAAGGACGAACGGAATGGGACAGAGAAACACATGATGAAACCCACCACTTTGAAATCATCACATCAAATGCAAGTTCAATCATTCAAAAGTCGGGTCGGGGAAAGATTGGAGGGAAACCCTAAATCTAGTTTTGCATGCAGACATTGGCTTATCCCGATCCAGCTATGGCGGAAGAAAACAGAAGGAGAACACGGGCACAAACAATTTCGCCAGTTCAAATGCAGTCGCATCTGGTAAGACCTATACTGGAGCAAATAAACCAGGAACAGAGGCGGATATTAGAGGAGCGGAGGACCCATGAATTCCGAGGTATTCTAGGCTTAAAACATAGGTTAATTCCTGATGGGCTTAAAGAATTAGAAGCCAAGGCAGTGATAGGCGGTTGCCTTTCTTATTACTAATGATGTTGTTTTACACAGATGCAGTCAGGAGACTTAACAGAGCTGGTGCAGCCGACAGGGTTCTGGGGGTGGCGTATGATTCTGAGGATGAGTTCGCAGCTCTCCCCATGCTTGAGGAAGAGGATATGTTCATCGAACTAAAGCAGGAAATGATCCATGCTTCAGCCATTAAAAAAGTGCTCAACAGGCCAGCTGCATGGAGACACAACAACCTGAGACAATACTTTGTGAATCTGTATCATAAGTGGGAGCAGAAACGAGAAGCTCATGTTTTAGTGTTGCTGGATTTCACCAACTATTCAACAGAAAAACTTGATGAAATCTTGGACATACTTGGAAGAAGAAGAGTTACAGATCTCACAATGCAGGATCTGATTGAGGCCCAGTAACTGTATGTCATCATTAACCTCTTCAAAACAGCTATTATTATATCTCTAATGCATTTTGATAATACTAGAAGCTTCGGGGTTATAGTTTTCCTCGATTTTTCTCAAGATACTTCATTTCATAAGAAGTATGAACTATTCTACAAAGTGTGGTAGATTTCCATATGTATTTTTCTCCCTTTGAAATATAAAAACAACGTTTGCATCACCACACAGCTTCACCACAGTTTTCACCACAGTTTCCACCCGCGGCTTTCACCACAGACTTCACCATAATCGGCCCGGGGGCATTGACCATTTTTGACCCCATCGGAAAATGGAATGGCTCTCAGTTCCTGATAGTATCTTGACTGATTTTGGTGACAACAATATATGGATCCCAAATTAGGTTCCCGAATTGATATGAGGCCAAAATTCATTGAGCTCGCTTTGTGCAAAGATTCTTGCAAGGCCACTAACTTTTGCTTCAGGGAATTACGTGTTTTTCTTTTTCGGTTCTTTTGAACTCTATTTCTTTTTTGAACCCAAGCCACCCATCTCATATTTTCCTATTTGTTGAGCTGGTTACCATATTTTGTTAGAGATTCCGCACCTTCAAATTCCTTGTTTGCATTTTATAATTAATGACAAAAAGTTCAATTAAACCGGAAAAATAACGATTGAAAAATCGGAGAACAGTTAAAAGCAAAACAAGTTCTATTGCAAAACAAGTTACTGTCATTAATGAAAAGCCTTTACAAATCGAATAGTCACAAGGACTATTGCCAAAAAATTGAAACCGGGGATTACAATACAAATCTAAACTAATCGGTGGGGGGCCATCTTGAGCTCTATATGGAGGTCGAGTCCCCATGAGCATACATCTTCATTTTCGAGGTGGCTCCTCGTCATCATAACCTCGCATGCACCCACTCGAGCACCCGCAGCGAAGGCGGCGGCGATGATCCATGATGAGCTTCTCCACCTCTGTGGAGTGAACTTGGCCACCACCATGTAGCAGGCGGCCTCCTCTGGTGGAGGAAGACACGGATCCTCCGCAGGAAGCCACGGATTCTGACCGTGCTGGCTGCGAAGGAGCAGGCACAATGGCCGGGATAGTGTTCCTGCGGAGTGTAGTCTTGAACTTGGCCATGGCGGAAGTGAAGGAGATGGGCCGGAATGGGGAAGGAGTGAAGGAGATGGCGGAATAGACAATGGGGATTGAATGAAGGCTGCGGGGGCAAATTTTGGGAATAAAAGGGATGTAAATCGTAGGCATCTATACGATTTTTGGGAATGAAAAGGCGAGAAGAGGAAAGGGGACGTTTGCATGCATGCCACCTAGGCTCCAACATGCCACAAAGATAAAGGGTCAAGCATGCCACATAGACCCAGAAAGCATGCCACCTAGGCTCCAACATGCCAAGGTGGCTCAAACATGCCACCTAGGCTCCAACATGCCACGTAAGCCCCAACATGCCACCTATGATTCACCACATGATTCACCACATGATTCACCAAATGCACCACATGATCCACCACATGCACCATTTGCATCACCAAACATGTTGGTCAATGGAAGTCAAACATGTAACAAAGGTCATGTAAAGGCTCAAGCATGCCAAGGTGGCTCAAATATGCCACCTAGGCTCCAACATGCCAAGGTGGCTCAAACATGCCACCTAGGCTCCAACATGCCACGTAAGCTCCAACATGCCACCTATGATTCACCACATGATTCACCAAATGCACCACATGATTCACCACATGCACCATTTGCATCACCACATCTATCACGACATGTAACACCACATTGTCATGAATCTTTGAATACATCAATTTCTTAAAAGATTTGAACTCCACCGAGTGTTGCTCGTCAGCCCCAAAAAGTCTATTGTATACAATAGTATACAACAATGTACATTAGAGTGTCAATGAAAGAATAGGTTACAAGAATAACCTCTTTGGTTACAATAATACAAACATGTGATTACAAGTAAAGATCTATTGATCCTCATCAACCTCCGACTTCATTACTAAAGAATTTGTGCTTCACAACATCAATCATCGTTCTGCTGTCCAACAAAAATTTCGCAACTAGAAATTGGTACACCCCGCAACAAACATATCGGCCTCACATTGGATGAGTAATACCTTCAAATTCTGAACTCACCTTGCATTGGGATAGTATGTCCAAGTCTCGACATGCAGCCACAACATGCTTTACAAAGACACATATAGCAAGCTCGGCGGATCCATGAAATGGAACCTCTGTTCCATGTCATGCTTGATCTTGAGAATGGTGCATACACTGCCAAAGTCCAAGGTGCGGTAAAACAAGATGATTTAAAAAACAAATGAAGACTTCAAATGAAGTTGTTTATATTAAATTACTAACCTCATGAAGAAATGGACTATCCCATCCTTTGAACCAATCCCTACTTTTCTCCAATATTCTGATTGCCTCTTGATCAAGCACAAGAGGCTCAAGAGTATGGACTCACTCTTGTCATAGCTTCTACCCAGAACTCCATTGTAGTAAAAAACAAGCAGGATTGGGCTTAACCTTGTAGTCTTCTGCATGGACAGAGTTGGTGCAGGGCTGGAAACTTCTGCTTCAGCATTTCTTGGTGCAGGGCTGGAAACTTCTGCTTCAGCATCTCTTCGTGCAGGGCTGGAAACTTCTGCTTCAGAATGTCTTGGAGGTGTCTTTTGCTTGGAATTCTGCTCTTGCTTTTTCTCTGAGACACTTCCAGCTGCAAAAATTTAACAGATTCGGTAACTATATGGGTCAAATTAAAAAGAAGACAGGCACAAAAGGTTGGAAGTTACCTTGTGACTTACATTCACCAAACGATTTGTTCGAGATCATAACCTTTTGATGCATCCGCTGATTTGGCGATTAATTGTGGAGCATGACTTAATGCATCTGCTGATCTGGCAGATTGTTGTCCAGTTGGAGCACCTACTGGAGCTTGACTTGATGCACCTACTGATTTGTTGACATCTACTGATTTGTCCGACTTCCTGTAACCTGATGCATCTTCTGATTTGCCCGAGTTTCTATCTGTGTCTAATGCTTTCGAAGGGGTGTGAGTGTCTTGTCCCCCTACCTGACCACATTGTACCTCTATATCTACAAAGTAGGGATGAAGAAGTAAGCTACATATCCCAATTGCATCAAACAAGACTTGGTTACCTTTGAGGGTAGAAAATAATTCCCTTTTTGGTGTGCTAGATGGACTCACATAGTCATTGCCACCAGTATGAACAGTTAGACCTGAATTAGTAAACGGCACCATGCTCTGCAAAACACGGAATTGAATCACAATTGATTGTAACTATGCTTTGGTTTTTTTAACTAAGCTCCAGACTTTTTTACTCTCTTTACGATGTTCCTGTTTTTATATATCTAAAGTGTCCCCTAAAATGAGCGAGCGATCTCATCCCAGGGGGCACTTTAGATACACAAAACAGGAGAAGCAAAAGAGACTAAGCCAGCCAGGATCTTGTTTTATGTCGGGCTTACTCCTTTTAGAGTTTCCTGCTTGATGTATCTAATTAAGCCACCGAGTGAAGCGATGTCATCCTAGGGGGCAAATTAGATACAATAAACAGAAAACGAAGGAGACTAAGCCAGGCTTACTCTCTTTCCGAGTTTCCTGCTTGATGTATCTAATTCGCCACCTAAAATGAGTGAGCGACCTCATCCTAGGGGGCAAATTAGACACATCAAACAGGACAAACGAAAGAGACTAAGCCCGAGTGAAAGATTACAAAATGATTACAAATCCACGCAAAAGTGAACGCAAATTTGTCAATGAGAATACAATTATACTAAGCACTTCAGGAATTTTGTTATGAAGTACCTCAAGAAGTTTGTTATGAAGGCTTTGATCACAAGTTTGCAACCTTGCCTTACACTGAATCACTTCTGATCTTGTAGAGTTGATCCATTCTCCCGGTGTCTGTTGAATTCAACCGGAAAGTAATCAAAGGTTAGTACCACATGACACAACAGGCACCACTTTACACACCACAAATTCCATCATGACAAACTTTGCACCACAAATGGCGTCATATTCACCACATGTGGTGTGGCATGTGGCACCAGGGTGGCGTCATATTCACCACATGTGGTGTGGCATGTGGCACCAAACCGTGCCACATGACACACCACCTATGGCACCACAATGCACCCAAGGCACCACATATGGCAATCCATTACTTCGCACCACAAATGGCGCAAAAGACACCACATGTGGTGCAAAATGAATCCATAGTGGTGCCACATTAGACACCACATGTGGCACCACAATGCAAAGAAGGCACCACATCCGGCAGGCATCCACCACCCCATATGTGGCAGATAGCATGGTGCAATATTTAGCGCAGCAGTTGGCACCACATATGGCAGACAATCCACCATTCACAAGTATCACCATATCTAACATCACATATGACACTAAGTATAGAAACATATGGAAGCTAATTCACTATTCAGATAAAGGTACCACGTTTGGTACTATATGTGACACTACATATGCTACAAACTACATTATTAACATATAATTGGCACCATATGACTGTCTCCAGAACACATTTGGGAGCTACATACTCGTGAACTGAAATTATCCACCACAACTTCGAAACTAGCAGCACAAATTTCCTACACATAACACAACACACCCAAGTGAAGAAGTAAGTGGTGTACCCGATTATTCAAGCTTGCTAGACCTTCTTTGGAAAATAACGGTTCCAATATTAAATTGCATCATATGGTGGTTCCGGAAGAAGAGGGTTGAAAAGTACCTATTTTTCTACATGATTTTCCCCGAGATTCTTCTTCTTGACTTGAGGAGGCTTGAATTGTGGTCTAGTTATTTCAAGAGAGGAAGCATCATCTGGGCGGGGTTGCTCTGCTTCCTCACTATTTGAAATGCTTGCATGCTTCCTCTTACGTTGGGGCGGAGAGTCTTGAGACCCTTTTTCTCTTAATTCTTGCGAAAACTCAACCGGTTTATTTCTTTTCCTTTTGTGTGAAGGTAATACGCAACTGACCATAGTGCAGGAGGCCATGCCTCCCCGCACACTTCACGCACGTGATTTTTGTAAAGGCACATATATTCATTATACCTCTCCTTGCTTTCGATTCTTCAACCCGCATGATGAAACAAAACAATATTCTAAACAACAGAGAATCATGGGCATCCCCGAATCTAGAATGCAACCCACCAGAAGTGGATTTTCCCTAATACTTTGGGTCCCCAAACAGGACTCGATTTCTTCTTGTGTGGCGTAATGCTTTTCTTTGCCCGTACACATTTCCTTGTAGGTGTATCCCGTGGCATTCAAGTCCCAGTATGATCGGAGCCATTTACCGTGATCGATCTTCTTGCCGTAAATCGAAAATGGTCTTGGCGGATTAAGGGGGCGTGATCGAGTTTTTGAGGGAAAATGAAAATTCAGAATCGAAATGGTCTTTGCGGATTAAGGGGCGTGATCGAGTTTTGAGGAAAATGATCGTGTACATTGCTGAATAAGACTGAATAAGACCAGAAAGGACAAAATTTTGAATAAGTAATCATGTGTATATTTGAAAAAATAAGCGCCTCTCCCACTACAAATTCGGTGGTTCCCACCACACTTAGCACCCAAAATGTGGTGCTAAAATGCACGTTTTGTTCCACTACAACATGCTTTCACCCCTTGTCATACCTTCCGCTGATATAAATAGCTTTAGTGGACCTGAAAAAGCCTATCCACGTTGGACTGGATGGGTGAAGCTCGTGCCCGATGGATACTTGTCGACATATTTCTTCCGATTTGCTCATTGCCTCCAAGCCTCTGGCCTTGTCATCGTCACTTGTAAGGCTGGCATACGTAATTTCCACGCCTTTAGAGCTAGCTTCTTCCTTATCCTTCACCGTTGCTGTAAGTAGACCTTTCCGAGGGCCTCGTGCTAATGGCTCGTCGTCGAACAAGCTGTAAGCCCCTCGCATATTCGTTTAGGAGTCAATGGCTCGCCAACTTTCCAGCAAATTTAAAGAGGTTATTGGCCATGTAAAATGCGATCTTAATGCGATCTCTTTAAAAGAGCTAGCACTGCATCGATTGATCTTCTTTAGGCTCTTCTTATTTTTTTGGCCCACTTCAACTAGCACTGAACAGAAAGAATCGTCCTGTATTTCGCATGTGATAAGAATTCCTGCTTCTTCATTTGATCCGGTCTCTTACCCTATACATGAATATGAGGTTACGTCTTCCCACCGGTTTTAAAGATCTCCACATACCATTCGACCCATCTACAAGATCTTCTTACGGACATGGAGGTTCTACGAGAGCCTTTATTATTCCGGATGTATCTTCTAACGTCAATACATCTTTGCAGTGCATTATGGAAACATCTTCATCTGTCCTTTTGCTTTTTCCGGGCTGAAGAGGTCTCGCCTTGCTTGTTCTCTTTTTTGATTGGCTTTTGTGATCCCCGTAACATTCTGACCGTGGTTTAATCTTTTAATGCTAAAACATATGCTATGTCGAAATATATGCAAGAAAAAGCGGCTTGGCGATTTGAAAATAGTACAGAGCAAGTTCATTTACTTAAAATGCTAAGGACACAACTAACTATAAAAAATACAACTTAAATTGTCGAATCTACATCTCAAGATATAGAAACTAATGTAATGCCTTATTCAACTGCGGCTTTGACACAAATAACTATAAACACCACAACTTAAAGAGTTGAATCTTCATCAGAGGACACAACAAACTATAAGAAACACAACTAACTACTGAATACTGTTTAGCCACACATTAAGCACATATTTTTGGGACATATGAACTCAAATATTAGAGGACACATGCTTCTTCTCGGATAATAACTCTATTATTACAGAAAAACATCCTAAAAACCTAACAAAAAAAGGGACACAGAAATCAATTACAGAACAAAAACAGATCAATTACCTGAGGCGCTTGTTGGATTTGTGCTTTCTGCTTGTTCAGCAGACCTCGGGCTTGGGATTTTTGCTTTGGGATGCCGCCCACCTCTACCGGCCCCTCGGCGGCGGCGATCCTCTAGACGCCATAGAACCGCAAGTCACGGATAATATGAGGCCCAGGGTTTTGGTTTAAACTTATATGTATGCGTTCATAATCTAGGCCGTCGATTTACAACCGTAAATTTCAAATTACGTCCTTTTAAATTTATACCGCCTTAATTAACCGCTTTGTCCCGCTCATTTACAAATTTAAATTGTGTTTTTCTTTTTATTGCAATTTCAAGATAACAATTAATTATTAATTTCAAGAAACGCATATGTGGCAATCTACTACCACCTAATCGGCCACCTACTATCGAGCCCCAAGATCATTCCTACTATCGGGCCCAAGAACAATCGACTATCAGGCGCCCCAAGATCCATCTACAACGCCTTCAATCCCATTCTATCGAGGCGCCTTCAATCCCATTCGATGTCTGCTGAACTATGGTGAGTGTGATTCCATTCGAATGCATTCTCTTGTTCTCTTTTTTTTTTTCGTCCTCTATTTTTTTCCAATGCATTACGGTTCTTTATCGATTAATAGGAGAAGAATGCTATCTTTTAACAACAAACTTGAAGCGCCGAGTAGGCTTATGCAAAATCGAAGATCTGAATCCAAGTTCTATGTGTCATGGGGTTCCTCTTGGAAACAATTTCTGTAAGATTTCCATTATAAACTGCAATTATGAAGATGAGGCTCTTCCAAGAAGACATCCGGTGGCGATCTGGTTGGTGGCGTGGGCACATTTGTAGCATGGCCAAAAAGAACGTCTGAAAAAGGTATTTATATTACGATATTAAAAAAAAAATGAATATATCATAATATCTGCGTGATGTTGTGAATTTTGTATTCTTTGATGCTCTTTAGCCAGTCATATCAACCCCATGAAACTACACATTAATAAAAATATGTAGTTTCTTGGGGTTGGTCATCTTAGGCGGAGGGCATCAAAAGATTCAATATTTTCGACATTGCATATAAAAAAGTATAGTGCAAAATTGCGCCCGGTAGCGAGTTTGTATTCATATTCCAAAAAGTGTGTACATTTCTTCTTACGCAAAAATGCCCGGTAGCGAATTCTTTCTATCTCTACAATATGTCACATAGGCCCACTTCATCGCCCAATACCGCATAAAAGTCCCACGAACCACTCGATATGATAGGATCCTCATCTTCCCTGCGAATGTCGAGTCTCCAAACCGAGTGTTGTATCGATCCTTGATACTATAAATCAAATCCTCGTTACTTATTTGTTGGCATGAGCCTTACTAAGAGCATGAGGAGCGCATATGTCCGGAGATCGTTGGAAGTGTTCCCATGGCCCCTCTGGGCATCTAATAATGGATTCTCCAACTCTTTTGAACGTTTTGAACAAAGCACAATCAAGTAATATCTTGTGCAGGTCCGTCGAGTTGATGGTCGTCCGGGGAAGTGCATTTGAACTAGAACCAGCCAAGTGTATTTGAACTAGGATCAGCCCGGTGTCCATGCATAAGGAAAATCCATGGCACTAGAACGAGAGAAATTAAGTAATTAGCAAATGATATATTACTCTCCCCATAAAACAATTACGAACATACATAATTCAAAACGCCCGCCGGTGGCGTTTTTTGTTTTTCACGGATCTATTTCACTCGGCGCTGGCGATTTGTATAGAACCGTATGAAATAGAAAAAGCCAAACTAAAAAGCGCCTGGCGCTTGATTAACCTAGTGGAAAATCGAAATCAAAAATAGAAATCGCCAAGTCGCGATTTCTCCCATTCTAACATATTATTCTAACGAGAATGCATAATCACGAATGAATCACGAATTCAAAATATGAAGCCCGGTTAGAAGCGGATATATAATAATACTCCTTGTTTAGTTCAATATTTAGTTCATTGTTTTAGTTCATTATTTAGAGCAGATAGAGGAAGAGCTAGTGAAATAGAATAAGAGCGGATCTGACAGAGAATCATATAAGCAAGATCATTAGAAGCGGATAGATCATAGATCATAGAGCATATAGATCATAGATCATAGATCATAGAGCAAGATCATAGAGCAGATAGATCATAGATCATTATTTACTTCATTATTTTAGATCATTAATTAGAACAGATAGAGGAAGAGCTAGTGAAATAGAATAAGAGCAGATCATATAGGCAAGATCACAGAACAAGATCATAGAGCAGGATCTATATATGAAGGTGGTAGGGCAGTTTAGGACTGATGCATGTAAATAACATGCTTTATGTAAAATAATTACTTTATGTACCCGAGAAATACTAACCTATTTGTGTTCTGTACCCGAGAATTGAGCCTTTGCCTTTGAGCCGAAACCAAAAAATCGAAAAACAAAGTTGATTTGATTCGAGAAGCCAATAGCAGATGATTTGAGCCTTAAGAAGCCGAGAAAAAGCAATAGCAGCTAATTTGGAAACCGAGAAGCCGAGAAGCTTTAACACAAAAAACAAAAAACCACAAAACTTTGTTATTCAAAGCCAGAGAGATTGTAGAGAGCCGAAAAGCCAAAAAAGCCAGAGACATTGTATAGAGCCTACAAACCTTTGAGCCGAAAACACCTTTGAGCCGAAAACCCTAAAGCAGATGATTGTAGAAGCCGAAAAGCTCGAAAAGCCGAGTTTAAAGCATATAAACCCGAGGTTTAAAAGCGGATAGAAGCCGAAAAAGTCGAGATTGATGCGATAGAAACCGAAGCGGATAGAAGTCGAGATTGAAAGCGATTAATTAGGCGCCTAGATTGCATGCAGAGATTGAAGCGCCGAGATTGCATGCAGAAGCGCCTAGAAGCGCCTGGAATGCCTGGAATTGGAAGCGGAAGCGGAAGCGCCTGGAATTAGCCTGGAATTCGAAAAGTTCGAAAGTGAGAGAAAGCAGTTCGAAAACGAATGCTAACTTCAAATAATAACTGCCTTAAAATTTCTACAGGCGCAATCATCAATCGCCCTTGAAAATTTTTTTTTTAAGGACCGTGACTTTAAAAGTTTAAAAGTTATGAGTTAATAGTTAAGTTAGTTGTTAATAGTTATAAGTTAATAGTTAATAGTTAAGTTATAAGTTATAAGTTAATAGTTTAAAAGTTATAAGTTAGTAGTTAAGTTAGTGACCTTAAAACTAACCTTAAAACTTAGTTCTAACCTTAAAACTTTTAACCTACAATAACTTTCCAACCTTAAAATTTCTAACCTATAATAAACTTCTTAACCTTAAAACTGCTAACCTATAATTAATAACCTTAAAAGTTGTTGCTAAGGTTATTATAGGATAAAAGTTTAGAAGGTTATAAGTAGAGGGTTTTATTTATATATAATGTTGAGGAAAATAGCTTGGGAAATCCCATTATATAAATAGAATGATCAAATACAATAAGACATATATGAGGCTTTCATTTATGAACATGTTAGTGAGAGGTTATTTGGATATGCTAACTTACTATATGTTTTTATGCATTCTAGGTCAATGGCATGCAAAATGCTAAAACAAAGCCCCAATGATCTTTGACCAAGGCAAGGAAAATTCCCAAATGATGAAGATGATGCCCAAGGAAAGGAAAAAGACCGCAAATGATGTTGATGATGGCAAAGAAAGGAAAAGACTCCAAATGATGTTGATGATGGCAAAGGAAAGGAAAAAGACCACAAATGAAAAGGATGATGCCAAAGGAAAGGAAATTGTACTTTATACTGGGGTCGATTGGAAAAACAAAAAGGTCAAGATCTGCATGCATGCAGCGAGGAGGCGGCGAGGAGAAAGGGATTATTGTTCTAGCAGATCCTATCAATGCGATGAATGATGAAAGATTAGGGGAGGACAGGGTTAGGTGTGGCAATCTCAAAATTATATGACAATTGGAAGGAAAAGGTTCGAGGCAAACAAGAATGCCTAGCTTGTGTGAAACAACTAGAGGTTCCAACTATTGTTGCATGGCCTAGGGGCCGATATTCAAGCTGGAGGGAACTACACGTTTCCTATAGATGTAGAACCATTGTCAACAATGTTCACCGATTAGCAAAGAGGCCACTTCCAACTTTCAAACATTATCCCACCAAAAGATGCAAGTCAGATTATGATTGTTCTCCTGAAGCTATGATGAAGGTTAGAGGAGGTAAATGTTGTTGGGCTTCTTGTGTTAGAATGTTCACAATAGAGGAGTTGGTGGGAGCAAGAGCTACATATCGGGGAACATAAGTGTGAAGCGGGAGGAATTTCATGTACACCATATTTGGCTATGCAATTCAGGATGAAAGATCAAAAGAAAAAAGATTCCCATTGAATGGAAAGTGGATATGTTCAAAAGCATGGATGGCTATACATGGAATTCCAACCTCTTCTTGGCACAACTGGCAAAGAGACATGAAAATGGTAGTAAAATTGCATTGCATGGGAACAACTTGGCCTAGTAAGGCCTACCTCAAGAACTATAGCTTTGCAAAGGAAATATTTGAAAGATATGTGGATTTCAATCACGAGAAAACATGCCACATAAGAGTAAGAAGGATGAGCGGGGGTAGAGTTATTGTTGAAAAAAGAGATTGCCATCCCATTGTACCCGGGAAAGTATATTAGAGGAAATAAATGCATTGCTTGGGAACTTGGAGTGGCCTCTATATCCCAGCCCGGTTTTAGTAGGCTATGGAATAAGCATTTCAAGCATGTGACCATAGCAACTTCAAACAACTTTGCCAAGTGCAATTTATGTGCTAAGTTGAAGGAGACACTAGATAAAGGCTGTGCAACCAAGTCTAAGGGCAAAGATAAGGGAACATATGAAGGACCATATGACGAGATCAACTATCATGTAGATCAACTTATTGGATGTGGAGGACCTTATACGCAATGGAACCTAATAACTATCTATGTATTATACATGATAAAATAGACCAACAGAAGACTTGTCTTCCACAATTCAAATACATTCCTAAGTCATGTGGAAGATCATACCCTTTTGATTTCAATGGCTGTAGGGCAATATTGCATGGGCGTCTCGGACCTATTATGGCCATTTCAGTTTAGAGTTGTGGAGTGATGGTCAGTTTTCACATTGGGAGTATTATGAGGTGTTTAAGAAACTATGAGAAGGGTTACAATGGTCACCCTACAGGGATCCTCTGACTAGCCTAGGGCACTACATAGTGCATTGTTGGATGGAATCCCTAATAGTATTGAAAAGTTTAGCAAAGGCAAGATTTAGGAGGAATGGACCTAATGAACATGTTGGAGCTTCAACATCTCATGCTAAACCTCGAGATCTGCCTTGAAGCTCCTCTTGCAACTAGATAATTGTCTTTGGTCAAAATAAGAACAGTGGATGTTTTCTTTCCTATCCTATTAATTTGTGGGTATTTTTGAAAAAGTCAATTTGGGGTTCCTAATGCCGGACATACTCATGAGGATGTGGATGCATTGTTTGGAAAATATAGTCATGTATTGAGGCAATGACGGGTTACCAACTTTCCCAGGGCTATTGGAAATATTTCATGGATGTACAAATCCATCTCCTATAGGATCTATCATAGAAGAAGTGCCTGATTGGAAGAGTTTTGTGGATGGTTATGCTCTCGACATGGAAGGTCATTCTAGACCTCTTCAATTCACTTTTGGGTGAGAGAAGGGATTCCAATCATGCAATGGAAAATGAGACCTTGAGGAGAGGAGTGGAAGGTGGGGCAGAAATTTGGCACAAGGATGCAAATGGCAAACCTATGATACCTCTGGTCAACCAAAAGCTCTAAAACCAACTGAAGAAGTCAAGCAATTGGGATTGACTAAGGATGGCATCAATGACTACATCAAGCATTGGCAAACTAATTCAGATGAGACTAATGGTGCATTGATAGATTATTGGAAGAAGATGATCAACTTGTTGGATGAGGTAGACACATCCTCGGAAAATTTGAAAAGAAGGGTGGTTCCCTAAAAAAGTAAAGTGGAAAACATTAGCTGGTCTTGGCGAAGATGATGGTACCATTAGTAGCATTGTGAAGGCATATGCTCCTCCTCAATCGATAAACACTATGTTGGTCCTAAGAAGGATAGGCCAAAATATTTAGGCATGGATTGTTATGAACCTTCTCTTGGCGTGGAGTGCCACCAATTTGTAGTAGTAAAACCGGCAGATCTAGAGACCTATCCGATTGTGGTTGGGATACACTATCTCGGATATTTGCAAAGAAGAAGGTGATGTTAACTTCAATAAGGTGCTTGGCGTGGAATGGTGGTGTCCCCAATTACATCAGTTGAGTAATGTCACAGATAAAAAGAAAGATATTCATTGATTGTTGGACAAAGAGGTGGAGGAGAAATCCAAGTGATCACGATCTTTGGCTAGACATTGAAAAACCGTATTGTACTCGTGGACTCCAAAAACTATTCCTAGTAAAAGCAAATGAGAGTTACAATACCTCGGGATGTAAGGAATAAGGTTCTCATATCCTTGGGGATGCTAGTGGAAAAATGAAAAAAGCAGTTACTATGTATCTTTTCTACAATTAATAAAAGTTGTGTACTACTTGAGTTCCATGATATATGATTTTGTAATTTGAAGTTAAGGTGTGAATTTATATTCCCGTGTGTGATTATATGTTAACGTCTATTCTAGTCTAAGGGCAACAAAGTTACTAAAAAGTGAATTTAACAAAGTTACTAAAAAAGTGCAATATAAAATTTATCCCAAAATTAAGACATAATCCCAATTTAATTGAATGATGGTTTTTTCCATAGGAATGGGCCATTGATCCGGTCCTGTGAGCTCCGATCCCATCCAGCTTCACATACCTCAATATCATCTAATTGCTCCACCCATATAGGGTCTCCATCCCCACTTGATATTGCCGCTTTCTTTCGAGATGTTCTAGCATTAAAATCTCCCATGAGCACCACTTGGCCTGAAGACAAAAAACCAGAGATGTCTTGTTCAAGTGCCTGTAGCGGGTCATCCATGTCTAAGCCATATAGTTTGCATGTCACATTTGCTTTAGCGGTGGGAAATAACATTCCGTCAAGTATATATTCTGCCCCCTTCCTGGTACCTCTATCCATATGTATTGTTTAGTGCTCTTCATCACCCTTACTGCGTGTGCAAGCTCCTGTCTAATGTAGCATGCAATTCCCCCATAGCCTCGCCGTCTCCACCCTTTTTTGTTCCATACTGAGTGCACTATTATGAAACCAGGTATATCTGGCAAGCCATACTCTTCGTGTTCCCATGTCTCTATGAAAAAAACCATATCTACAGATGCTAGAACATCTTCCAGTGAAGCAACCTTTTCCATATTCGACCGGTTAATGTTCCATGCCATTACCCTGATGGTCTCTGATCCCTATTCCTCAACGTGCACTCAGCCGTTTCTCCAAACTGCTTTCTTATTCTCTTGTCTTGCCTCTTTGAATTTTTGAACTTCTGTTTGGTGTATTGTATATTGTTCCTTGGTAAGATCTTCATTAATCCATATGTTTTGCCCTTTTAGGCTCTTTCTTTGCTGTAGGATTTTCAGCCTATCGCCCTTGGTTGGAGAGTTTCATTACCACATTCGTGGCTTGGGCCTTTCATTCCAGCTCTAAAGCATCCTCCACAACTATCCCCTCCACTGCGGTGTTTTTGCTAATAAAATCAGAGGCAATTATCTTTTACTATTTCCCCATCCACCTCCGGCAGACCTGCAATCCTCATGTTTAGTGCTCGGCTTTGCCTTTCTTGCTGCTCAAGAATGTCACTCATCCTGCTATTCAGCTTGTTGACTATGTCTTTGAAAGTTTCAGAATCTTCATCCTCATACTCTTCTTTCAGAGATGCCGCTTCTTTATTCTTGATGGCCAGAATTTCTTCCCTCAATTCCTTATTTTCTAGTTTCAGATGTAAGAGGGTTTCAGATATTTGGCGAAGTGCACCGTTTCTGATTCTTTAGTTGCCGCCTCTTTTCTCATGTGATCCAGTGTCTCCATCAGCTTTAGCATTACCACGTTTAAATTGCTAATCATAATCATCAGTTCTTGTCCATTCTGCTGACCCTACTGAGGCATTGGTTGCTGGTGAGAAATCCCCTGCATCCCCTGCATTGGTATGTAAGCATTCCCCTGCCCCCCTTGCATTGACATGAGGCTGCCCTGCAACAGACGGGCAGTGCGCGGCCACAATGTGAACACTAGGTACTTGGGCCCATTCAGGATCTTTGGGAGACTAGCTCCCGTTCCAAAAGGAAAACGCCTTTGTTATAGGAGATGATAAACCCCCTACCCTTCTTTGCCGGAATTGTTGCATCCACGGAGAGGGAGGGAGGGAGGAGGGAGGAGAGAGAGATCGTTGGCCACATCTTGACTTAGAGATGACGAGAGACAATCTACGAGGAGAATCGAGAGATGAGAGATGGGGGAGAGATGGGTGAGTGGGAAAAACCCAACTCTCACCTCGTGGGATGATTAAAGCTAACGGTAGTTAGGGGCGTTTTCGATACCCACTAACCAAACAATTAGCCTTAATTTTACATTTTGAAAAAACTGCGAAATGTTTTCCACCACGAGAAAACCCGGGCCATTTTCCACCTTCTTGATCTTCAAGGCCGCTAATTCTTGCTTCGGTATCAATTCCTCGAAGCAATTACCCCATTGATCCGGTATTCATCATCGGATTCATGCGCATTTGCATTACATTTTTTGTGCATTCATACATTAAGTTTTGATCCTCAATTTCGTTTAAATTAAGTCCTTATTCCCAATCAATTATTTGGATTCAGATGTCTAAGGCCTCTCGATGCTTTTGCCGACAACCAGCAAGCCTTTCGTGCCTCCTCGGGTTGAAAAAATGGCACTAAAGAAGGACGGGAAAATGGCGGGGCCGGATCTCCATGGATGTGCATTGGGAGACTAATTACGAGCCAATTCCATCTTCAAGACAACCAAAGGAAAAAGAGATCCAAAGCGTGTATTGAAGCGAAATTGCGGGCATCCTCGATATTGTGAGTGAATCTTTTGAAACCCGATTATGCTTTGGCTATTGTTGTGCATGAGAAGGAAAATTTAAAGTGATAGACACAAAAGAATAGGAAGTCTCACATGCAATGGACCGATCACGGTGTCTCCACATTCCTCAATCTCCTGAGCGAGATGAAATTAGTAACCAATGGCACCCTCAACCTCTCCAACACACAATGAAGGAAATTATGATCAAATTGCAGCCCTTTGTTGGGGTTTAGTGGAAGCTGAGACAACTAAAGAACAAATGGGATAAGCTGCAAGCTAAATTTAAAAATGAGAAGGAGGCTTGTAGCCATACGGGGTTCCCAACCATCAACTTGGCGATGGTATGTGAGAATGGAAGAAGTTAAATATGGTGTTACCTCGGATAATCCAATACCAGTCTTTGGTGATGATGGTGAATTTGGGAATGAAGCTTTTCGGGCTGGGACTTGCATACTAATTACTTTCGAGAATATTTCATGAATGACACTTTCTTTGAAATCTGTTGGAGCAGTCTGACATTTGAAGACCACTTTGCTGATCCACCCAATTCAAACAATAATGTAAACCGCGGAAATCCGGCAGTCCGATGATGCGAAATTCCAATCAATAGGACACCATCAATAGGACACCAACAGGAAACCCGAGCAGATTCTTCAAGTCCTAGATCAGGTTGCGTGTAATCAGCCTGGAGGTTTGTGAAAAACCTACCAGGTAGAAAAGAAGTCCGGGTTGCGGATAGATGAGGACATTGCAATGGGAATATCACGGATGATGGCAAAGCACATTTGGGGAAACGAGGTGAAGAAATTAGATTTCTGAAAGAAGAAAATGCAAAGAAAAATTGAGTTGGTCGGGGGAATTGGAAATAATAAGGTCTGCAAAACAGTCGAAAATTCAGAGTCCATGGCTGCAATGACTCAAAGCATATGTGTGCTTTTCGAATTGCCAAACTTGCTGCCAATAAGAAGGACTAAAGGTTCATTTTCAGTTATTTGCTTTTTAGAAATTCTTTTTTGGAACTGTCTCAAAAACCCACCAAGATTCTTAAATATTAAAAAGAAGTTGTACAGACCCTATTTTTTTAGTATTAATTATTGCCTTCTAGTCACAATCATCCAAATTAAGTAAAAGGCTACTTAAGCTTCCTCCAATTCTTGCATGCAAGCCGCTTCAAAGACATGGAGAGAGTCGTGAGCGAGAAGCGCAGCTCTCCAAGCCCGAGCTCACTCACGTCCTCTTGAGCTCGAGTTCATCTAAGTCCTCTTCGAGCTCGAGTTCATCTAAGTCCTCATCCTATCAAACTCCACCAACTACTTCTTCCTCTTCCAGTGAGTTACCCTATTACTCTGATCATGATTCCTGGCCTACTTCGGTGGAAGTTCTTCCCCGAAGATGGTGGTGGGGATTCTCGGCCGATTTAGCGATCAGCTGTTAGTTTGGAAAACATTTTTTAGGAGAATCATGTTTCCAATGAAGACTCTTCGGACGAGGAAGAGGAACAAGAAAGCCAGTTCTCCTCCCCTTCAGTCCAGCCTGCAAACCCTGAAGTGGAAGTCTTGACCCACAAGCTGATCCACTGCCGGTTATTCCAAATGCATGTCACTACTTTCTTTGAGATGGGGTTTCTATTGATGCTGATGTTTTAGAATGGGCTGCTAATTCTGCTAGAACGGGGACTGTCCATATGGAGAGTGTTCACGTTAGGCCTGACGAAAAAAATGGTGCCTTGAAGAATCTGAAATATTACCTTCCGGTGTGACCTTTGGGTGCAAAATCGTCTTGGGTAGCAGAAATCACCGTCGGGGCGGACGCTTACAAGTGCTTAAAATCGGTTGTGTTTTAAACCTGGCGTCGTGATGAAATATTGACATGTAGGGTCTTGGCGCGATCAAATGACAATTTGAGAGAATCATGAACATGTTTGGTGCGGAAACATGAATACTGTAGTAACGCCATATTCACGGATGGCGGGCTAACCCATCTTAATTCAAGCAAAATGGAGGGACTAATTGTTTCCAAGAATTGCACGAACGAAATTCAACAATTTGCCCTCACCAATTCAGCAATACACATCGGGATAGATGAAACCCAATTCCTCTCCCCGTTCAATTCTGAGCCATTGATGCGGCAAGGAAGAGAGATCGAGGCGAGAGATTGTATGCAAAGAAGGTAGCAATGAAGAAGAATTCCCCTTCTAAAGATTAGCCTTCAAAGGCGAATAAGAAATTGAGGCCCAGTGACCAGCGAGAATAAGAGAAATTTCAGGGAGAAATTTATGAAGTATTCAACCAAATTAGTACAAATGTTGATGACAATGACAAAGGCCGCATCATTGGCCAGGTCTTCTTTGGAGGGCAAGAGATTTACCAATTGCTTCTATAAAGAAATCTAAGCAGGTTATTATGGCCGAGCAAATGGTGAAGAATTTGAAGGAAACAATGCAAGAACATAAGTTTGAGAGGAATTATGACATGCTTAGGTGCAAGGAAGTCCACCACGATAATGGCAGCCGGCGGTACAAATGGTGTCAAGCCATTGAATCAAGCGAGTGGCAGATTGCTCGGCATCCCCGGAAAAACAATTTCAAATGCTTTTCAAAGAAGGGTGCAAGCTAACAAAGGGAAGGACCTTGGTCAATGTTCGGGAGGAGGAAGCGGATGGATAGCATGTTAGATCACAATAGAAAGGCTGTTATCAAGTTACGGGCCGAGAAAAAATACAAGAGTTTCTCCATACAAGAAAAGGCGTGAGGAAGTATGTATCGAGAGAGGCGGGAATAAAGATGGAACATCAATTCACCTTCTTGAAGTCAGCCAAGTAAGTATTCATCCTATATTGTAGGGTTCATTATATGTAGCATTTATTTGGCATTCACACGATTTCCCTGCGGTTGCAATTCTACCTCGGGTTTAGAGGAGAATCCTCATATCAAAATTGCATTCTGCAGACTTTTGAGAGGTTGAAACCTAGTTTTGTAAGGAGGATCGTGAGAGGCATACATCTTTGTTGCATTTACCACTTGAAATTTGAATATATCATGCAAGGATTGAGCGACTGAGAAAATCGGGTGGAGTTCATGACAATTGCAAAGCGCCCTTTGTGAGATTTGTGGCCCGGCCCGGAATGTGCAGCCAAGGAGCATACAATCAAGTGTACCCGGTGATTTATGGAGACAAGTGGTCCGCAAACAAAGGTGATGATGAGGAGTGGTTTGATCATAAGCGCTTGATGTTGGCGTGTAAAAATGTGGGTTGGATAAATTAGAAAATGTCCACAGGGAAATGGATGGCGCGGGTTCATTACTAGTTACTTGGAAGACATTTGAAAAGCAACACATGGACGGACCGAGAATTGGGGGATCAAGAAAGGCTTTGAGGTACAAACTGTCTTGAGATTAGTCTGAAAGAGACGAAGTCCCAAAAATTTCAAGAGGAAGTGAAGAAGGTAATATCAGATTTTGTTCCACACAATTACATAGCACATTGGCGGGCCAATCGGTTTAAGCGATTAGTGTGTCATCATTTCCGGAAAGATACAATTGTATACATTATTGACTTTCTGAAAATTACAGACATCAAGATCCGAATGAGCCCCATCAATGCAGCGGCATCTGACCAAGTTTCTATACTTGTTCACATAACATATAGGCATGACAAAAGTCTTGATATTCCATTCTGTGCGAGGCGGAAGAAGAAACATCAAAGAAGAAAAAAACGAAGGTTGGAGCGGATCAGGAATAGACTCAACAGCGGTAGGAAGATCATAAAAGAGACTCACTTTTACATTTTGAGATGATAAAGTGCATGACTCATTATTTGTGGAACACTTTGCTACAAAAAAATGCATGTTGCATGGCTTAAGGAGCGAAATAGAGTATGAGAAGCATTGGTTTTGGAGTGATGGCTGCTCATCACAATTCAAGTCGGGAAAACCTTTTTTTTTCTTAGGCGGTACTTCACAATCAATGACAAGGAAATAGTGTGGAACTACTTTGCCCTTTGCTCATGGTAAAGGTGAACATGATGGTGCAGTCTTTGTTATCAAAAATTTGCTAAGTAAGGAACAACTCAAACCCAATGGTGTGCAAGCGAGGCATGCTAAAGATATTGTAAAATTTACGTGTACATATTTCAGTGATCTACCGGTCGATGAAGCAGATGAGATCAAAAGATATTTTTGGGAAATTGAACTTCTTTGTTGTGGCAAACATGGAAGAATATGAAATTGAAACACTCAAAGGCACAAAAAGAAGATTCAACATGTCGGACACTGTCGGTGGGACTAGACCAAAGCAGGCTTGCTCATAGATGCTGTCATGTTTTACCCTTTCGTTTTGCATGGATCATAATTGGGACTCCTGCATCAATACAGGTAGATTAGGAAAGTGGGAGGTAAGCCGACTTAAAACCAGGGAGTTGAGAAGAAAAAGGAGACTCTTGAACAAGCCAATGAATGGATCGATAATTTGGTAGAGGTAGGTGACAATTTTGCGGTGAATCTTTGAGGTAGACAATTCGGAGGGGGTGGGACTTCTACATCCTCAAGTGCCGCAGAACCCAAATGCACACTTGAAGATTCATACAAAGATGGATGGGGGCAAAAATTTGGAGTGCATGAGGTTATCTTAAGTGGATTGTATTATCAATTCTTGGGTAATTTCAAGTATATGTTGCTCACTAAACAACCCGAAACCTCAGGTGCACAGCCATGTGGTAAGATATCCTAAAATTGATATGGAAAAAGTAGAAGGCCTGAGACATGTCAGAATTTCACGGGGAGACCCATGAAAAAATTATGGTCAGTCTCCCAATAACAATGTAATTGTTTGACACTTAACGAAATTGATGTTATTCTTTTCAAGTGATTTGTTGTTCCAGCACCTAAGCATGTAAGCACATATTTTTATATATATTAACAATAGTGAGGATGCACAAGGGTGGTGTGCATGGACACGTACTTCGAAATGAAGATTGAATTGTTGTTTATAAGAATGTAGATTTGTGACATTGGAATAAGGTTCAATTATTTATTTTGGTACCATCACTATCCCAACATTCTTGGCAAAAATATATTGTCAAGGCGTTTCCTCGATGTGACATGTGTCAATTCGAGTAGTCATACGAAATATTGCGGCACTGGTTCTGAATTAATTGTTCCGTGGCGTGTGAGGTTTATCGTGCTTGGGCCCTAAGCCGCAGGACTTAAGCGGTGGCGCCCACAAGCTCACGCTCCGCCTACAAGCTCTCCGCCAATTCATCCGCCCGCCAATTCCTCCTCTGCACTCCGCCCAATCCGCATTCCTCCCAATCCTTCGGCATGAAGCGAGCACATAGCGAGGCCGGAGGTCACCTCAGCCCGGCGCTTACTAAGCGTAGAAGAGGTGTTCCCTCCACTCTTCCCCCTCTGCCGGAAGTGCTTGCTGCCTCCCACTGGGCCTCCTCTCCCCCCCACTCCTTGCCTCCCGGTTTGGGGGTCGATTCTATTTCATCATCTTCCGATTCCTATGGAATCGAAAATGAGGAATCGGAAATGAATTCAGAGGGAATATGTCACCCCGTGATGCGGGGATGGATAGGAGGAGGAGGAGGAGGAGGAGGAGGAGGAGGAGGGGAGGAGGAGGAGGAGGAGGAGGAGGAGGAGGAGGAGGAGGGGAGGAGGAGGAGGAGGGAGGAGGAGGAGGAGGAGGAGGAGGAGGAGGAGGAGGAGGAGGAGGGGAGGAGGAGGAGGAGGGAGGAGGAGGAGGGAGGAGGAGGAGGAGGAGGGAGGAGGAGGAGGAGGAGGAGGAGGAGGAGGAGGAGGGGAGGAGGAGGAGGAGGAGCTGCTTTCATAAAAAGGTACATGCAAATTTTCATTTGTTTTCTGTTTTCATTTTTTTAGTTTGTTTAATCTTCGTTTGTTTAATTTTTCGTTTGTTTCATTTGTTGCAGATGGAGAATGAATGCGGGAGGCGGATGAAGATGAAGAAGACACCCCCTTGAAGAAGACACCCCCCCTTGAAGAAGACACCCCCCCCCCCTTGATGAAGAAGACAACCCCCTTTGAAGAAGACACCCCCTTTGAAGAATACAATCGGCCTCGGGGCCAAAATTTTGTAAAATTTTGTACATTGGCCTAATGGCCTTTTTTTTATAAAAAATCTTGTTTACCATCAAACTTTGTTGTAACTTTGTTTCTTGTTTCATTGAGATCTCTTCTTCTTCATCTATGAAATGTTATTTTTGTCTATCTATCAAATTTATGAAGTTCGAATTCTGTCACGGTCCATTCAGATTACGCTTGAATGTAACAGTGCTCTAGCTCTTTCATTAGTTTCAAACACTAAGCATTTTAATCACTTTCAGCGCCGGTGAGTAAACCTTTGGAACACCACGAACACTTATGCAATAAACAGCTACCTTTAAACAATTATATGGCTTAACAATAAGCACTTTGCACCTTACACTGCATGACCGATAAGCACATGATGACATTAAGCAACTACATAAAAGTATCATCATCTTTGCAAGACAATAAGCAGTATCTGCCATTAAGACTCAAACCATAGCACTTGCAGGCCAATTTTTTTTTTAAGCACTTGATAAGTTTTAAGCATCCCTTTCAGTCAGCATTGAAGTATATATAAACAATATAGCAAAACTTATAGACAAGTCGCATTGAACTACATAAACAATATAGCAAAAACATTCTTAAATTAAGATAAAGATGGTACATGAAAAGTGTAGGATTCCTTGGCCTAAATAAATGACAAACAGGACCAATAATCATGGAGAATGACAAAGCGTCATCACCATAAACCTTCTCAATTCCTCCTTCACAAACTGCGGAAGCGCAAACTGTTTTCGAGAAAGTCTTTCCAAGCATAGCTTCATAATCTTTCTATCTGTCTTAGGCCAAGGCTTGTATCTATGTGTATTCTTCACGGTAACTTCATTTCTTCCTCGGTCTTGGCCTGCGATATTTCTTCTATCTTTGGGGTGAGTCTTGGTAGCACTTCATCATGGACATCCATCTTGAATCACGGTACCCATGAGAATTTCGAGGGGCTTTGCTAAGGTAAGACTTGTACAATGAATCATCAAGAAGCAAAAGTCTTGCAGAGAATCTTGGGTATGACTCATATATTTTCCCAAGTGGCTTCATCATGGTTGGACAGCCCCGTTTTGTTAGGGTGGTGGTGGCCCAGTGCGCACACATTTTCATCCCCCATACAAATTCAAATCATCCCTCAAATCTGGACATAGTACTTGACACATCTTCCACATTGGAGAGTTGCATTGATGACCATATACCAACACAACATACGTAACAAAGTCTTCAAGAAGAACAACATACAGTGCGAATATCACTTTCTTTTTACGCTGGTGTATGTCATTGTCAATCCACTTCCAAAGCGTATGTGTTCATTTGCACCAAATGTTTTTACCAACACACCATTTAAATCCAAGACAATGAGTTTATCTTTGGCTGGCAAATCAATATTTAGTGCGTTGGAACATCACGAATACCTACACAACAGGAATTACTACATGAATAAATAGATGAAGATGAAAATGAAAAATGGGTTGAATGTGGAAACCTTTACGTATCAACAATGAGGATTCTCGACCTAACAGAATGAACCGGTAATCCTCGATGAATGCAACAAAAGAAAATCAATAATATTCAATGTTTTAATCAACACTAAGTTGTGGCCTTCTTGCCCAACAATGCCCATACCCCCTTTCGGGGTTAGTAATGGCAGCAATCACTTGTTGAAGATCGGGGCTCACACAGAAACTTGAGGGCTGATTTCGCATTTTCTTGAGAACACACCGATATGTGTGGTGTCATGATTGAGGCCCTTCCTGCATCTTTTGCATAGCTACTTCTTGTTCTCTTTCTTGTAGCCTGAACAACTACTTTGCTATCCTCCGGCTTACCCCTCTTTGTTCTTACGCCCTTTCCTTTACGCAAATATTCAGCCAAGTTGCCCTCATCCGATGGAATTACTCCCTCAACTTCCTTAGGTGCTTGATTAATACAATCGGGTCATTTGTTTTTCCACAACCGGGTCTTTGTGTTCTGACTTCTTCTATAGCTTCTTGGGCCGACTTCTTGGGTGGTGGTGGTGGTTCTTCTGCTGTTGCAATCAAATCGATCACAATTATTTGTACTCCTATAGGACTTTGCGGTGTTGTGCATCTTCAAATGGCACCATTGTCCTTCTTTGAACCCTCAGCGGTGAGACCTCAATTGCGGGACGGATTAACACATCCTTTTTTGGTGTACTATTTGAAGCACACAACATGGCCAAAACCTAGCTCGTCAAAAATACACCCTCGGCACCTTTCGGGGCAACCATGAATACATTGTCCTCCTCTCAACAATGAACAACAAGCTATATGATACTCATGTTGGCAATTCAGTTGCTAAACTTAACTTTGTAAGCTTTAGTGAATTCAGGACCACATCTTAGAACATGTATAAAATGAATCTTCCACTAGCAACTTATCTCATTATAATAGTAGAGATGCTAAATGTTGCGAGGTATCCATTTTCAGCTTCCACAAATTGTTTATGTAGAAATCACGAAGTCTCTGTTCTTCTTGAGAACTTTTAACTCCTCCTCAAGTTTGAGTTTACGTTTGACACGCTCATTAACAGGATGTAGGGTTCATTGCTTTTTGTACCTTGTTCACATGCCAAGTTTCCATCTGGGCGATCTGCTCCAAATCTTTAATTTACGCCTCCAACTCACATGTTGGATTAAGCTTGAACTCCTCTGTTTTGTAGCCAAATCATTTGTGGCTGTCTTAAAAGCTGTTTTCGACCTCTTCCAACATCATTTTACGTAATTGGAGGCCTTCTCATTGCCTTTCAGCTCACTTCCCTCTTGCTTCCAGTTCTTTGTGATAAGTAAAACTGATTTTCCAATCTCTGTCTTTTTGCATTCTCTAAAGGTTTTTATGTTTTCATCACATGCCTTTGACCTCATTTGATCCATTTGCCACCTTTGGCTTTGCCTTCATTTCATTTTTCTAACATGTGCTACAACATACGCCTCTGTTTTTACTTGTCTATTGTTGTGGTATCTTTGACATTGCCGACAAATGCGGCCCATTTACTTTGTGTTCCTCGGTGCAAGTATTGATCTAGTGCAATTTTTCAAACGCATAAAAGCAAGGGCGGTTGCTTTCTTACTTCTTTGTTGTGACAATTCTTGTAGATTTTTTATTGAGTGTTTCCAACTTCTCTTGAAGATGCTCCTTTGCACAGTGCCATTTTATCTTTCCTTGTTCAACTTCTTTGTCCAAACAGAATCCCAATCTCGATCCAGTGACATTATTTTCCAACCAAGCTTCTTCCTCGTGGGGCTTCACCCCGAATTACCTGAACCTCGATGGTGTGAAAATCATCCGCGCTCCATGCCTCCATCATCAACAGTGAAACACTGATCTGAGTTTTCGCGCCCAGGGGGAAAGGAGGGAGAAGGGCGTGGCCAGGCCCCGGCGTCATGTTTTCAGCACTTAAAGTGCTTAAATGCTTCGCCAAAAGTTGTACCCCACTAGCGATTTTACACCCCTTTGTCCCAGGACCTGAACAAGAAAAATTTTTATGTCTTCATCTTTTTGTTTTTGTTTCATATTTTCATTTTCAAACAGGAATCTGTTATATAGAAAATGGCTTGCATGCCATTATTTTTTGGCTGATGTAAATCTTCGAGTTCTGACAGAAGAAACCTATGCAGATTTCCTATGCAGATTGCCTATGCTATTTGAAAGGCGTGATAGTTTTGTTTTTATGATGTGAAGTCATTTGGCTCACATTTCATTGTAACCTGGCTGCTGAGATACTGCACTGTTTTGAACAGTGCAGACTATAAAAATGTATTAAACTTTTTCGAATACAAAACGTGGTTTACCTTCTTATTCCTCTGTTGTTGAAATTTTATATTCTTTTATGTGTATCAATGTCAAGTCATTTGACTCAGAAATGCATGTGACATGCTGTTCAGTTTTGATAATGACAGGTTTTCGAGCACAAAACTCATGCTACAAACACATTTAACTTTTTATCATTCTGTAACAATTGATTAACAATTTAGAATTAAAGAGATCAAATCAAATACAATTGATTATGAATTTCATTTTCTTGGTTACAAAATTCATTCATTCAAAGGATGACATGCCCATCTAGATTCTCAAATAGCACGTGCCTCATTTGATCACCCTGTTTTTTAAGGACACATTCATGGCTTACATTTCATAGTAATATATTGGTGGAGGGTCTTCTTCAATTGGCAGCATATCCCAGCCCTTGTCTTCCATTATACAAAAGTTCCAAAGAACACAACATGCATGTATGATCTTGGAGGCTTTGCCAACATGCACCAGCAAGTGTTTGAAATTCTAAACTTTTCCTTCACAATGCCAAATCCATTTTCTACACACTCTGCCCCTCTGATCCTTTTTTAAACTTACCATATGCACCTGATTTTGAGGAAAGAATTTAAGGAGAAAGGGCCTGTTTGGAATAAGTTGAATCACCTAATAGTAATGGTGGAATAGTTACATGAACTTCCCGGGTCGGGTGAGGCTGCCCTTCTTGTTTTTACGCCGCAGAGTCACCACAGTTCCTGTAAAATTTGTTTTGAGGCAATTTTATTGTAAATGGAGCTTATCTTGAACTGGTTTGGAATCATGGATTGAACTGTTCTAGTCACACAAACATTTATAAACAATGCGCTATGTGTAACAATTCCTTGCATGAGACATGAGTGCCTCTTATGTCTCTTTGTAATAGTCTTCCCCATTGTCCTTTTTTTTTTTTTGATTTCCTCCATAAAAAAATGTGGGAACCGTCAATCACCATATATATTTGGGCAACCCAGTTGCATCATGGAATTCCTTAATACACTGGGTTAATCTTTGCACTGTAGGCATTGCAACAAAGCGTTTATGCAAAGATTGTCTTGAAGCCAATACAAGCGTGATTTTCTTGGTATATTTCTGTCCAACATGTAAGGGCATATCCCCGTTGCTAGAAAATACAAAACCATAGCAAGCGCTTTCCTTGGATCAACAAGGGGCCTCACTTTAATCCCGGCGACAAGATAAGGCACAATTAAACCTACAAGTTTCTCAAATGTGGCTCTCTTCATCCCCAGAAAATTGGTGCCACATATCATGCGTGGTTATCTATATTATTCCACCGTGTTCTTTGCCTTGGAGCAATCCAAAATCTTCTTGGCGGTCTTCTAACCCCTCACGGAACCCAACAACCATTAAAAGCGCAGATCATAAAAAACATACCATTGTTATCTTCTAAAACCTCATCATCCAACGGGGTCATTGGGTCTTGAGCTCGTTGAGTTCCAATAGCTGCAAACAACGATATCTACGTAATGCAAATCCGAGTGTCAAAGCCCGAAAAAGCATGGCAATCATGCCAAGAATGATCGGATCCATGGTTTAGTGGCTGGAATGGAAAGCGTGGCGAGGCAAAACTAGAAATGAATTATCCCACATAGCCCGCCGAACCAAGAAGAAAATAGGCTTGAATATCCCACAATTTGGCGCCCGAATTGAACGTTACGATCGAATTATCCCACATTTTCTTTCGTGGCCGGAATGGATGCACGATCGAAGGGCAACCAAAGAAAAATTATGCCCATAACCGAGGCTGTTAAGCCGAGAGACAATTGTCTCTCCTCTCCTCCCAAAAAATCATTACATTTAGGGGAGGAACCAGTATGTGACGAGATGCTTTTTTAGAACATGAGAGAGAGAGAGAGAGAGAGAGAGAGAGAGAGAGGGAGGGGAGGGAGGAGAGAGAGAGAGAGAGAGAGAGAGAGAGAAATGAAATGAAATGTATTATGTCTGTGGAGGCCTCTTAGGCCTATAGACAAAAATTTACATATCTTCATAAAACAGTTGATGAGTCTCAGTTTCCTCATCTAACTCCTCACTCTCACTCTCTTCTTCACTATCATCTAATAAAGTGTTTACAATATGTACATTAGTCTCCCTGTATGTCAACATATCAATAATGAAAGAGCCTATTTTATCGCCTGGAAGTGAGAAAAATGTTGTAAGATCATTTGCTTCAATTTCAAAACGATCTCGCATCAATTTGTATGCAGGGCATCTCAGTAGCACATGTTCTTCATCTTCTACTTCACCACTTCCACAAACTTTACACTCTCTCATTTCTCTTGGGATAGTCCTACCCCATCGTCCAACTTCAATACCAAGGTGGTGTGAACTCAGACGTATTCTGCTAATCATGTGCCTTTTCTTAACTGATATATCTTCATGTAGATGTGCTGCAACCTCCAGCTTCGGATTCATATTTTGTTTATATAAAAACATCTTAGTCATAGGACTCTGCCACATTTTTCTTTTGACCTTGCCATATACCCATTGTCTAAGATCACCATCGTATAACATTGCATCTTCCCAATTAATGTCCCATCTGTTTAACCATATTTTTATGTTGCAGAACCACCCTTTCTGCTCACTTACCTGCATGGCACAGTATGGCATCCTATTAGGATTCATTCTTCTAACCTTTTTCAGATAACGAATGCATCTGAGTATTGCTTCTCCCTCGAGGGGCATTATTCCACACTCGGCCAGCATCATTTGATATGGAGTTTGGATCTTCACTCCCAATTCTAAACGCAAGAACTTCTTTAATACCTGTTCAATGTCATCCCACAGTCCTTTTGGCAAGCTCGGTCCCCAAATCTCGCATCCATACAAGACTACACTTTGGACTAAAGACTGAAAGAGCTTAATCTTTAGTTGCCATGCCCATAATGAGATTCGCCTGCACATACTTTGCATCGCATATAGAGCCTTCAGCCCTCCTTCAATTCTCTGTACAATGCAGGTATTCCATCTATGGTTTCTGCTTATTATCAATCCTAGATATTTGTATGTATCACAAGTATCTATAGCCATACCTTTATATTTGAACTGGTGATCTTGTCGGAGTGCTCCCACTGTCATAATTTTCGTCTTTTCAAGGTTTACTTCCATACCTTTTGCTTCACAGAAGCTAGCCAATGAATTCAGATGCTGCTGCATGTGCTCTCGTGTCCGTGCAAAAATTACCACATCATCTGCATACATTAGCAACTGTATAACATAGCCATTTACATCCGTACCACCATCCCCATGACTAAGCCATTCTTCTAAGCCATCAATGAATAGACCAAATAAGAGAGAGAGAGAGAGAGAGAGAGAGAGAGAGAGAGAGAGAGAGAGAGAGAGAGAGAGAGAGAGAGAGATGCCTTGGCCACATGCTTAGAGTAGATGAGAGAGAAATACGAGAGAATGGGTGAGGCGAGAGAGAATGAGAGATGGGTGAGAGTGGGAAATCTTAACCTCACCTCGAGAGATGATTAAGCCCCTAACAGTTGCGTTAGGGGCGTTTCCATTAGCCACTAACTAAACAACCCCCTAACATTATGTCGCCTGAATTTCATGACCGAAAAATTTCCCTCGTCGAAATCCCAAGGCGCCATTTTTCCCCGCTTGGTCTTCAACACCGCCAAGCAATTCCTTGAATTCCCCTAATTCTTCCATCGGCTATTGATTTTCGGTCTACGTGTATTTCTCAGCCCATTCGATCCTTGTAAATTCATTTCAATTCGATCTTACATTGTTCTCTTGTCGAATTCTAGTCCGGCAGGTATTGTTTCTTGGTTGATTAGCTTGATTTCTATAGACTCGGATGTCTAAGGCAACCAGATCTGCTCTGCCATCAAGCAGCAAACCCTTTGTGCCTCCTCGCATTGAAAAAATGGCTCCAAGGAAGACTCGGAAGATGACAGGGCAAATTTCAATGAACGTGAGCTTGGAGTCAAATTCCGAGCCTATTGTTACTGCTCCTCCACCAAAGGAAAGGAGATGCAAACGAGTTCTCAGCGAAATTCAAGCGCCTCCCATTACTGTGAGTGATTCTCATCAGCCCGACAATTCAATGGCTATTGTTGTTCTAGAAAAAGAAAATCCCAAACAAATAGACACAAAGAATAGGAAGGCTCCAGTCCAATGGACAGATCAGGGTGTTTCCACTTTCCTGAATCTTCTAAATGAAATGAAACTGGTTACCAATGACAGTCTGAATCTTTCTAATTCACAATGGAGAGAAATTCTTGTGAAATTGCATCCAATTGTAGATGGATTAGTGGAAGTCAGGCAATTGAAGAACAAATGGGATAAGCTACAGGCAAAATTCAAGGATGAGAAGGACAAAGAACACAACAAAAGAATTATCCCACAAAGCTTACCTACCAGCATGAACAGGGGAAGAAATATCCCATATTTTGGAGGCCGATTCAAAATTGGAGGGGAATTATCCCACAAAAACTGACCTACCGGAATGATTCGATGGAGTAGTTCTCCCGGAAGCTAAAATTGAGGCCCTAACGTCACTTAGAGCTCGAGAGATAGCCTTCTCTCTCTCCTCCCAAAAATACGACATAAATTAAGAGGAGTCGTGATGCCACGAGAGACGGTATTTTGGCGAGCATGTGGCCAACCTAAGAGAGAGAGAGAGAGAGAGAGAGAGAGAGAGAGAGAGAGAGAGAGAGAGAGAGAGAGAGATCTAATGTCCATAAGTACATATGAATTCATTCGCGAACCCCTGCATGTAACATGACTATCATTATTTTAATGCGAGAAAAAAGAGTAAATTTATTTATACCCACCCACATTGCTCAAGCATCGCCTTGACCTAGAACTTGAATTACAGTGTCATTGATTACTCCTTGAGGTATATGCATATGTACTTCCTTCTGCATCTTGAATACCCAGAAATCTTGCTGAAGTTTTTAGATCAATTTAGATCTAGCCTTAAGTTTAGACAAGATCCTATTTGCCAGGAGGATCAACTCGGCAGGCTCGTCACATTTTGCCACATTGAGCATTTCCTCCCAAAAAACACCCAGTACACAACAACTTCTAGCAATTGCAACTTTAGGCTTCATATACCAAGTCCTACAACATGACTAAAGAACCATTGAGGATGAATATGCCCTTCAGAATTGTCCAGCATATGACCATATCCGGGCACGCTATGTTGAGTTAGTCCGCCTAATCAACTACTACATGTGTTTCTAGACACGACCTATGGCCCTCAACCGGATCATGTCTTCAAGGGATCATGGATATATGCACTCAACTATGTCCTCCGCACGATGCTGAGTTGTACCTTAATACATCATTGTACAGCCTTGTATAGTTTGTCAGCATGCCTATTACTGCCAAGGTTTTCCCCTGAAAATCGTTTGAGGTGGAGGTTTTTTAATCCTGATAATAATAAGCTTGTCGTTTTCTCTGATTAGGTTCCCATAGGCCAGTTGGTCTCCGTGGATGATCAAAATACATTCCATTCAATTCAATTCTCCTTAGCTACAAAGGCCTTTGTCAACCCATCAGACGGCATTCTTTTGCAAATACTGGAACATCAATCATTGTCGTAGGCATCCTGCATATGGGGCCCAAAACAGAGCCTAAACTTGCCCTAGATCCTTGATCCACCCGGTGACTTGGTACATATGGCATGAATTTATTTGCATTATTGAAAGAGCATGGAGGCTCTATACTCTAGGGTCTACTAGAGCGTGTGAAAACTTATATGAGGCTTACAAGAATTGCACTTAGATTGGACCAATTTCTGTAGCTTTTATTCTAAAACATTTTCTAGACACCAAGTTGACAATCAAATCTAGGCTTAAGAAATTTGTTCCCCAAAAAAAAAAAAAAAAAAAAAAAACCAAAAAAAAAAAGGAACAAAAAATCATTCGATATGGATAATGTTAAGTCTTAGAAGTCAGCATTGCTTTTGTTCCAAGTTACATAAGTGTAACAAAGTTTAACAAAAAGTCACATAAGTGTATGACACTTACTATGGAAATGCTCCCTTTTATTATGACACGTATTCAATTCAGTATGTTCAAACACAAAATTAGTTGGATAGTATGAAGGAATTAGTTGCTATATAAAATAGACCATTTTATAGTGCTCCAACATGGAAATGTGGAGCTTTGAATTAGTGACATAGCAAAAGGGAGAAATATTATTCTACAGGCAAAAGCAATGTTCATATAAATTTTGGCACAAACTATCATCTTGGAAGACCTTCAAATTGAAATTACAACCACTGTCAACCACAACTGCTTATTAGGCACATATTCAAAAGTAGTCCAATTTTATTTTTTAGTTACTTTATCTTCAATGAAGGCAAACGTTCATGCAACAAAACCTTGTTTTAAGGAAACAAGATCTTGGATATAGGAAGGGTTGCTAGAAATAATCTTATAATATGTGCCCCTTCTTCCACCCTGCATAGCCTAGAAAGCTCCCGATGCTGGCAATGGATTGCATTATTGCCCTATGTCAACTTAAAGGCTTGCCAATTCAAGAATCACACAAATCTCGTGGCTTCTTATTTTATACTTGTAAGCATCATCAAAAGGTTAGACTTTAGAATTTGTAGAGACTTGATACTTTTGGGAGGCTGTGCTATGTTATGTAGTGTTTACGTCTTTTGCACATTGATGCCATATCAAAGTACCATCTCTTGACTAAGTCGTGTTGAAACTTCACCTGCTGTTTAGGTTTTAATGTATCATTATGTATGGCGATGTGGCGCACTATCTTTGTATGGGAATGCGGTGCACATTTGCAATGTCATATGTGTATACATAAATGATATATGAAGCAACAGATTATGCTACAAATGCAAGTTTAGTGTAAGCAAGACTCGACCAGAGATATTGTACTCTATAATTTTATATATGATATATAAAAGGTCGAAGCAATAGTTAAAGGACATGAAAGGGTTTGCAAGCAATAAGTTACACCATTGGCATGGCGCATCCAACAGTCTTCGTATGAGGATTAAAAAAAGAGCATTAAAAGGATATAAGGAAACGTTTTCCCCCATGAGGAGGAGTACCTAGTGCATTAAAAGAAGGGAGGAAAATGAAACGTCTATTAGGCTAGTTCTTCCTTAGCATCAATTTTAAATGTAAAGCGTCTTACATGCAAAGAGAAGATGGCAAAGAAACTATTGTTGCTATGGACTATTGCGTTGCATCATATGAATCTGGTTGCAAATGGAGCAATCTATTCAACATTTGCAACCATGGCAGCAAATTCAAGCCACTCTTTTCCCCAGATCAAGGCCTTCGAGTTTTCCTCCAACAAGCTTTTTAATCTCTTCTTGGAAATAAATCAGCAGACAGAAATGAAACTCGGGTGTTATCTTGGAGTGGCTAATAGCACAACGATTTTGACTAAAACAGGAGGCCTTTCTATGTTGCCAGATTATTCTGCATCTAATTTCTGCGCCTTGAATTTGTATGACAATGGCTTTATTTTGCTTGAGACCTGTTTGGAGCGAAAATTGGTGGCCGATCTCAATGGTTACCAAAAATTGCATATGTCCGATCTACGGTTTGCCATAGACGACAATGGCGAAATTTCTATTGCAGTTGATGTTGCTTCTCCTCCATCTGAAAATGTTCTTTGGTTCCCCCACAGATCCCCAGATCTTTATTCTCCTAGAATACCCTTTCTCTAAAAATCCCAATATAGTTGGCATAATGCAAAATTTGTTTTGCTAGCATCTTATTTCTTAACAAACAGATTTCAATTCAGTTTTTGGTGATTTCTATTCAGTTTTTGATGCACATTTTAACCTATGGTCTTGGTTATGTTGTATGTAATGCCATGTTCATGTTCTTGTTTCTATTTGCATCTGTACCTTAGTCAGATATTGATGTTTTCTTCATCGTTGACTTCATTTTGCAATCACTTTTATGCATGAAAATCTTTGTAATTCATGTAAATCTGTTGTATACATGTTTTAATTAGCACAGATCTTTTAAATACTTCATATCCGATCTTAAAGGTGGAGTAAGAATCAAGAAAAAGATCAGGTAGAATTTTATTATATGAAAGAATCAGTTACAAGAAAGAATGATAAAATACAACAGGTCCCAAACTGTAATTACTTGGGGACAAATAACATGAATTCTGAGGCTAGTTAGTATGTGGGTTTGGGACATTTAGCAAGAGGGGCAAAATAGAAAGGGCCAGTGCTATAAAACTTAGAGGTTGGGTCAGATCTAGAGAAGGTGACTGTAGAAAGACCACCCTTAGGAAATTTGCAGTTAGGGTTGTGGGAAGCAATGGCATGAGCTCGGCATCCGGCTGCCTGAGCCAGGGGTCCAAGACGGAACTGGAAGTAGCCATTCTGGTCTGTAAAAGCCTTGCTAAATGGGCTGCCAGGGCAAGACAAGCCCACTTCAGCACCTGCATTCAGATCAAACCAACACAATCCGTTAAGCTATCCATGTTGGGTTTTTGGATAAGCTAATAACTTACCCAACTGCTAGAAAAACGAAAAAAATGCAAACCCACATCAAACAGCAAAATTTTTTGCTTATAGAAAAACACTGAATGAAATAGGAAGTGAATACCTTTTAGGTTGTAGGCTTTGCCCTTGCAAGGCTTGCAGTATACGAATCCCTGGACGTAGGTCTGCAGAGTTGGAACTGATTTTGGAATGGGATTATACGGAATCCCAAATGCTGCAGCGCTGAGGAGGGCGCTGAAGAAGAGCATAAGCCCCGTGAGAATACTTATGCTTGAGCTTGCCATTTTTTTCAGGTTTGTGTTTGTTGCTGAATCGTTCCTGTTTCAGCCTTTTTATGCCAGTTTTTAGATTCATGGCACGCCTTATGATCGTGCCACGCGTCCCTTCTGGGCCACATTTGTGCATTGGCATTTGCTGTTATCTATCCAGCAGCCATGTTGTGTAGAATAATACTTAAGTGTGTGGATAAGCATTACATGCTTAGTTTCAATCCTGCCCGTCAATGCAATACAAAACATAATAGAATTACTTTTAGGGCAAACCCCTGCCTAGGAGGTCAGACTATGGAGGAAGTTCTGGCTATGGGTTTTCGAGTGCTGGCTACACCCTGGGAGCTACAGAACACAGCCTTGCAAAGATGGAAGAAATTGCAGAAGAAGGGTGTGTTTTTTTTCTCATGCACCCGAGCAACTAAGGCTTCTTCCCGCAGCACAAGCAGCAACAAGTTTTTCTTCTTCATCATCGCCCAAGAAGTAGAGTATGTCTAATTTTCAAACTCAAGCTCTGTGCATAAATCTTGCATGTCTGCATCTTCTGCCAAACCTCTAGCCAAACCCCAGGAGGATCATAGAGCTAGAGAGGAATCTTGGTTAAAGTAACATGAAGGAACTATTTTTGAAAATAAAAAATTAGCCAAATGTCTTTTTCCAATGGTTCAGATCCATTACCATTTTAGCCAAGCATTTGAATTTATAATGAGAGAAATGTGAAAAGTTTAGTCAAATACAAGGAATTCAAAATTCTAAAATTTGTAAACTTCAGCCAAGCCTTAAACAGTTTTAGGCCTAGGATTATAGATTAGGGTCCATTCACATAATTGGTTAAGCTAAAAAATGATTTGTAGCAAAATTTATGTTCGCGCTACTAGTTTAATTAGCGTATAGTTAAGAATTGTAGTTAAGCCTTCCACTCAACTCCCATCAATACTCAATTGAGACTGTATTCTATGCTTTTATGCTGGACATTCTCATGTTAAAATACGTCTATGTTTAGCAAGTGTTAAAACACGTCTTTGTTCAGCAAATGTAATTCGGCTAAGTTGTTTTATCAATTAGAGAGGCTTCCTCTCGGTCTCAACAATTTTTATTGCTGAAAGAAAGAAACTGAAATTGTATTATAGAATTTAATAGTTAACTAATACTTGAAGAGAGGGTGATGTTCCCGTATCCATTTTGTGGAGTACGTAAACCCCTTAGAAGGATTTCTAAGGAGTCCAAGGGTAAGTGAGCTAAGTTGTTTGATCAATTTGAGAGGCTACCTCTCAACATGTTTATTGCTGAACTGGACTTGTGTAATTGAATTGAATAGGTAACTTGTCCTTGTTTTTGTCCATTTTGTTTAGGGCATGAACTCCTTATAGAAGGATAAACTCGCAAGGATTGCTTTTGCTCATCTATTTATGTAATTTATCATTCAAGTTATTAGTAGAAACTTGTTTTTTCTTTCCACCATAGTTCAAATGAACTAGAAGATGCAAAACCCATCATATGGAAGATGTTATGTCCTCTATCGATCGTCTCTGTCTTGCCAACACCATCCAGTTGTGTCTAGAGCTGCAGCACCATCCAGTTGTGTCTCCGCAGCACCATCAAGCCTCTCGACTCAAAGGATACATAAAGCAGATACATACTTATGACATTGTTATAGAGTCTCAGTTTTGACCCGATATAAAAAAAAAAAAAAGGATTTATGTGGCTATATACACAAGTAGGTTTCCCAATGAATGAAACCGAGAGGTTTTGTTGGTTTTTTGGGGTTGGAAATCTGAGGGCCGTTGGATTTTTTGTTTTTGTGGACTATGGTCTTCTCTTGACGGCTTGATTTGGGCGCAACCGAATTAGGAAGCGTCCTGATACAGGGGGCGTTTGGCCTCATCCCTGGCCGGATTGTGTTGGGCGAGGCTCTTGCCTGGCAGGAAATCGCCTGATGGGCTATGCCTGGCATGAATTGCCCGATTTGGAGGCAGGTTCCTGTTGAAGATGCATGGAACGGAAGCCATAATTGCTGTCTGTTTTCTCTGGAGCAACATGCCGAGTAGAGCCAATACATGTATATGCAGCAAAATAACTTTTGGGGGGTCTGGCGATGGTGACAGAGGTATGTTTCAGTCTGTGTTTATGATGAAAAAGCTTGCTAGAGGTGTTAGGTCTGCTCAGGGATGCATGGGTGTGTGGATGAGGAGGGCCGACCTCCTGAGAGCAGCTCTGCTGGAGCTTCCAGGCCTAGGGGCAGCATGAATCCGTTGCCTACCAATAATTTCTTGACCCTTGATTCACATCGTGTTTTCCATCGTAGTGGTTTTGTGGAGGTCCCTTCTGAGATGCTGGAGCTGCCATCAGAGAGTGGATTCTGGCTGATGCCTGTAAGGGCTTTATGCCAACAAGGAAGAGAGGCAAGCCACGAAGGAATGTTGGAGTTGTAATTCATGAACAGAATGAAAGGGATGAGGTTAAGAAGAGCAGGCAGTTGCAAAAGGAGGAGAGCAAGAAGTTGAAACAGATGGAGAAAGAGAGGAAACAGAGGGAGAAGATGGAGGAACCAGAGAAGGTGAAGAGGTAGAAAGAGGAGAGGAAATGCATGCAGAGGAAAGAGAAGGAGATGACGTAGAATTCAGACAATGATGGGAAAAGCAACGTCCTCGATGTGAGCGTGACTGTGACAGTAAGCAGGTCTGACATACTTGAAGAACACTATTTGAGAGCTTGCAAATTCTTAGATTCGGATTGTTTGGCTGGGATAGTAGCAATGGAGCGTGGTTCTGAGCTTGATCATCTGCACATGCAATGTGTATTTCGAGTTTCTTCAACTACGCCTGCAGCTGTCAATGTGCAATTAAGGCAAGCTCTTGACTGGACGAACCATCGCCCACCTGGTGGTGTCATTCTGTGCAAGGCCTTGAAGGATACTCGTTTGCATTGCTTCGAGGGGATGCTCGGATACTGTTTGAAAGATGCAGACAAACTCCATTCCTAGGATGGGTCCTATGATACACCAATTGTGGCCAGTGAAGTGGTGTTCTTATTGAGCTTTGTAAAATCAATTACAAATTGATTCCCCTACTAGGGGTAGAAAAAATTTGAAAAAACTTAGAAAATTAAACGCCCCGAAACTAGACAATCATCGAGAGCACTTCAAAACTAAAGAATAAAAGAGAAAAGATGGTTTATCCACTGCTTGGTCTATGCATCGATAAGAAAAACCCCACCCTTCCGAGTTTTCGAGGAAAAACCCTAATGAGAAACAATCGCTAATGCTCTTGAGGAATGTTGGCGGCGTCCAAATTAAAATAAAGACAACTTGAAGACGTTGCGCGCCACGCAAATTGAAGCACGACCCCCGCGCAAACTGAGAACTACGAAACCTTACCTGCAGAGTCAAGGCTGAAAAGAAGATAACCCATCAGGAATTTAGATGCCTCACAAAAATTCCCACCAATGTACCATATCAAACATATGTATAGTAAGACTCTGAGGCTCCAGGTCATGCCAAGAAAAGAAACAACAGACGAACAATCGGGAACCGTCCGCAGAAATGACCATCGCGGGTAAGAACATGCGATTAGTGCTGCCTCAGAGGCGGCTACATTGCCACGCCGAGAGAAAATGTAAAAGAAAATTGTCTCGGAGGCTACAGTGCCACGCCGAGGAAGAACGAAATGATAAGTATGCCATAGAAGCTACAGTGCCACGCCGCGAAAAAATAAAAAATAAGAACATATGCTGCAGGGTAACCCGAGAAGTATAGAAAAATAGGCAGACATGAAGATGACTAACCAACTAATAGAAAATTAAGCAACTTCAACTGATGAACGTAACACAAGAAAACAAAAAATCAGACGTAGATATGACAAACAAGCTCAGATATGATAGAGGGAGAGGGGGGCGAGAAACTTGTGGAGCCAAAAAATGAGCAGAATAGAAAGGAGCTCAAGAGAATGCCGATGACTGGAAAAGAAGAAGGAGCTGATATAAATAAGAGATGCAAGGTAGGACGTCCCCATCCAAGGAATGCCAGTATTATAGAAATCATATGAAGGAGGTCTCCCATGAGCAACTTCAGCGTGGCAAAAATCTCTACGCCTTTGTACCTGAGTCGGGCGAGATCAAGCAAAGGTGTCACAGGAGTCGGATAACAGAATTTGCTTGGTCGGGCCAGCCATTTTGTGCTATATCATGGGGTAAAAGCATGTTAGGGTGTCCCTTTAAAAAGTATTATTTAGTGACTAAAAGGTACCTAAAAAGGTAGCCAGATCCCAATATAAGGTATGTTTTAGAACTTTTTATATATATTTGATCTCCCATAGCATTATCTTTATCTTAACTTTGAATATTACCATGTCCTTGACTTTTATTTTGGTATTAGTTTTAATGAAAAGAAAAATGAGAAAGTCCTAGCCTATGTTAGTGTATGTACAATTTTGGTGTTCCAAAAGTGGTAATGCCCTAACATGCTTTTACCCCATGGGAGATGGCGAGGATTCACCCTCTATGTTATTTGGGTTCTTCACCCTCTCCAATTTGGGTTCTCCTTGGAATTCGGCTTATCATAGGGTGGAGGCAGCTTGGAGGCTGACCTTGGATCCGCACCATGCCTCGATCAAGGATGTGCGGTGTGTGATTTGTGGGTTGCCACCAGGGGAGGAGACAGTAGAGAAAGTGGGAAAAAGGCGCTATAGGTACTGGGACGATGCCTTGGCTTATGCAGAGTTAGATGCGATGCTGGAGGAGGAAGCAAACATCGCTAATGAAGACGAGGATGCAGTAGATATTGATTATCCAGGAGATGAAGAGTACCAGGAGGGAACACCTGCTTTCATGCCTCCTATACATGGCAGCCAGCTGCCTTTTGAAGACTATATCCCTTTAGATTTTGTAGACCACAGTTTTGACATTGGATAGTACGAATTCTTGAGATCTCCTTGTGCTGTTATGTTTCATGTGACTGACTGCTTCAATTTGTGTTGCAGGTTCTCATGTTAAAGGCCCAGCCAGTGAAGGTAACATACATGCCTCTCTGCCGCCTCCATTCTCTACGTTTATTCCCTTAGATGCAGAGTCCGATGAGAGGGATGGTGTTGAAGAGCGTGCTGCTGCAATCGATGGTGCTCATTTTGATGTTGAATGGATGAAGACACAAACTTGGAGGATGGTGTGCAGCCTATCTGTCAGCTTGAGCAATGGGGTGGATATCCTGGAGGAGGCGCTGACTGCTATGGATGATCCCCGTGTGGTTGTTGCAGTGCGTGACAGAAGAATCTTTAGGGCTGAAGTAAACCATGTACGAGCGATGCTTGTGTCCAAGATGCGGCAGCTCCAGCAGATAGCTGCTGCTGATCCAAACACCATGCAGGCATAATATCTTGTTTCACTGGCTGGGCATGCGGATACCTTGTTCTATGTATATAAACTCCTAGTTGTTGTGCTTGTGTTCCATTTGGACGTTGCTGTTTTGGTTGGAAATGCCAATTGTCATTGGCATATGCATTACTTCATCTTCACGTTTGTGTATTCTGGATACTCTTGTGGTGTATCTTCAATGTTAATATTGTTGTTTTGCTGATAATATTCACATGTATTGTGAACTTGCTTATGGTGTATACTCATTGTTCATGTTGTTGTTGTGGCTAGGTGTTTCTGTTCCTTTTCTACTAATCTGGGGCTAATGCCACATGTGTGTGGCTAATGCCACATGTACGAAGCAGATTTTTTGTGAATTCCCAATGGTTATTGGTATGGACTCGGATTTTTTTTTTTTTAATTCATGGAGTGACCGATTAGGATGGAGTGACCGATTACACAAAAAGATAGGCCTTGCCAATTTCTCTACGAATTAGACTCTGGTTATGTAACACACTTTGTAAAACCAGACAATATAAATTTAGGAAACAACTCTAGTGGAGCACGATGTGTGAGAATAAAAAGGGAAATGAAAGAATGTACATTGAGGATAGACCAAATAAATTTCTATATTCTTTTGTAATCTTCTAGGCTGTAATGTCAAGATTTGAAGATCTAATGGAGTACAATGAAACTTGTTGAGGTGCACTGCAACATGGATAGGCTAGAATGTCAATAATTGAAAATTGAGAGATTAGTAAATCAATGTCAACATGTTATATAACTTTCTTATTGGAATCAAATGCTACAACTCAGCACAAACAAGTATGGCTCTTCTTCAATAATCAAGTTCACAATTTTTTGAAGTTAAACTAGGCAAATTGTCATCAGTATCAAGTGCAATGATAATAAACTCAATAGTTCTTCAAAAACAAAAATAATAATAAAGTGAAGTGCATCGAATATGAACTTAAGACCTTTAACTCACTATAGCAAGAATACTGTAGCTATGGGATTGACCCAACTACTATAGCACCTCTGACCAACCTTCGATCTATCAATACTGAGCTCAAAAACCACTTAAAACAATCTTGAGCATCCGTTGCCTTCATTTAACCTATTCATTTTATTTTATTCTGATCAGTCTGGCGGTTTTGGGGCAAAAGTATGCTGGTGGGTATCAAAAGCAGGCGTCCGGACACATGCTGACAGCACTCATATAGCACCCCATATGGCAGCTTATTTAAGGTGTTAATGGTACTAGCACACGGTAATTAGGTAATCAATAGAAATATGTAACAACTCCAATTAATAACAAGTGGAATACTATGATAGAATAATACATCCAGGGTGCTGATCTAAGTGCTGGGGCCGCGTTTTTTTTATACCCACTAGCATACTTTTGCCCTTTGCACCAGCGACCGATACAGTGGATGCTTGGCTCAAGGTTACTGGGCCGAGTTCAAATAATCTGAAATAGAATCATTCAATTGTAGCTTCTATCTATATAAGGTACGTTCCCAATCTAGGAATTTTCATATGATTTAATTTGATCCAGGAACACTTAAGATATTCTTATCATGTAAATGTTCCCTAGGTAAAGCTTTTGATCTCCTTGAAGTAATTAGAATCTCATGATTAGATAATTACTTCCTCAAATCCTATTCTTCATATACAGATGCTTTGAAACAGCTAGAATCATTGTATGTATAATGATTAGATAGCTATTTCCTCAGCCACAATTTGATCTGACAATTCTATCATTCCCCTTTCAGATCACAATTGTTTTTCCTCCTTACAATTTAGTTCTTCAGTCGACCTTCTTAACCTATTGCTATTTAATCCCTTTGTAAATATATCTGCAAGTTGATCTTCAGATTTAGTATGGCTGACCTGTATCAAGTTTCTATTCACCATTTCCCTAATAAAGTGCATCTCCATTTCAATGTGTTTAGTTCTTTTATGAAGAACTGGGTTTTTTGTCATTGCAATGCAGCTCTGGTTGTCATAGAATAGTAAAGTACTGTTCTTTTGCATTATTCCCAGCTCGTTTAAACATCTTCTTGCCCATATGATCTCTTTTGCAACTAGAGTAATTGCTGCATATTCAGATTCAACGGTGGATAGTGCTATTGAGGTCTGTTTCTTTACTCCTCCAGCTGACTGGTCCGCCTCCAAGCATTAAGATGTATCCAAAGGTTGACTTTCTCTCATCCAAATCCCCACATCAATTGGCATCACTGCATGCCTTGAGTTGCAAGTCTTCCGAGTCATAAACCAAGCCAGCATGTTATGTTCACTTTAGGTATCTGAGGACACGTTTTGCAGCAACCCAGTGCCCTTTTCCTGGATTGCTATTGTATATATCTGCTTAATGCATTTACTATAAAGGCTATATCTGGCCTAGTATTATTTGCCACATGCAGTAGGCGACCTACTAACTGTCTGTAAGGAATTTTGATCATATCTTCCTTTTCAGTTTTTGGAAACAAATCCTTCGAAAGTTTACATCCTGGAACCACTGGAGTCCTGCATATTGAATTGTTCCAGCATTGATTGAATATATCTGGTCTGAGTTAGAGTAACTACTTTCCTTTCCTTATCTCAACTTACTTGAATACCTAAAAACCTCTTCAATTCCCCCAAGTTTGTCATTTGGAATAAATTTTTGAGAATATCCTTGCAACTCTTTAATGCCCCTGTATCATTAATGTTCTAGAATGTTCTAAATGCTTACGAATAAGCTCAATCTCAAAATAGAAAGTTTTTATAAAAAATTGCAAAGGGCAAAAATAGAATGTGCTAGGATGTTTTACATGCTCAAGTCCTCATCCAAGAATAGAAAGTTTTAAAAGTATGAATAAGCTCTCCATGAGTGATGCTTTGGAATTGATAGTAGATGGCAGTAACATGGGTATAATATATACGAGTAGGCATCAGAATTGGCAATAGATGGCAGTACGTCATTCTAAAAGTAGCAAATTTTTGGAAACTTTGCAAACACTCAAAATACAATATTCTAGAATGTTCCAGATGCTCATGGGCCAGCACGTCAGTCTAAAAATAGCAAGTTTTCGGAACGTTACAAACACTCAAAATAGAATATTCTAGAATGTTCCAGATGCTTATCGGCAAGCACCTCAGTCTAGCACCTCAGTCTAAAAATAGAAAGTTTTGTGGAACTTTGCAAACACTCAAAATAGAATGTTCTCGAATGTTCCAGATGCTCATGGGCAAGCACCTCAGTCTAAAAATATAAAGTTTTTTGGAACTTAGAAAAGGCTCAAAGTAGAAGGTTTTTGGAAACTTTGCAAACACTCAAAATAAAATGTTCTAGAATGTTTCAGATGCTCATACGCAAGCACCTCAGTCTAAAAATAGTGAATGTACTAGATGTGGCCTCATGGGTATAGATGTGGTGAATATGCTACCCATGAATGATACTTTGTTGGTAATAGAATAGGGCGTTGAGCAGTATATGTGAGTAAGGACGTGAAATGCTCTGGAGTGCAGTAGGTGTAAGTAACATCCTCATAGGTGATACTTTAGTAGGGCATGTGTGTATGTGAACTTGCACGGTAGTAGGTGCGAGTAAACTGCTCATGCATGGGTGCCAAGAAATAGATGATGTAAAGGTCCTCACGAGTGTAGATGTGGTATGGGTCCTCATGGATATATGTGTGAGTATGCTCCTCATGCATGATACTTTGAAATTAGTAATAGGCATGAGTGAGCTCCTTATGGGTGGTTGAGCAATGAATGCTTGAGTAACATGGGAAGTAACATGGATAAGTAGGCTCCTCATGGCGTAAGTAAACTTCTCTTGCATGGGTGCCAAGTAATAGACGTGGTAAAGGTCCTCATGGGTGTAGATGTGGTATGGGTCCTCATGGTTGTACGTGTGAGTATGCTCCTCTTTGGTGGTTGAGCTTGGACATATAAGGGTTGTATTTTGGAATTCATAGTAGATGTAGTAAGCTCCCAACGGGTGATACTTGAGAAGTAGGTGTGGGTAAGCTCCCAATGGATGATAGTTTGAAATTGATAGTTGGTGTAGTAAGTGTGAGTCAGCTTTTAATGGGTGAGACTTTAGAGTTGATAGTAGGTGTGAGTAAACTCCCACGGGATGATACTTTTAAATTGGTAGTAAATTTGACTAAGCTGCTCAACGTGTGATAATTTGAAATAGGTAGTACATATTGGTAGTAGGTCTATATGCGAGCCGCGTGAATCACGAATGTAACTCCACCGCCATCAACGGCCTGCGTGGAGCCACTTGGCGCGATCCGGACGGCCCTAACGCACTATCTCACGCGCCATGTCGCACGATCCCAGGCCCTTCCCCTTGTGGAGCCACTTGGCGCGATCCGGACGGCCCTAACGCACTATGTCACGCGCCATGTGGCACGATCCCAGGTCCTTCCCCTTTTTTCTAACCACTATCCAAAACTATCCAAAACTTTATGTTGCATGGTGGATTCGAACCCAAGTCCAGCCCCCCAAACCCCCCAATTCCAACCATTAAGCCAAGCATTTCTTCTCTAATAAAATATGCGGCTTAAATTAGTTAAGGTTGGTGCCCCAGGCCATGTGCATGTCTCCCATGCCTATCAAAGGCTAGAATGTTGCCACATGGCACGATCTTGGCCGTTGACAAGTGCATCCATCCAAAAATAATAACTTTTCAAACATGTGACAAAGAGACAGTTCTAGAAGCTCATGGGCAAGCACCTCAATCTAGAATGTTGTAGGTGCTCATCTCCAATGCCTATCAAAGGCTAGGATGTTGCCAAGTGGCACAATCTGTTGACAAGTGCATCCATCCAAAAATAACAACTTTTCAAACATGTGACAGAGAGACAGTTGTAGAAGCTCTAAAACTTTGGAAAAATTCAAAATAAAATCTTCTAGAATGATCCAGATGCTCTTGGGCAATCACCTCAATCTAAAGATAGAAAGCTTTTTGGAACTTTGCAAACACTCAAAATAGAATATTCTAGAATGTTCCAGATGCTCATGGGCAAGCATCTTAGTCTCAAAATAGCACTTTTTTGAAACTTTGCAAACACTCAAAATAGAATGTTCTAGATTGTTCCAGATGCTCATGGGCAAGCACCTCAATCTAAAAATAGCAAGTTTCCTAAAACTTTGCAAACACTCACAATAGAATATTCTAGAATGTTCCAAATGCTCATGGTTAAGCACCTCAGTCTAAAAATAGCAAGTTTTTTGAAACTTTACAAACACTCAAAATAGAATATTCTAAAATGTTGCAAATGCTCTTGGGTAAGCACCTCAACCTAAAAATAGTGAGTTCTTTGAAACTTTGTAAATACTCAAAATAAAATGTTCTAGAATGTTCTAAATGCTCACGAATAAGCTCAATTATAGAAAGTTTTTATAAAAAATTGCAAAGGGCAAAAATAGAATGTGCTAGGATGTTTTACATGCTCAAGTCCTCATCCAAGAATAGAAAGTTTTAAAAGTATGAGTAATCTCTCCATGAGTGATGCTTTGGAATTGATAGTAGATGGCAGTAACATGGGTATATATACGAGTAGGCATCAGAATTGGCAACAGATGGCAGTACATCAGTCTAAAAGTAGCAGATTTCTGGAAACTTTGCAAACACTCAAAATACAATATTCTAGAATGTTCCAGATGCTCATGGGCAAGTACATCAGTCTAAAAATAGCAAGTTTTCGAAACTTTACAAATGCTCAAAATAGAATATTCTAGAATGTTCCAGATGCTTATGGGCAAGCACCTCAGTCTAGCACCTCAGTCTAAAAATAGAAAGTTTTGTGGAACTTTGCAAACACTCAAAATAGAATATTCTCGAATGTTCCAGATGCCCATGGGCAAGTACCTCAGGTTGGAACTTGGAAAAGGCTCAAAGTAGAAGGTTTTTGGAAACTTTGCAAACACTCAAAATAGAATGTTCTAGAATGTTTCCGGATGCTCATACGCAAAGCACCTCGGTCTAAAAAATAGTGAATGTACTAGATGTGGCCTCATGGGTGTAGATGTGGTGAATACGCTACCCATGAATGATACTTTGTTGGTAATAGAATAGGGCGCTGAGCAAAGATATGTGAATAAGGGCGTGAAATGCTCGAGTGCAAAAGGGTGTAAGTAACATCCTCATAGGTGATACTTTAGTAGGGCATGTGTGTATGTGAACTTGCATGGTAGTAGGTGCGAGTAAACTCCTCATGCATGGGTGCCAAGAAATAGATGATGTAAAGGTCCTCACGAGTGTAGATGTGGTATGGGTCCTCATGGATGTATGTGTGAGCATGCTCCTCATGCATGATACTTTGAAATTAGTAATAGGCATGAGTGAGCTCCTTATGGGTGGTTGAGCAATGAATGCTTGAGTAACATGGGAAGTAACATGGATAAGTAGGCTCCTCATGGCGTAAGTAAACTTCTCTTGCATGGGTGCCAAGTAATAGACGTGGTAAAGGTCCTCATGGGTGTAGATGTGGTATGGGTCCTCATGGTTGTACGTGTGAGTATGCTCCTCTTTGGTGGTTGAGCTTGGACATATAAGGGTTGTACTTTGGAATTCATAGTAGATGTAGTAAGCTCCCAACGGGTGATACTTGAGAAGTAGGTGTGGGTAAGCTCCCAATGGATGATAGTTTGAAATTGATAGTTGGTGTAGTAAGTGTGAGTCAGCTTTTAATGGGTGAGACTTTAGAGTTGATAGTAGGTGTGAGTAAACTCCCACGGGATGATACTTTTAAATTGGTAGTAAATTTGACTAAGCTGCTCAACGTGTGATAATTTGAAATAGGTAGTACATATTGGTAGTAGGTCTATATGCGAGCCGCGTGAATCACGAATGTAACTCCACCGCCATCAACGGCTGCGTGGAGCCACTTGGCGCGATCCGGACGGCCCTAACGCGACTATCTCACAGCGCCATGTCGCCACAATCCCGTGCCCTTCCCCTTGTGGAGCCACTTGGCGCGATCCGACGGCCCTAACCCTAACGCATGTCAATACACGCGCCATGTGGCACGATCCCGTGTCCTTCCCCTTTTTTCTAACCACTATCCAAAACTATCCAAAACTTTATGTTGCATGGTGGATTCGAACCCAAGTCCAGCCCCCCAAACCCCCAATTCCAACCATTAAGCCAAGCATTTCTTCTCTAATAAAATATGCGGCTTAAATTAGTTAAGGTTGGTGCCCCGTGCCATGTGCATGTCTCCCATGCCTATCAAAGGCTAGAATGTTGCCACATGGCACGATCTTGGCCGCTTGACAAGTGCATCCATCCAAAAATAATAACTTTTCAAACATGTGACAAAGAGACAGTTTCTAGAAGCTCATGGGCAAGCACCTCAATCTAGAATGTTGTAGGTGCTCATCTCCAATGCCTATCAAAGGCTAGGATGTTGCCAAGTGGCACAATCTGTTGACAAGTGCATCCATCCAAAAATAACAACTTTTCAAACATGTGACAGAGAGACAGTTGTAGAAGCTCTAAAACTTTGGAAAAATTCAAAATAAAATCTTCTAGAATGATCCAGATGCTCTTGGGCAATCACCTCAATCTAAAGATAGAAAGCTTTTTGGAACTTTGCAAACACTCAAAATAGAATATTCTAGAATGTTCCAGATGCTCATGGGCAAGCATCTTAGTCTCAAAATAGCACTTTTTTGAAACTTTGCAAACACTCAAAATAGAATGTTCAACATTGTTCCAGATGCTCATGGGCAAGCACCTCAATCTAAAAATAGCAAGTTTCCTAAAACTTTGCAAACACTCAAAATAGAATATTCTAGAATGTTCCAAATGCTCATGGTTAAGCACCTCAGTCTAAAAATAGCAAGTTTTTTGAAACTTTACAAACACTCAAAATAGAATATTCTAAAATGTTGCAAATGCTCTTGGGTAAGCACCTCAACCTAAAAATAGTGAGTTCTTTGAAACTTTGTAAATACTCAAAATAAAATGTTCTAGAATGTTCTAAATGCTCACGAATAAGCTCAATTATAGAAAGTTTTTATAAAAAATTGCAAAGGGCAAAAATAGAATGTGCTAGGATGTTTTACATGCTCAAGTCCTCATCCAAGAATAGAAAGTTTTAAAAGTATGAGTAATCTCTCCATGAGTGATGCTTTGGAATTGATAGTAGATGGCAAGAACATGGGGGTATATATATCAAGTAGGCATCGAATTGGCAAATGTGATGACAAAGACATCAGTAAAAAGTAGCAGATTTCTGGAAACTTTGCAAACACTCAAAATACAATATTCTAGAATGTTCCAGATGCTCATGGGCAAGTACATCAGTCTAAAAATAGCAAGTTTTCGAAACTTTACAAATGCTCAAAATAGAATATTCTAGAATGTTCCAGATGCTTATGGGCAAGCACCTCAGTCTAGCACCTCAGTCTAAAAATAGAAAGTTTTGTGGAACTTTGCAAACACTCAAAATAGAATATTCTCGAATGTTCCAGATGCCCATGGGCAAGTACCTCAGGTTGGAACTTGGAAAAGGCTCAAAGTAGAAGGTTTTTGGAAACTTTGCAAACACTCAAAATAGAATGTTCTAGAATGTTTCAGATGCTCATACGCAAGCACCTCAGTCTAAAAATAGTGAATGTACTAGATGTGGCCTCATGGGTGTAGATGTGGTGAATACGCTACCCATGAATGATACTTTGTTGGTAATAGAATAGGGCGTTGAGCAGTATATGTGAATAAGGACGTGAAATGCTCTGGAGTGCAGTAGGTGTAAGTAACATCCTCATAGGTGATACTTTAGTAGGGCATGTGTGTATGTGAACTTGCATGGTAGTAGGTGCGAGTAAACTCCTCATGCATGGGTGCCAAGAAATAGATGATGTAAAGGTCCTCACGAGTGTAGATGTGGTATGGGTCCTCATGGATGTATGTGTGAGCATGCTCCTCATGCATGATACTTTGAAATTAGTAATAGGCATGAGTGAGCTCCTTATGGGTGGTTGAGCAATGGATGCTGAGTAACATGGGAAGTTTCTTGAACATATGGTAGTAGGATATAAGTAGGCTCCTCATGGCATGAGTAAACTTCTCTTACACGGGTGCCAAGTAATAAAGGTCCTCATGGGTGTAGATGTGGTATGGGTCCGCATGGTTGTATGTGTGAGTATGCTCCTCATGGGTGGTTGAGCAATGGATGCTTAGTAACATGGGAAGTTTCTTGAACATATAAGGGTTGTACTTTGGAATTCATAAGTAGATGTAGTAAGCTCCCAACGGGTGATACTTTAGAAGTAGTAATAGGTGTGGGTAAGCTCCCAATGGATGATAGTTTGAAATTGGTAGTTGGTGTAGTAAGTGTGAGTCAGCTTTTAATGGGTGAGACTTTAGAGTTGATAGTAGGTGAGTAAACTCCCAATGGATGATACTTTTAAATTGGTAGTAAATGTGACTAAGCTGCTCAACGTGTGATAGTTTGGAATAGGTAGTACATATTGGTAGTAGGTCTGTATGCGAGGCGATGATGAACCGAGGTTGAGTAAGCTCCTAATGGGTGATAGTTTGGAATTAGTAGGACTACATGGATGGGCCCAAACCGAGCCGAGGAATAGTGTGAAGGGTGTCCAAACCGAGGCGAGGCCCCGAAGGGGCCGAGCCGAGGAAGGGTGCAAAAGAAAATGACGGCCGGGCCCTTTTATAGTCCGATAAATAAACTTTTTGCTTTCGTCCTAAAAAAAAAGGAAAAAGAAAAGAAAAGAAAACGTACACACAAATATTCTCATGGTTACTAAGGCACTAAGGGGTCTCTATGTAGTATCTAAAGGTCTTACTTTACATAGATTATATGCTTCATTGTCCCATATCATTATAGTTTCAATGCCTAAGTGTTCAAAAGATTGCTAGTTTTAATTTTACATAAATTGTTCCTTTCCAATGTGTGGAAATACTTTATGGGGTATATATATAGAGACAACTGGCAGAACATATGATAAGGGGGTTTTCATGACCCTAGAAGCACAGATGCCATATCCAAGATGAATGCCCTGTGAGTTTTGGTGCTTCTTCCTGATTTCTTTCTGTACAAAAAAATGCAAAATGCAGATAAACAAAAAAACGCAAAATGCAGATAGACAAGGCGGAGCATGAGCGGCCAAGCTGTGAGTGCGCCACCGAGTCTGGCGGCGCCGCCGGAGCCCTTTACAGGCAGAATGAGCCGAGTCCGGGCAATTACATGACATAATGACCAAATGGTTCAGATTTCCAAGAACATCTTTGCTTCATCTGGCCCTGAGGTCCTGCACAAATAGATGATCGAAATCATAGCAATATAAACCTTAAGCATCCATTGAACAACATTAGATCTAGCTGCACAAATATTCTCTGATTTCAGAGCTGGAAAATATCATGTTTTCAGGCAAAGCTCTTGCGCTCTCTCAAGCAAATAAGCAAGAGTAGTATCATCATGGATCGGAAACTCCAAGAACCCAAGAGAAAACTTTCAGCATTTGTGCAAGCAGCTTCATCTTTTAAATCACTCCACGGGCTACCGACGAGTTCTTCATCCATATGTTGAAAAAAGGAAAGAAATCGGAACAGATTGGGCACAGAACAAACCGACTAAACTCCCTAGCTCGAGTTAAGCGAAAAAACCAGAAAGGAGAAGCAAAGTCTCTCTAGATTTTAGGCTGTAAGAAATGTGATGCAAGAGCTTGGAGAAGTGCGGCGATGGAGGCGAAGGCGCCACACAGACGAGAAAAGGGACAAAAAAGAAGAATGATGTCCGCTACAATGGTGTCCGCTACAGGGGCCAAAAACAGGGCTAGTGGCGGGGAAAGGGGGCTAGGGGCGGCACCGCTCCGAAGCTATTACGCCTTATAATCTTAAGGCAATAATGGCATAATTTGAACCATTTGGTTCATTACGTTTGTTTAAATCTAATCACCCTTGATGGAGTTATAACATGGAATATTCTACCATCCAAGGGCTTCTAAACAATACAATTAAGAGCCATAAAGAAGTAGAAAAACTTCATTAAACATACTGTTTGGTTTTACCAAAGCAATAGGGTCATAATGGTCTAACTAGCTTTCGAGGCAATACAAATATATGCATTGTGGTTCTAATAAATTATTTGTTTCTACCAAAAATATTCTACATCTTAACGTCCCTTGGACTTTTGGCACTTGATGAATCATTTTTCTCCTTCAATCTTACGTCAAAGAATCATAATGTATTTACATATTCACAATAAATGTTGCAATAAATTCAGAATATGGGACAACCTTCGACCTTAATTCCAGGTGCCGTTGGACATTGAGCAAGCGGGCATTGATCGTACAAATTACTTCCCCACCAATCAATTGATTTATTGCTCATCCCCAAAGTTGCATACATTATAACCGTAAAGAATGCCAACCCTCCATCTAGAGCCGCAGATAGGACGTAATTGTGATCCTTCCACCAATTCTTATAATGCTTGAATATATAGTAATTGAAGATAAATCCTGCTATAAACCAAGCATGATAATTTATAGTACCAGCTGGAGGAATGGTTCCCGCACCCGATATAAGTATTGGCATGATGACCAACTTCAACCAACCAACCTTAGGAAATGCTCTTGAGAGAAAATAAACAGGTAATGGGGATAGGAGACCAAATAAAAAGCACCAATTAAGCTCCTTATATAGGCCCAAAGATCCAAAAAGACGTTTAGGACCAACTAGTCCCCAAATAACTGATGCTCCATAAAATATTTTGTCATTTGGGCACGTCCAAGGATTATTAAGATGTGGATCTTGATCACAAATGTGTGGCACCGTCTCTAACATTACCCAAGCTGTGCAAAGGTATGCTAAAGCAGCAATGATTGTGCCCATAAACTGTGGAACAAGGAGTTGTATGCAATGCACTTATAAGTTCCAATTCTATAAATTAAAAAAAAAAAGGGGAAAGAAAAAGAAAATTTCCATGTTACCTGAGCTATAAACATTGCTCTCGGAGGTATCTTCATGTAGTGCCCTAGCTTGAAGTCACCGAGGAGAGTAATTGCTTGACTCATGCTAATATAGCCATATGTCTTAAAGCACACATTGGCAATTGGTTTTCCGGGATTAATGTATCCAATTATATATTCAGTAATGATGTTAAGGCCTGGTGTCTAGAAAGAGGACATAAAACAATTAGTTGAAAAAACTGTCCAAAGAAGGAAAACAAGAAAGAAGAAACAGAGGCCCACAATCACCAACCTGATTGGTTGTTGCAGTAATGACACCCAAGGGGAGAGTGAATGAGAATGCAAGGAGAAAAGCGATGATCAAACCCCACCATCTTAGTTGAAGTTGCTCATTAAACAACTCACAAGCCACAATTGAAATTATAAGAGTCACAATAAGCAAGCTTCCAAACCACCAATTAGGCACCTCCTTGTATCTTTTCATAAGTCTAGTATGAATATCAGGCTTTTCGGTAAAGGCCCTGGTTGTTCTATTCCAAATCTCTCTGATCATGAAGCAAAGGATAATGATTAATCAAAAGGTGCAAAAATCCTTCAATATGCTATACAAAAATATAGTTACCTGCCATGGAATAAGAACACATGAGTGATGCTAGATGTGAGCGTTGCAAATCCAACGCCATAGCAAATCAAGAACGTAGCACTTATATACAACTTGCTATAATGATTATAAGCATCGACGTCAAGGTTGAATTTAGAGTCTATCACTCTGGTAGTGTTGTATATGTGTCCATCTTCGGAGAAGAGGCTTGATGAGAACATTGGGAAGTTCTTAACTTCATAGATGTTGTACTTCCAATACATAAGAGGAAGTATAATGTAGATAGTAATGACATAGCCCACCATAGTGTTGGCTATGGCAAAGAAAGGGGTAGCAAGTGGGCTGCCAAGGAATCCGGCCACTGTGTTCCAGTCGAATGCTATGGCTCCAAATCCAAGCCCATCTGTGCCCGAACCCAACTGTTGTCCTAGCACTGATCCTTTTGAGATGTAGCACACCCATGAAAAGCACGATAGCATGGCAAAGAAATAGCCAGGAAGAACTTGGTATGCAAAAATTCCTACAAATGCAAGGAAAAAAAATTGTATTCTTGTCAATCCTCTCTTGGGTCTCGTCTCCTGCTCATGAAGTGTCCTGCAAAACACCATCAAAAATAGTAAATCTAATGATTTTGAAACAGTGAAACTGTAAGGTTGGTTGATTTGATCTTCTAGTCAGAAAGTTAAATCGATACATTAAAATATATTCCAAGGGCCACCTGTGGGCCACAGGCTTCTTCATTACTACGTCTTAATCTATAAACTAATCATGAGTCATGATTAGTTTATAGATTAAGACGTAGTAATGAAGAATTAAGACATAGTAATTGATTCATGACCATTCAGCTAATTTGGATCGTTGTGTTTAGATTCTTACCGGAATAATGAAACCTGTACCAAGTTCGAGGGCCACCACATTTGGGCAGGCTCAACCAAGAATTTTCGAAACATTCCGGCAAATCCAAAACCTAAAATCTGCACCCATCTCATTCAATGCAAGCTCAAACTAAGCCAGGAAAGCAGAAAAGTTTACATTACAGACCTGAGTGGAAATGGAGATGATCAAGCCAATAAAGAAAGGAATTTCTCGTTTGTAGAAAGCTTTTAAAATTGTGACAATATGCACAGCATAGACACCACCGGCGCCAGCATTGGCGAAGATTGTGATAAGAACATGTTCTTTCATATTAAAAGGACCAGGATTTAACGAATATTGCCCTGACAATCCTGGAATTTTGAATTTTTTTGAAGGCAAAACAGAGGCCATGAACTGGCCCAAAGGAAGGGCAAGAATTTGCGCCGTGACAGAGGATATGGAAAGGGGCTCTGCCCTAAAATTATAAAACATGTTAAGAAAAGACAGAGTAACGCAAGAAAGAATTCCTAATGTCCACATTCTGAAAGTAAGAACCGGAAGATCGAAATCATCTGTCGTCGATACTGTAAGAGCTACTTCCTCAATCGGTGATTCATCTTCGCCATAACCTGCCCGTAAGGAAGCTTTTAGATTCAAGGATTGTGCTAAAATATAAAGAACTTACAGAAGTAGATATAAGCTGCCAAAGCGTAAGCTTAGATTACAGACTTATGCTAGGTTTTGAAGAACCTAAAATGAATTGGCCTATCTTGCCAGAATATAAGCTTAGATTACAGATTTATGCTTTTGCTGTAAAGAACTCAAAGAATTGGATTTGCGCACCAGTTTCAGCTTCTTCGGCCGGATTTGACGATTCTTTTGGACACCTGGAAGCGCCATGTTGAAGGAGGGGAAGCTCTGCCGGATCTATTTCTCCTGATTTCATAACTTAGCTCGCGCTTGGGCGGCAGAAGGCCATGCTAAATGCGTTTTCTTAAAACATATTTTCACGTCTGGCACAATTTCGGCCAGTCACTGTGACAGCTAAACGTAGAAAATTTAATTACAAATATCATTTGAAATGACAGCTAAAGATAACGTCGAAAGGTTTAATTTGAAAAGTCAAGTAAATTGTGTATCTTACGTTTGTCCGAGACCACGTACATAGTCTTCTGCCTCTGCCTCTATGCGTTTCTTAACATGAATGGCATTTATTTACTTCTATTTTTCTTACAATATCATAACTGGGCCGCTAGAATTTCTGGTGGCCTAATTTCATGCAACCACGTCAGCTAGACTGATTTCACGAAATACTAATTCCTGGGATTGTTCTGCATCACTGTAGCAGCAGGTCACGAATCTTAGCAAAATGATCGGCCCCAGTTATGATATTGTTTACATTTTTGCATTACCACGTACTTCTTTCTTACAAAAAGAAAAAAAATGATCTTTTAAAGCAGTGTCCAAGCAGTAATCCAATAATCTATGCCACAGCAGTCCAATTTGTGTGCACTTGTTTGTAGATTAGTGTGCATTTCTCAAAAAGGATGTTTTTTTGCAACCTAGACTTAGAGGGATTTATGAGCAAAGGGAGAATCTCCAATGTGAATTTTACAAAGAAATCAAACTTGTAGATCAGATTTGACTGCTTGGTGAGAATTCTTGCACGTAAATAAAGAACATAGGCTATTAGATAATTTCAATGGCAAGAAGATGTTTTTGGTGCGCCATTGTTCTCATATACATAGCTCTCTCTAAGATTGTGTATCATCGGTACCTATATATTAATGGCAGATGGCATTCAATCTGGCGGATTGCCTATTTGTGGTGGAATATCTATTGTTTTTGGGTTGCCTCTAAAGGGCAAGCCCTTGCTTATGTAGGTAAAGAGCATACTAGGTATATGCTAGTATATACTTGGATATGCTTAGTGACTGGCCTAAACCTGCATACCAAGTAATCTCTTCGTTGTTGAAATTTTTGAAACTTTCCTCAAGTTCGTCCGCGATAACCTCAATAAATGTCGCCAGGTTTTATTTTCTCCTCTTATGGTGCTCTATGGTGCAAGTTTGACAGTTGAACCTATTTTCAAAAAGTTTGTTAACCACCTAGTTGTTAACATTGTGCAAATGCTAGGTGTCAATGGTGGCAGACTACACTTGGCATGTTTAGGTTAGCATAAGTGTAGGGCTTAGATTTAGTTAGATGTAGGGCTCAGATTTGTGGTCTACACTATATTAGACCAGAGCCTCTTCAGATGTATTCAGGTTTTATCTCAAGTTTGGAGAGCCTCATTTGACGCAGGTTTCCTTCACTCTTTGTACATATTTGATTCTCTTGTTCTTATTTTGTGGTCATGAGCATGGCAGCTTTGTAACATCTGGCAGTCATAGACTACTGCTGCATGGTGTATGCCAAGAACTCACAATTAACAATGGCATCTTTATGACGGGTTCGCTCGTGCTCTCTTGTTTTAGCTTTACTGTCTGCTCTTGTCTTGTTGCTCTCATGCTTCTCCTTTTTGAAAACTTTTTGTACAATATTTTCCACCCTTTACATTTCCTTTGTTTGCCCAACCAGGTCGATTCATGTATCTGCCTGGAGGCCTTTGTAGCTGATGATTCTACCAGCTGATCAATTTCATCTTGTTAATCTGTTCTGAACTGATTTTAAGGTGCAGTAAGCATGGTTTGCAGTTAAAGGATTTCTGGAGTGGTGAAAGCACTCCTCTCTAGAAGATTATCAGACAAATTTTATCTTCTATATGCTGAAAAATTATCAAAAATCTTATGACTTTTTTGTTATCTTCTATTTTATTTTGTTTATCAGAAATTGTTCTTTTGCACACCCAAAAATATTCTCTATCACATGCAACAGGGATGTTCGCATAATCGATGTTTGCATAGTCTGTATCTGCAAGCCTCAAGTTTTTCATGAAGCTTTCTTCTTCAGCTTATTTATGGAGGGCCAACACTTGGCTAGCCCCCAAATCTATAGCAAGGATTTTCAAGGTCTTCATCTGCACAAAGATACATCTAGAATGGAAGTCCACAAGTTCTTTATCAGCAACTATTCTAGTCCAGTCTCACATGTACCTGCATATTTTCAGTCTGCCATATCAAAATGCATTCCTTATTGAGTTTTTTCATGAGGGCCAGCACTTTGGCTAGCCTCCATCCATCTGCTCAAGCACATACAGGCTCCAATAAAAATATGTCTTCAAGCAAGCACGCCCAGGTCGGATTTATTCAGGCTCTCTAGTCTACATCACCTGCAAACAAGCAAATATTTCATTAGTTAAGAAGATTCAACTCGAAAATCTTTGTGGGGCACAGTCAAATATTTTATCTATGTATCCAAAACGGTGCAGCATCAATCACAGGCTAACCTATCTATTCAATCTCTATCCTGCAAAGTTGCAGCAAGCGTTTACCCAGCAAGCAGAGTTCTCCATCTGCATCATACTACCCGGCAGCACCGATTCATGCAAATACCGCCATCTGTTTTTTTTTTTCAAAATAGCTCTCTACAACACATCTGGCCAGTTCCTATCCACAGCAGCTCAAATTTCGGCACTATATCAGGGCAAAGCATTCCATTTTTAGCACATTTTCTCAGAAGGTCCGTCATCCAAGGCCGCCCAGCTGCTCGGTTGCCCCACAAATCTTAGGGCAGCATGAGCATTTTAGGGTTCTTTCGAGCACAACGGTCCAGATTTCGCCGCCCAGATCTTCAGCTCTGATACACTTCCACTTATTTCGGCTCACGCTTTATACCAGGTACACTCTTTACGGTCATGCTCATGGGCCACGGCCACGCCCATGCCCACGCCCAGGCCCAGTCTACGCCCACAGACACGGCCCATGCCAGAGTATTATGACAATATGGCCAAAATTTTAGCTGGCTGATAACAGGTCATGCCCACGCAAGTTAAAGCCCACGAGCCACGCTTGGCTGCTCTTGCAACACGAGGAGAAATTTTAAGGGGAACATTCACGCTTTGTTGCTCATGGCTGATCATAGGGTCTGCATTCTAGTGTTTATCTTTTTATGGTCCCCTATATTGTTTTTTAGTGGGATTTTTTGCTATTGTTTGACTTACCCATGATATGAGAGTATAGTTGTCACATCTTTTTAGCCCCACTTACATTATTTATGGCCCATCAACATCAACATTATTTGGGATTTCAATTTCGACATCAGAGCTCAGGCTCATCTTTTGGCGACAAAACCAACCATTACCATTACTATCATTTCTGCCCCTAAATTATTTTGGCACCATGTTGTAATTGTTGGACTTGTCTTATAAAAGTCTGCACATGTTTTTGTGCTAATATTAGTGCCATACTAGTAATTGTGCCCATCATTGCTAGGCATGAGTTGGGAACCTGTGTGTATGGGAACCTGTTCAGCTCAGACTCATTTTCATAAATATATACAATAGAAACCAAGCCCAACAAGTTTATTGTGCATTCGATACCCTTCTCTTCCCTTTACCTTTTGCTCTATTCTATTCTATCCTGCGTTTCCCTTTTTCCGAATCCTTTTATAGGATCACTGCCATGGCATGCCTCCAACGGTGGGCCGTCGTGTGGATAAATTTCCCGTGTCCAATCAGAATCACACCATTGATTTGCTCACTAAGAAGAAATCTCTTGGTCATTCCATACCCGCCTGCATATTTGGTTGCTAAGCCTCTTCCTTCGTAAGGATTGCTATCTTTTCTCATAATGACATTCATCTCCTCGAGTTACAGTCTTAATTACGCCAAAGATACTCTCCAAATACACGACACCATCAAATCATACTTCGTACACGCCCATGTGCCCTTCATCAAACCATCGATTCTTCTTCAGCGTCTCACACACTTAGGAACATAATCTTTTGGGGACAACCAAATTTTTAGCCTTGTCACTTATCACTTGTCACATTGTTGTGTGTTTTATCTTGACTATTTTCGTATAATGTGTGTAATCTGTGAATTGTATAGATAAATGAAAAATTATATGGGTGTAATGTGGAGAAAATATAAGAGATGTGCAAATATTGTGGAGGAAGCACGAAGAGGAATATTGATGTGGTATTGAAGTGGGACCTATAGACTTGAAGGAGTATTAAAGTCCTTATGGAAATATTTTCAATGGTTGATAAGTTGATGATGTGTCATGAATCTGGGGGAGTATGGTAGTTGCAAGGAGTTTAGATGGCCTAGATTTGATGTTGAAATGGCAAAATCTAGTGAACTTATGGTAGTTAAAATTTGGATCTAAGGTTGAGATTTGTCTAGATCTGGTGGCTAAGATTAAGTGGTGTTTTCTATAAGATGGCCAAAATTCGTGTAGAAGGGGGATCCAATTTTGGAAGATGACATCTGGGCAAAGTTCTTCAACTTGTGAGTATCTTTCTTGATCAGTGAATATTATTACATTGAAGTATGATATTTTGAATATGATTATGTGATTCGCTCGTCTGTTATCTCAATTTCTTTCATTTCAAATAAAGTTTTATGAATTGGTGCAAGAATTTATGATGGTAGAATTATGTTGGTGATGTATGATGCCAGTAGAGTGAGGCTTAGCCTATCTCATGTACCTTGAAATTTGCTTTGGTTCTTATAGTTGGCTCTTATTCTTGAGTTTGTCTTGGATGCGTTGACCAAACTAACATGTTTTGGGAGGCATTTCGAGAAAGCAACACTTTGCTGGATATATTTAGATCAAGATTGTGGTACCAAGTTATGATGCAATGTGTATCTTTGGAATATCATTTGAAACGCAAATAAAGAATAATGTGTTCAAAGAATGGTAGTGTATCAATGGTGTATATCAGAAATTTATTAAAGCGAGACAAGATGGTAGAGGAGGAATCTGTGAAATCTGGAGCCTATTGCAGGGGTATGAATTATTGTTTCTATTTTTTTTTTTATTTTTTTTTACTGGCCAGCTGAATAAGAATTGAAGCATTAGAAGTAAAACAGATTGAAATATTTTTGTTGATTATTAGAGGAAGCCAACGATCATTTTTTTTTTTTGAAGAACGTCCATTGAAACTCCAAACGAAAAGCCAGATACAAATGCGAGATTGCCGATTCCTCTTCCTGAGGTTGTCGATCTTGTTCTACATTCCTGGGTGCTCTAGCTGCATACACATTAGATTGCACTCTTATGATTAGTTTTTGTTTGTTATTGCATTGGTTGTTTGATGATATAGTTGTGGGGAGAAAATATATCAAAGAACATTCATAATGCCATCAATTCTATTCATAAGGTATAATATTTTTACAATCAATAATAGAGAGAAGAAAAAATTTTAATCTATTCTTGGAATCTTTGATATGCCGGGTTGTCTTCCAAGAACTTCTTCACTTGGGATGTACCAACTGTACGTCCCAAGTTCCTAAGAATGTTGGTGGGCGTACCACCTTGAAGTGCCATTATTAGATCTTCGACTCTTCTATCCGACGTATAGGCCGCAGTGACGGCCAACCTGCCCTGACGTCTGTATGGGACTGCAAAGTCGAAGACGCTCAAGGCTATTGTTCTCTTCACCAGGATGACATGGTCAATGTTCAGAGGCATCCAAGCATGCCTACCAAATCCCAAGAGGGCAATAAGCATGAACACTCCTTCTCTTCCCCATGGGCTGAACTGGCGGTGTATGACTGCTATCCTTCCGTCGGTGAGGAGTGGAAGGTAAAACCTGAGGGCCTTGTCGTGTCCTCCCTCTGCTGCCTCTTCTCCGGTTCTGATCCCAGCCCTGTGCCTTCCAGAGTACTCGTCCACCGGTATCGCTGTCCAGTCCTTGTAGTCTGCAAACATGGACCTGGAAGAGATCAAGTTGATGCCGCCTCTTTCTAGCCCAGCTCGCACTGCTGATGAGGTGCTGGGCAGGAGCGCGCTTGTTGTCTTTCCCTTAATGCCCATCCGTTCCTGGATGGCTATAAATTCATCATCTACCAAATACCGGTGTAAGCTGCGATGTCGGATAACCCAGTGGAAGTTTCGGCTTCCCTGATGCTGATGGGGAAGTCTTGCGTCTCCCGATCGATGAAGTCATCGAGGTTGGGCTGTTGACATAGGAGGTGCAGGAGTTCGTCCAACCTGTAGCCTCTGTCTCTACACTCCGGGAGGTTCTTTGTATCCAGTACTCTTGACCCTCGATGATGACCGGGGTTAGATTCGTGATGCCTAACCCAAGTGAAGGAGTTGTCCTTGTCATCCTCAAGCCTTCGTCGAAGCCCTAGGGTCGATGTCGATGATGTCTTCAACATCGTAACCTTGTCCTTCTTCTTCCTTCTGACCCTTCATACTCCAAGAGTAGCTGTTCTTCTGCTTCTGAGGCAATGGATTCAATAGCTAACGGTTGAATGGAGGGTTCACTTATTTGGGTTTGGGCTCTATGGGACAAAAAGATGGCTACAGCAGCAGTGTAGGAAAAGTACCTCTTCCTGTTTATGGATATGGTCATGTAGTCAGGCATGCGAGCAACTCTATTCTCTAAGTACTTGTCGATGTTTGGAACATCATTCAATGCTGCACGAAGGGCTATTCTAGGTGCAAAGTACCCTATGTATGTGGGAGTTCTACCAGTGAAGGGCCTAGCTTGGCTAGAAACTTTGTCATGATATCTTGGTAGAATGGTGTGGCGTTTATGGTAGCATCCACATTGATCTCCTTTTGAAAAACAGTGAAGATCGAGTTGATGTACCATCGTCTGAATGATGAAGTGGCCATAGTGATGATGTAGATGGGGTTAACAGACAGATGTGTGAGCGCCTCTGTGAGCTGAAAAATTGCCTTGGAGTGAGGAGTGATAGTGTAGAATGCAAATGAGGGTGGTGGTCATATTTATAGGCAGAACCCTAATTTGAGAAATTTTTAGGGTTTGGGAATGTCTATCACTTCAAGGTTCTGCTAGGTATTCGATAGGTAATCTAGAGTTATGAGTATCTAAAGTACTTTCTAAAGAGCCTATTGCAACAAATTTCATCTAATTTGGAGGTAGTCGGGGTGAGTTAGGGCTATTTGACTCGGACCGCTCACACAGTGTGCGAGAGGCACTTTCAAAATCTTTGAAAAGGGTCCTGACGCACTTTGCGAGGGGTGGGCTCCTGTTTGGGTCTTAGAAGGCTCTAAAATTATGATATAAAGGCAGAATCCTACTTATCTCGCAGAATAAGCCGGGCTATGCCCTTAGTTCATGGTTTTGGACAAGTATAGGCATAGATCAGTGGCCAAACACTCACACAGTGCGCGAGAGGCACTTTCAAAACTTTTGAAAAGGGCCTTGGCGCACTCTGTGAGGGGTGGGGGTCTATTCAGTCACTTTTTGGCCAAATTAATTAATTTTAATTATACATGCCATTACTACAACCACATTAAGTACATTATTACACTTTGCAACTTATCAAAACACCTTTTTATATTTACAAAAATTTTAAAAGTACATATCAGGGTTGCCCTTAAGGGCGAAATTTCGCAAAAATGCTATATTTCATTGGTCTTATGATTTTGGCACACGAATGTTGAGTAGGGTCAGTTTGACATAAAAAAATGGAAATTAGCCACCACCTATACGAAAAAAAATCCCGCCACTAAGTTGTTCGCCCTTCGTGCTAAACGGCAAATCTGATATTTCGCCTCAGTCACGATCCTTATTATAGATTCAAAAATAGATTCGCCTCACTTTCGATCTTTCTTACAGATCCAATTTCAAGAATCGCCTCTTAACATTAGGTATGTTTCTAGTTTTTCTAGTTTTCTTGAATGGCCTAATTGCATTTGATTTGCTAGAATCAGATGCATTAAAGAGGATTTGAGCTTCTTGATCTACAGGCTAGAATCTTTTGAAGATGATTTTATCTCATTTCATTATTTATTTTGCACGATTTAGATGGCAGAGAATCGCTTCAGGTTATCTTATTTCAGAATTTATTTTGCAAGAATTTATTTTAGGATTTAACAATCCTACATGATTCAGATATGAAAATATTCCAAATGGCACCACGGCTTTTCTATGTGGTTCCTAAAATGCAGAATGGGCTTACATCTAGCAAACATTTGCCTGCTGCAACTGCATTATACTTCAAAGCAGTAAATCTTGCAGTAATCATATGAAACAACTGGCTGTACAAAAGTTATTTGGAGGTTTTGTCTCATCCATTCTTGGTGAAATATTAGTCAAGTACATAAAAGCTCCAAAGCTCCAAAGCTCCAATATTTGGTTGAATGCCTTTCTCCGTTTTGTGGCACCTACCTAATAAGGCATTCTCATAGTAAAGGAAGTCCCGAGGAGTAGGCTTGGTCTTAAAAACTAGGATCCTGCTCTCTTCTTTTGCAATTGCCAGCAAAACACTTCTTCTATCAACTAAAAAATCATAATCCTAACCATGCCTTTGTGTGCATTTGTATTTCAGGACCAGTTCTTATCAAGCTTCATTCCAATATGACAAAGGGAATTCTGTCATTCTTCAGACCATGCAACAAAGATGTGGCCAGTTCTAGTAGTAGTGCGCAACAATGTGAAAATGGTTCTTTGAACGGGGTTGATAAGTTCTATGATGCAGCAGCCAATACAAATGAGGATATTATCATTGTAAATGTGGATTATGATGCACAACAAGTCACACTTGATGCAAATGGCAACCGGGTTGAGGATGACCAAGAAAACCTTGCCCATTCCACATTTGATGCAGATAACAATCGGGTTGAAGATGACCAAGAAAACCTTTCCCATCCCGATAAACCTGCACAAATTAGCAAAGGCAGTAAAAGAAAAAGAAAATCAGATCAATGGGTTAGTGGAAGAGAGTTCAAAGATCATTGGGTTAGAGACTTTCCGTTCATAGAGCCACTAGACGAGAAAGACGAGCATGGATTTCCACAGAAAAAAACCAGAGCAAGGTGTACAGCATGCTCATGGAAGCTAGGGCACCACGTTGATTTGCAATTGAAGTTGGATACTATAGAGAAGCATGCAGGTAAAATATATGAGAAGAAGATGGTCGATGGGAAGGAAACAAATGTGCAAAGATGGAAAATGAAGGAAGAGTGTAGGCATTTGCAAAACATGGAAGCATATAAAAAAGAGTTGGAAAGGATCAAAATCATAAAAGTATCTCCCATTAGAAGTTTTTTACAAAAGCTTGCAGATAAGAGTTTGCAAGGAAAGATAGTGCAGCTACAAGCAGTTTTCCATGTCTTGAAGCGAGGTAGACCTATGACAGATTATCCTCAGCAAAAAGACATCTTGGAATTGCAGCCCATTCCTAACTTTCCCAAATCGCATTGGTCGAAACAAAGTGGATGGATGTTTGCAGATTGTATTGATGAAGTGCTAAAGGAAGATTTGCATGAGGAGCTACGTAGGTGTGATTACTTTGCCTTCTCTCTAGACGAAGCTACTGCAAAAGACAACTCTTCATGGTTGTGTATGACCGTATATTATGTGAAAAACTTTGTTAGGTGTGCCCGCTACGTTGGAATCACACGTCTACAATCAAATGCAAATGCAGAGAATATTTATGTGATAGTTCAAGATAGCTTTGATACAATCTTGGGGCTGTCTGCAGTTGACATTGCAAAGAAACTTGTTTGCATCGACCTGGTTGCTCTGTTATGCAAGGATGCCGAAATGGCCTTAGTGTGAAAATCCAAACAAGCTTGGCACCTTATGCACTTGGCATCCATTGCATGGCACATAGAATGAACTTGGCATATAAGATTGTTGACACGTTTGAGTGTGTCAACAAGTTTGAGAATTTAATAAAGGAGACTTATACCTTTTTTTGTCGTAGCTCTAAAAGGTAAGCAGTTGGTTGTTTCATGATTTCCTGTTTCATTTCCATGATACTAAGATTCTGATGTAGTGTAGTGCAGATTTCGGAAGTTCAAGAAGATGGCAGCAGGTCTAACTAAAGGCAATAAGCTTCTAAATACTGTGAGTACAAGATGGATCTCGTTGTATAAGCCTGCACAACGTTTATTTCAAGAATATCCTTCCTTGATGGGGTTGATGGATAAACTTGCGTCCAAACAAGGGAAAGAGGCTGAAAAACCAGCAGATTTACTAGCACGACTCGTGGATCTAGAGACCTTGTTGACCTTAGCAGGTACTTCATTTGTTTAATAGGACATATTTCAAGCTTTCTGAAAATTTGGTTGTTTGCTTATTGTTAAGGCATGTTGCCGATGTTGAAGGAGATGAATTTTTTGACAAAACTTGCTCAAAAGCGCACGATGTATATTGCTGAGTATGTAACAGCCCGAAAGATGGCATGCATTGCTTTGGAATTTATGTATCCTACTTCTCCCGATGTGCCTTATGATAAGGAGAAGTTTGTGATATGGAACAATTTAATTGACATTGGTAGCAACAAAAGCATTTTGGAAGTTGATGCCGCTGATAAAATATGCATGAAAGTGCATTCCAGATTAGTACAGATTGTCTATTCCACATCCTCACAGAGCAGTGTATGCATTTATTTTATCATTCATTTTGTTGTGCATTTGTTTACTAAAGTTTCACTATGTGTATGTAGATGTATACAAAGAAACGAAGAATTCAAGGGCGTCTTGTGCGCCGACTGCCTGTCACTAAAGCTGCATTTCCAGAGATCATTTTAACCGTGAGGCAAAATCTCAAAAAGATAGCTACTACTTTGAAAGCAGAAATAGCAGAACGTTTTCCAAGAGATGAATTATTGGATGCAATGTCCATTGTGTATCCACAGTATTGGATCAGCTCAAAGCCGCTTGAAGTGGTACAAAAGGATTTCAGAAATAAGGTACACACTTTGAAAGACCATTTTTCTAAAACTGTTTCTCTAGGTGTAGGCAACAGTAGCTTCGGAGAAACCATGTGGTCTCAATGCAGTGAGCTCAAAGATCCCAAAGAATTTGGTGCTATTACAAGATTATGGGTATGGCTTAGTAGCAGCCAAGTGCTTCAAGATCGTATGCCAGAATATTTTAGGCTTGTTATTCTTTGCCAGACAATGATTTTAGGTTCGGTGGAAGACGAGAGAACTTTTAGCATCATGGGCTACCTCAAGAATAAAGTACGCAATAGGTTGAACAAAAGTTTAGACATCTGTCTACGTGCATATACTTGCACCTATTCAGTGAATGACTTTCCATATGAGCGGGCATTAGCATTATGGGATTCAAAAGATAGAAGAGAAAATCAATCATGTGTTAAAACTCAAGGATGCTCTAGTAGTCTTGCTGCTGTAGTGCCTCAAGTTTCAGATGGATGGAGCGCAAAATGAAACAAGAGAAGCATCTTCTGCAGTATAGGTTTTAGAAGCTGGTAGTTCAGCATGATCATTTTGTGGTTACCTGTTTTGTGGTTACGAGTTTTCAGCATGATCATTTTGTGGTTATCTGAGCATATTCTATTAGTGTTCAATTATAGCAAAGGATAGTCAGATAGATTCTGATAGGACATGCAGCAGCAACATGTTGTAGTGATTTTTAAATTTTGGTAGTGTTTTGACAAGCATGCAATGTTGTTGTACAGTAATTTTCCTGTTATCTTTTAGACTGGTCTAGAAATTAATCATGGCATAGATTTCTCCGTGTTGAAATCACGTTATATTTGATGTCTGAGATAATTCTCCAGGTGCATGTGCATAAGAAAATACATGAAATATCCTAGGCATAAGAACTAATGCAGATGCTGGCACAGACAGAGGCTTTCCCAAAGCAACTGGCATTTTGAAGTTAAAACAGGTTGAAGGTTCTAATTATTGCAGGAAAATATTCTTATTTGATCATATTCTGTGGTGACTAACTTGTCATTTTGCTATTATTTTTCCTCAAATATTTTGGTACGGTAACCTGAACTTGATTGATAATGATTGTTAGTGCATGTAGAAGTTAAATTATAATCAGAAATAGGAGAGTGCAAGAGTTCGTGGATAGTATCTGTAATGTTTTCCATGTTGTTATGTTCCTGACAATCCTTGCAAATCCATGCTAAATGGTGCAAATATGTCAAATAGGGTCGTTACAATTGGTGAACAGTGCATGCGGACAAATACAGAAAACCAAATGAAATCCTGAAAGATGTTTAATGCCTTTGAAGCCGGATTCTGAATTCACAACTTGTCTTGCGATTGAGTTACCCTAATCCGAAACGATTTCGGCAAATCCGTGAACTAGTTCTGCAAATTTACGGGATGAAAAACAGGGTTCGGCCATTGCATCGTAAATCGAATTCTATGTTAGTCTTTACGTTTAAGATAGGATATAAAATGAATGATATTAACATAAGCTTATCCTACTCTATATTCATATGCGCACATCTAATCCAAATAGCATATGACATTCCTTATTAAGAGTGAATATAGGCCCAAATGTGTTGGGGTTTCTAAAGGTGTCAAAAATTATGCTCTGCTTATTCTAAGCTTCCTGAGCTTCTATACATTTTGACAATTGCAGTTACCACCACCGTGTTGGACTCAAATTCGCTACCAAAAATTGTTTCATCTACCCTCTACTAAGTCAACAAAGCTTGTACATCCAAGGACCATGACAAAATTAATCCTATTGAGCTTCACTTCCTCTAGCTGCATTCCATGGGAAAAAAAATGAGACATTACACTTTGTATCATATTGTTGACTACTAATATTGTATTTGTTACTCTGGAACCTAATGCATTTGCTAAAAAGACAATTATTGCATAGCCCATTTCTCAAAATGTGGGCAAGAACCTATTAATACACACAACTGTAAAATACAACCATAATTAGGGACATCATTATTACGTCCTTGCTAGTGCATATGATCCAACGCATTTTTCAGATTTCCTTGTGTGTCCAATGCAAGCGTGCTTGCAAGTTTTGTAAATTCTTGTAATCCAACATAACGCAACCAAATCCAAGCTGCAGAATGCAAAATCTTCTATGTTAAACATAAGCTTAAACCTGGGATCACCATTGTTTAATCAATACCATCTAGGTGGGCGCATCTAATTATATATTGGACTTTAAGCTCTTGTTGAGTGGAATTTTATTTCATTTGCACCCATAAGCAAAGGCAATGTTAAGTTGGTTGGCGTAGTTGTCTAATTTGTGTGGTATAAACTTATTTTTCACCATAATGTCTTGTGTATTCAAACATGTGATCATTATTCCCTACTTAAATTTGGCTTGGGAGATCAAATAGTTGCCAATTTCTAGGCTAAATAATATTGACCAAGATTCGCCTAAGTTTCTATAGCTGAAAATTCTAGCCGGGAGAAATTCGCCAACATAACTAATCTCGAAAACCTAAGATTCGCCTACCATTCTAAATTACACCTATGCAAATTTGGCCTTAAGGGCTACCCTGGTACATATTTAGCAATCTTCTTTCTTTATGAATCTGGCCAGCTTCATATCCCTGGGCATGCACGTGACTCTTTTCGCATGGAGAGCACATGCTATGGAGTCTTCAAAATGTTGTACCAGCTTCTGCTCGGTTGCCTCCTGCAATGCAAGCAACATATCATCTGTCACTCGCTTCTCCTTGTCAAATTCCTGCAAGATCTCACTGGTTAATCTGGCAAATGTAGCTCTTGGAATCTGAAGTCCGTAGCTTATCTGGAAGTGCAGCCTTTGCAAAGTATGAATTTGGCTTCCTCTTCATCGGCTTCTTTGATGGTACGGGTCTCTTTGGGGGCGGCTTCAAGGTGTTCTCTCTTGTTGGCCTTCCTCCTTCTACGTATGTCATCTTATTTGCTTCGTAATACTTTGAGTACGTCTCGTACATCTTCATATACTCCTTGTACTCCCTCAGCTTCTTCTTGTACTCCTGCTCATGCTTGAGTACGTATGACTCCCGTGTCGGCTTGACCTTCTTAGGATCTGTCATTAGAGGTTTGGTGGAGTCTATTAACGCCCTTGTAAGCCATTCCCAAATTTGGATTTTAGTTGGTACCCGAACCTGCAGGTATGGGCAAAAAGCCCCCACGAACCTTAACCGAACCTCAGCCCCGGAGCAACCGAACACAGTAAACGTCATTATTACTTGTTGTTTTACTCATTACGCCTAAATCCCTCCTCCCCCCACCTTCCCACCAACTGAAGCTACAAGGAGTAGCTTCGAAAGACACCTCAAGAATGCCTCAATTGGGCCAAAGCTTTGGAGGGCATTTCGAATTTAGTTTTGATGTCAATCCTCGCCCAAATCGAAGGAATTCTCTAGTTTTCCTTCAGTATTTTGGCTTAAGAATTGCATCAATTTGGTCACCGGACCGTGGAGCTCTCGAAAGCGATCACGCGACTCAATTCGATCTATGGCGAGGTAACTTGTTCTATTAATTTCGGCCAATGACAATGAGAGTAATTCTTTTTGAATACGTAAACCGAAAGGCCAATTCCGGGGAGGAGGTGCCCAAGAACCGCTTGCCCTACAAAAATCAATATAATTGGAAGGAACAATTAGATGAGAATGCTCTTCGAAGCTTCGGTGCAATGAATATTGATCTCTCGGGCGCGTGGGGAATCAGATCCCATCGATCCGATCACCGTAAGACATCCCGAATTTCATTCTCCATCGGGGCTTATTCATTTTGCTGTAAGGGTAATCAAGGTCCGCTTGGCTATTGCAATAATATTTCAAGTAATTCCGATGTGCATTTGAGAACAATGTACAATCAATTGTGTGTAGTGCATTGCAATATGGTAGCACATTGTAATTACCTCCAACAAGTAACTATTTCTTAACCAACAGTCTAAGAATACGTAAGAACCGCAAGCTTCCAATCAAAGGTTGCTTATGGAGGTGGAGTCACTTAAACAAGGATTGAAGAGATGCTCCGAGGACAATGACAAACCGGAGAGGAAGTTAAAAAGATCAAAATGACACCACTTGGGCATGAGGGAGAGGAAAAAGAACCGAAGGCCCTAAATATACTTGCCCCTAGTGGTGGGGGCTCTCAAGAAGAATCCACGCTATTAAAAATCTGGTGGATCCTACTATGGCTGAAAAGAAGAAGAGAAAACCTTGTAATATGGCTAGTTTGTTGAAAAAGCTTGTAACTAAAGATGATGTTATAGATATGTTGAAGCTTCCCGAGCTAACCATTTGAGAAAAGTCGCTCTTTGAAAAGTGCTTACTTGAATTGGGAAAGAGTCAAAGTGCTGATAACATGCAAGAATTATGTGACAATGTGGGTATCGATTGACAAGCTTACATTGCTCTCTTTAGATGTTTGCGGGATGGTATCAAGCAAATGGGTATTACGAAGACCATACTTGCCAAGACTTCGGTTATGTCGAGCAAAGCGGAACAAAGAGGAATGCAAAAGTACACCTAACATTTGGGAGAGATGTACCGATCACCACATCCGTGCACTTGGGATCACTAATCAGGGGAAAAGTAAGAAGAAGGGTGGCTCCGAAATGATCTATTTGTTCTTAACACTAGAGTTGTCTCGGGGACTGTTTGGGTTCATCAACCCGTATGGGTCCCTCAATCCCTTCTCCATATTAGGGACTAGTTCTTCGTGATACTTATGAGATTGTAAATGTGAACACCTGAATTGTAAGATTAATTCGAACTTGTACCACCATATTCAATGGCAAAATAAAATTCTTCACAAGTTTGGCACAATCACATCTTGAAATACACTCAATTCAATGGTTTCGATGATATGATATAATCTCATGACACTCAACATATAATACAAATTTCAAGATGACATTAATTTTCTATGAACGTAGCCTATAAATGCTACTCATTTGTCAAATTTCATGCGATTTCATAAAAATTTGATGTATCAATGAGCAAATCATAGTTTCAATCCTTGAGAGACCCAGTCAGGTCCCTAAGGAATTTCAAAAAACGTACATCCAGGCACCATTTTATATCCATGACATTTGAAATAGAATAAGAATATGAAGGAATTATTATTTTTAATGGAAATAGATACTAAGTACTACACGTCTTGCTAAATGGATTTCATTTTTTCAAAAAGTGGAGTAGTACTATGAATTTTCAAAATTTTGACCCTCGGAGGACCTAACTGGGTCTATAAAGAGCTTTTGAACTTCAAACTTTAAGGAATTATTTCTCGAAAATTCTACCATAGATTTTTCTAATTCTTCTTGTGATAGATTTCTCATATCATGAATTACAAGATGGAAGAATTAGAATTCCTAGAAAAAATCATATTTGCAAAATAATATGAGAAATGTTAAAGACTTTGAGAATAAACTTGACCCCTTTGCATTTGGCTCCACATTATGTTTGGTAATAGAAGCTTTCTATATTTTTCATAAATTTTTCCTTATATGTACACTCATGGAGGACAACATATTGTGAGTATGTAGACAAATTCTTTATCTCGGAGCCATAATAGAATTTCAAAAAAAGTGTACGAATGAACCCATTTGGGTTCATCAAGGGACAACTCTAGTGTTAATGAGAAGAATAATTGTTGGATGGATCTCTCTAAAATGCTTCTTCTGTTAGTTCGCTTCTATGATATGAAAGTGGAAGAATGTGCAGGGAAACTCCAAATTGCTATAAAGTTGGATGAGATGGAACCCATCAAAGGTGAAAAGTATGAGAGGGTTTCTTTGACATTAATGAACAGTATGCGTTGTCAAATTCGATAATGAGGAAGGGAAGTTCTCTCGCTCAATCGGAGGACCATATTTGGTGGATAGGGATATTTCAAGCACCGAAGAAAATCATGGTGTTCTTCATTGGGTCTTTCAGCAGACACCTATTCCTACTATTATTGCTCATGGAGTCGGAGAGAAGCTTCGTGTTCCCGGCCACGGAGATTACGAGGTTGAATGGCATTTGGTCACTGATCTAAAGACCATCAAGTGCATGTATAACATGAAACATGGTTCTGGTAAGACTACCCACGCATGTCCTTACCGCTTTTGTATGCTAGGTAGATGATAAGAGGAAGGGAATGAGTACTCGAATGTGACCGTGATGCTGAACCAACGCGGAGAAGGAGGACAAAACTTTGATCCCCGTGACTTGCAATTCCTCGTGAAGAGAGTACATATTTGCACTCTCCATGCCTTTCTACTTAATAGTGGATAAGATGGTGTACATGAGCATTCTTTTGCTTGGAATAAGTCTCCACAATCAGCGAGAAAAGTGTATGAAAGATGTTGAGAACGTGCTTTCCGATCTTGGTCTTCATGGTGGTGACTATAAAATCTTGCAAGATCCTAAGAAGGGAGGCAAGGTCCCTTGTAAACCATCTATGGGTGGGGTGAAAGCGAAAAAGATTTCTGCCTTGTACTAAATTACGTAAGAATGGATCATTGCCAACCGGAAAGTGGGAGGGGTATAAGGACTTCTTTGGTAGCGTAAGATGACCGTACTTCACGGGGAGGGCAAAACTAAAGAAAATTAAAGCGCGGCGTAATATGAGCAAATCTGCAACTTTGATGGCGAGAAGAAAAATGGTGGGTGGAAAGTTAGATGAATTCAAAGTAGCAAAGAATCAATTCACGAAGTCGCTTTATACAAGATGGGGAGAATGCAATGTCACACATTACATTCATATACTTCACGCCCATGGCTTGTGGTTTGCCAAAGAGTAGGGAGCTTGGGAATATGGAATACGCAGGAATGGAGAAGTCACATAAGCAAGCCAAGAATGCTTTTTTCAGGTTCACACAACATCGAGGTTCGTGGTGGTAACTCATTGCAACAGATGTGCCAATGGTTCTATAGAAGGATTATCTCGCAAGCTAGAGAAAAAAAGATAAAGCTAAACAAGACACGACGTTGGCTAGAATATTGAGGAGAAAAGTTGAGCAGGAAAAAAGAAATGTGATATGGTGTCGCCTAGTGCAGCAGAACAAGTTAAGCCGGTGGCGATCCACAAGGATCGAGCGGGGTAGAAGATATACTGGGGAATCAATTGTATGAATAAATTCATATTAATGTATAACTATTGACCATGATGTGCAACTATAATGTTTCAAATATGTTAGGTTGGCAGCGTGGGCACGGTGCGAACTTAGTTGGTATTCAATTGATGAATGACAAGTGTTCGCACCATGGCCACGGTGCGAATGAAGTTGGGAATTACTTATAGATTAATCGCTATTCGCCCGGTGCCCCGCGGTGCGGCATTTGGTTTCGTGGCTATCTTTTGCCGCTTTTCACACCTGTAGCAACGGTACTCTTTATATAATTATCTTTGTTATCGATGTTGTGCCGCTTTTGATATTAGTTGTAAGTCATTACATTGCATATTTATCAATCTTGTCCACTCATTTGTTGCATTACAGTTCAGAGACAATGGCACGTATTAGCGGTAATGCCGGATCTAACAATCCCAACAACCAAAGAACAAAGAGAAGGCGCCGCCCCGGGCGCACACATCATGGTGAAGACAAATGGGCCAAGCGCCACTAACTATGTCGGTGCTTCTAACAACTAGAACAGAGCACCGCCTTCCTGGAGCCGTAAAACATCCATCAAGCGGTCCAGGCCTTTGTAGTTGAGAATGTTGCCAATGACGCAGGAGATTTTTTAGAGACATACCTTCCGAGCCAAGGCGTGTTTACCTGTTCTCTTCGGCCATTTAGTCGAGAAGGAACCTTCGCGGCGGTATGCCATGGAGTTCCCGTGTTCGATGATTGCATCGCCGATTACGCCGATGTGGTAGTTGCACCGCATAACCGCAAGTTGTCTGTTCCTTCGATGGAGTCGACAACTTGCTTGAGGCACTCCATTCCTTTCGTGGTGGCCGTGTTGATGGCTTCTTTGACGCCAACTCCTAACACATTCTCATGATTGGCTAATGAGATAGATTACATAACCTGACTTCCTCAGAGTGCCGAAAAGTTGGATTGGTGGAGATAAACCCGGGTCCGGACTTGCTTGGAGCCGACAATGAGAATGCTAAGCCCCATGAGGATGACTATCGATGTGCATATCCGTAATGTTCCTGTTGTTGTTCGAATGAGGATGTACCCGCCGAACGTTCCTATTGCTGTTCAGCAGTTTTTGAACCCCGAATGTTATGTACGAGGGTGCCCCTATCCGTGTCCCCGCGATGTACCAAATCAAGAAAATATCGTTCTACAAGAGGCAAAATGGTGCACTGCGGATTTGGTGCACAAACCGTAGTACCGGATGCGAGTGGTTTCCTGTTGAGGAGCCCGTAGTCGCCGAATCCAAAGGACGAAAAGGAAGACTAAGCCTAAGCAAAACCGCGTAAGAAACAAGTCTCTCAAAGGCCCTCTAAGTTGAATAAGAAGGGCCAGCCGCTTAATCCAAAGTTAAGATGGATGCGCTGAATCCGGCACTTCCGAGAACCACGTGGAGTGGGTGCTTCCCAAGCTCACAATGGCTAGAATATGTAAGGAGGTGGTTCGTGAGAGATATCTGATAAGATGAAGAGGGATGGTGCAAGGTAATCATTTGCTGGTTACGCTTTTCCAATGCCGTAAGAGGTGACTCGATTCACCGAGATGTCATTGATGCTCGCGACGAGGTCACGAGAATCACATGGTCGTTCTTCTTGACCGTGTGAAATGTGCCGTGCATTCCAAGAGAGTGACAATAATGAGGCAGGATATTGCCTTGACAAATTACTTCGAGGCATGTAAAGTGTTTTATATTAATGAAACGATCTTTGTTGTATATTTTGTTTGCTTGCTAAGTATTTTGATTGTATCTATTCTCTATGTATACTTACAATGCAATGCTGCCACGTGCGAAATGGGTATAAATTACTTTGTGAGGGCAGGTATTTTCGCCGTGGCCCGTGCGAAATTCCTCTAATTCCGTTGTGTGAGGCCGGCAATTTACGCGTAGTGCGAAATTGAATTATTCCATAGAAGGTGAACCACAAGATCAAAGTGAGCATATTAACATGTTAGAGAATATATTAACATATTAGAGAACATTTAGAGAACGGCAAGTAACGGCAGTATGTCCAAGTAACCTTCCCCTAGGTTTCTAACCCCTTCCCCTTCCCCTGCGAGGGGTAACCCACGCAGTTCACAAACCTGAAAACCGAGCTCACGCGTATCCCAAAATGATTCTTCCCACCATATGGGATACCTACATTAGAAAAAGTAATTCCACATGATGATACTCACGGAAGAAGAGCGGACCCAACTCCACAAAACCATTGTACTCGTTGTAGTACGCCCTAATAAGGCCATACATCTGTCCCTTACAAATTTCATGAATAAACTCTGATATGTATTGATCCAGAGAGTGCGCTAAATAACCAGCACGAAGAAGAGGCCTCAACTGCTGTAGCATCTCGTCCAGATAAGGAGGGGGTTCAAGAATTCCCCTCATTGCAAGCCTCCTATAACATTCAGATGGATTGATTTCCATCAGTGGCTCATGACCACAATCAAATCGCTCCAGAATGAAATTGATCAACTCCATTGCAAGCTCCTTGGTGGGACTGTGGTGCAACCTCCACTCCAAGAAGTGGTCAAATAGCTTATCAGTTTCAGGCCACACAGAATGTCTGGGGCATGCTTGCAGGCCTTCTGGAGTGGCCCAGGGAGGATTCGGTCCAATCATTTGCAAAGAGCACGAAGATCAAGTAGCAAAGAACAAGGAGCACGAAGATTAAGTAGCAAGGAGCATCAAGATCAAGTAGCAAGAAGCAAGGATCAAGGACGATCAAGGAGCAAGAAGATAAAAAAAGAAGGAAGATCATGGAGCAAGAAAGCAAGGAACAAGATCAAGTAGCAAGATCAAGAGCAAGGAACATGAAGTAGCGAAGAACAAACATCAAGATCAAGTAGCAAGGAACAAGGAAGACCAAAGACCAAGAAGTGAAAGCAAGGTGAAAACGTTGAACAAAGGTGAGAAGTGAAAGCAAGCTGAAAGAATTTATAGCTACGAATCCAATAATGTTGAAGTATAATACTAATACTGTTGAAGTATAATACCAAGAATGATGAAGAATAATACCAATAATGCTGAAGTATTATACCATTCGGTGGTGGTAACAAAACGGGATCTTTCGCACCGTAGCCACGGTGCGAAATAGGCTCTTTAATAATTTGTAATCGATTTATTTCAAGACCTCTGATTGCGAATATGACCACAAATAGAACAATCACATGAAAAAATACAAGGAAAATGGTAGAAGATATTACTTAATTACTTAATTACACGAAAATCACTTAATTACACGAAGATGTTACTTAATTACACGAAAATCACTTGCTTATATACTTAATTCTATGAAAATCTTTATACCAGTTTATACACATATTCCAATGGAGTATTTTCACCGTGATATGTACCTATTATGTCTTTGTGTGCTATGTAGCCATAGGTCACGTGTATCCCAAGGAATTGTATCCCGGTGGGGAATCTAGGCAAGAACCACACGGGATGTTGAAGTCAAGGGAACGGAATAGGAGCTTACCAATATCCACAAAAGATTTGTAATGGAAGTTGTAAAGTTCAATGAGGATATAAACCCTATTCTTCTCACTAGTAGGAATGACCAGAGGCTATGACATCGATCCAGAGAGTAGGCCATGAAACCATGGAAAAGCATGTCCTTCAACTGTTCTAGCCTATCTTCTAAATCTGAGGGGGGTTCGAGAAGTCCCAAAGCACTTAGAGGTAACTTTGCCTGACTCGAATTGATCTCCTCCAATGGAGGGAGATGACGAGTATAGCGATCAATAATGAAGTTGCTCAGCTGCCTTGCAAGCTCTGTGGTTGGACCGTGACGCCATCGATGCTCCCAAAAGTTGCAAAAAAAATCATCAAAAGTGCACGTATTTCTGCCGCATGCTTGCAGGCTTTCCGGATCAGCCCAGCGAGGATGTTCTTGCAAAGTTAAGAAATTAGTGGAGCAGACAAGAAATTAGTGGAGCAGACAGAGAGGCAAGGAGCAGACAAGAGGCGGACAAGAGGGGGAAAGAGGCAAAGAAGCAGACAAGAAGCAGACAAGAGGCAAGGAGCAAACAAGACAATGAAGGCATAGATGCCTATTTAAAGAGAAATCAGGTATATATGCCATTATACGAGTACCATACAAGTATGTATATAATCCAATAATTTCTATGTATATACCATCAATAATTTTCGTGGGTACATACCATCAATAATTTTGGTGGGTATAAATATACATCAAATTGCCGAAAAGAACATTGGCCTCCATCTAGCCATGTGGTCTCATTCTGGTCCTGAACGTGATTCCATTACCTGCAAGATGAATCACGAAAACTTCAAGCAGTGTCGCGAGCGAGAAATACCCATGGAAGACTGGATGACCATTGCCGCTCTCAATCCTCGCTATTATCCTAATCCCTTCGATGTTATCATCCACCTAATATGGAATAGAGAGCATCAAATGTACATGATAGAAAAGATCACTGGCATTAGGGATTTTTTGAGGTTATAAAAGGGCCTTCTAAGAACTGCCGACTAAGCTATATGAACTACCAATCGGAGAACGAACCAGTAATCCGGTCCACCCAAAAGCGGTTATAACTAACTCAACGGATCACATTTTCTAGCATAAGTGTTGATAGAAAAGTCTAAATGAGCTCTTGTTTGGTGCAATAGATAGATCTCATTGAGATCTTTCCAACCTTGGGTGGTTTGCATATCTTTTAGCCCCGTAGGATAGTAAAAAATGGTAAAAACTATATTTTTGGAGTTTTGACAATCATAAGTGGTTAAAATATGTGCAAAGCATCTAAGGTTGGAAAGATCTCAACGAATCTATCTATTACACTAAACGAGATCATTTGGACTTTTCTATCGACGTTATGCTAGAAAATGTGATCCATGAGTTAGTTATAACAGCTTTTCTTAACCGGATTACCGCCTCTGTTTTCCTGATTTGTAGTTCATATAGCTTAGTCGGCAGATTCTTAGAAAACCTTTTATAACCTCAAAAATCCCTAATGGGTGCTCTGATGACAATGACTCAGAAGAGTCCCCTAAATCAATACTTTCGGAAGGTATATATGTTGTATAATGCATTATATACATGTGTATTTTGTACATTATGCTCGTATGTATAACCAATAATGCTGCTACAGTGCATGTCAATAATTTTGTTCGATATAAGAAGGCATCCATTTCCTATGTCTTGGCCTGGTTATTCTTATTACAGGGGGTCTACCTTGCCTCCTCGTCCCGAAGATATGGACTCCATTACTTGCACTATGACATATAATGATCTTTGTAGATGTTCTCGGAGGGTATCCCCTTGATCCCCTCGGCCGAAGGAGTAGCAGAGGGTCGAAATCGTTCTTCCGGAGGGTTTTATCGTGTTGTTATCCACCTTTGCAGGGTTCCAGAGCGTCAGGTCTATGAGATTAATCGCATCACTCAACTACCTTTTCATGACGATCCCGATTACGAATGAACTTCTGTATTCATGTATGCTATGCCTCTTATATGAGTTCTAAGTATATGCTATGCCTCTTATATGAGTTATAAGTATGTAATCATAAGTGATACATATGATCCATCTATTTACCCCACATTTTCAATTTGGAAAGCTCTTGGCCATTTTCCTTACATGTAGATTCTAAATTCAGATAAGCATTCTCTTCGCAGTGTGTGTAGTCACGGTGCGAAATTGCACACTCCAAAAACGCTCGCACCGTGGCGACGGTGCGAAATAGACCTTCCCACAGAATGTGGAATAGTCATTTTCGCACCGTGGCCACGGTGCGAATATTAGTTAGTTGTAAGCACAGACAACACGGTTTTCGCACCGTGGCCACGGTGCAAGTAAAATAGAAGCGTAAAACAAATTAAAATGAAACTGAAGTTTATGTTCGATATAACAAGAATAGATTTCAAACAAGTCTTTGCATTAATTGACAATGGTTACAACTTCATTTTCTTAGAAACATGTAAGTCATCGGACACTTTGACTTCGTCCAATTGGACTCCTATGAGACCGACATCTAACGGTACATAAGGCGAGGAATGCAGGGGCTCCCTCTCTTCCCAAGTCGATTGGTTGTAGCCTTATCCACGCCGGGACAAGGCCAATGCGACTCTTGGCAGCCATAGAATACATACTAAAGCCACCAAAAATATGCGTGGCGATATCTCTCCTAACAAACCACTACTTTCGATCGAGAATTGGCGAGATAATGGGATGTGATTACCAATCAACGAGAGGGCCTTGAGTTTCAAGACCTCTTCGGTCCATATGGGCTTTTGTACTTAGAATGGAACACAACGATCTCTCCCTCATAAAGGTAGCCCATATAGTGGGCGATACTTGCATCTCTGCCAAGGGTAACTCTGTCATGTCTGGCGCAAAAATCGTCCATAAAAATCTCCTGCGCAATAAACAATCGTTCTTAGGCACTTAACAAAATAAGCAAACTTATGGTAGCTTACCTCCACTTCATCAGATGCAATAACCCCTTTGGTAGAAATGATGATGGACGACCTTGAAGAGCTTGATTCGCTCTTTGATACTTGTTTTGCACTATCTTTTTTAGCTTCTGATGTACTCGCCTCGAACTTTACTTCTGAGACTTCCTTCAGGCCCATTTCTGCCATCTCCAGAACTCTATCAAAAGCATTTTCAGGAGCTATTGAAGTTCCATCATAGGTTAAGAGATCGTGCAGGTCCCTAGGCACTTCCGGCTCGAAGTCAATGAAGTCGTCTAGACCAACAACGAAAGCATAGATTTGTCCAAGGACCTCATCTTCCCTCAAACCAGTAATGGAAGATATATCGTGGAGAAGAAGATAGTCCTTCCCTCCTATGTTAACTGGCAAGGCTTCCGTGACACCCTATCTATCAAGATTCTCTTCATGCTCGTCTACGTCTTCATCCTCGTCCTCGTCGAGCTTTTCCACCAGTTCCTTCTCTTTCTCTCGCATCAAATACCTCCTCTGGTGGTGAGGTTCTGCAATAGCCTTCACCTGTGGTTCTTCCCTATCTGTTGGTGGAACCGTATATATCATGTAAGTAGCAAACATGATGTCAACTGGATATAAATTATCCTTCCCGTCCTTCTCACATAAGTCGGCTGGCAGTCTCTTGAACGACCTTCGAACCTTATCTTGGTCACCTTTGGGAAAAAGCTTCAAAAAGGACTTTAGACTCAATACAATATTCCCAGTCGAGGGAGAAGGACGCGCTTCAGTTTCTGCCACGGCCATGAAACTCTGAATGTACTGACCATACACGTCAATGTGTTTGTTGGCCTCAGAGATTATATCTACCGTTAGGCAGAAGTTATTGTAGACTACAGTGGCGTCTACCGGTTTCGGTCATTGAGCGAACTCATCTCGGGTGTGACAGTAGATACTCACTTCTTCCTTCGACGATCGGTCATACCATGCCCGGAATGTTCCCAAGCTTTCTCGACTGCCGTTTGACATTGCGGAATTGTAGCCTCCTTTAGTGCAATAAAAAACCTGATCGCCTAAAAGTAAGTGCCTCGCAAGGCGGCGCGTGAAACTAAAATGTCTTAAGTGTCCCCGACGAAATATGTCGCCGCATAGCCCGCGGTCAGTGCGAAACAAATATAAACGCCAAAGACAACAATAAGGTATTCGCACCGTGACCACGGTGCGATATTTTGCCGAAAAGAAGGCCAAATTTATGTTAACTGCAAAACATACTACACTGTGGCCATGGTGCGAAACTACACAACACGACTACACGAACTCCACATGTTTCGCACGGTGGCTACGGTGCTAACTTTGCAAAAGGATTTAAGTTACAACACTGGGATTTGGACCCGGTAACACCATTGTTATTTATTTGTTTAATTGTTTTCACTTAAAAGAAAGTACAACAGAGGCATACGAGCTTTGTTGTATACAATTCTTCCCTACGTTTTTCCTACCTTGACACCATCCACCAAAAATGGAAGACGTTTAAGTCACATTCGATTCCAAAATAATTCTTACATCAAATAAAGACCATGCTTCTTCGACTTTTAAGGTTTTAAACAATTGACCACTTTTGAAGATAGCAATGTCAATGACCGCTGAGAATGGGTACCATCAAAGATCGTCTTGTTCCACTAGAACCCACGTCCATCTGCTCCCTTCTTTTACTTCCCTCCATCTTACGTATTTGAAGGTAATGTAAATCTGTTGCTTTCTCGAATACAATACCTGATTCGAATGCTTTTTTTTTATCCTCGCACCGTACCTTCTCAACTCCTTCATGCAGGCAGGTGACCATTCATCACATAAAATGTCATCCGAAACAATGACAATCACTTACAATAAAACATTTTGAAGTCTTCTTGACATTCTCGACATTCTTAAACAACGTAATAAACATATCGATGGGTACATTTACTTTTACGTGTCCACAGACTCCACCTTTCTCCTTCAAAGCAATTGAAAATTTCTGTGACAATTTCAGCTTGGCAAAGAAATGAGAACCGAATCCATTGGGCGGGAACTAAAATTTTGTGATAATGGGGCAATGGTAAGTCCACAATTTTGCCTTTCGAGGATAATACTCATATTTTAAGAACCAAATCCCCTTTCCCATGGCTGCACTTTTTGACCTTCAAAAAGCAAGGATCCAATATCATAATAGAAAGCACGGAAGATGCTTGTGATAGAACTTCGATGGTTCGGGTCCGGCACATCGGAAATACTGAGCCACGAGATACGAGAAACCCAATTAGTTGATTTCTTCGAATATAATGAATGACGGATTAGCATGGATATAATGAAACTCACAATTAGCACGGCTCGGGAAATTACGTCGAGATCTTATCTTTTCTTTTCTCATGTCATGCGGTGTGTATAGGTGTCGACCTTGATATATACTTCCCCTCTCACCTCGGGCAGACAACAATAGCCTTTGATCACCCGGTGAGGACCTCACGAGTGGCGGTCGGATTGTAATGAAGCTCCCAAGAAATATATTGAAGCGGTAAATCGTTCTCACCGTTTGTGAGGTAATCGCCATCATCCGAAATGAACCTAAGAAATTAATTAGATCAAACGATCAATCGGATGAGCTCATGAAACTAGGCGGATTGAAAGCATTAGCAAACACCGGATGGAGAGGCGATTAGCAAACTGGATGGAGAGACGGGGAAGGGGGCCGTTGAGGGGAGGGGGGTACTTATAGACACCCCAACATTTGGGCGGTAATTCAGCATGGAATAATTTGTAATTATTGCTTCCCGCCACCCGAACCTCCAGTGGCCCGGGTAGGTCGGGATAACGCCAACACGTGCCTTGACGACACCGGCGGGAAGGCGGGCATGGATGAAGAAAAGCCCACTACCCCCGCATTCTCATTGGCCGCGCGATTTCCATGCTGGCATCGAGGTTGGGACAATAAGTGATCCCAAAAAAACTCTAATGTGTTGGCTTTGGCCATGTCAGGTAGGGAGGTGGTGCTGCAACTTCTTCATTTTCGGGATTGGAAGGTCTCGATCCTTCCGTTGGGCGGGGAATTCTCCATGCCTCATCATCCGACTCCGTTTCGATAAAGAAGATGGTGGCCTATCGGGCTCCCGCGCAGTTATTGTAACCCCTTTGCTCGGTATGCTCTTTGTTTTCCTCCAGGGTTTCCTTGGCAATTCTGGGTTTTTTCCTTTGGCCTTCTTCTGCCTCTTGCGCTCCTCCTTCTCTGTAAGTCTCTTTCTTTTTGCTGCCTTCACCATCTTTTCGACTTTCCTTTATCGACGAGCCAACTTCTTTGTTGCCAACTCCTCATCTTCGTGCCCATTGCCCTGATTCTCCGTGTTCTCTTGGTTACCAGGGTCTTGTTGTTGCTTTTCTTGATCCTGATGATGCTTATTATCCTCCTGCGTGTCCGGGTTTGTGTTTAGATTTTCTTCATCTCTGGCTCACTCTCGAGCCTCCCTCGCCTTCTGTTCTGCTGCGAGAACTTGGACGCTTGTCGATCCTCTGGCATAACCACTTGAGCAGTATGTTTGGTGTGGGCCATGTGCCTTTTTAGTCAGAGAACAACAAGCTAGAGAAGTACGGTAAAAATGAAGAACCCTAAGGGTCTATTTATAGGTCTGGAAGTTTTAAGGTTTCGATATGCAATTTCATGTTATGCCATTACGTAAAACATTGCTGTTTGCTGGATTAAGATATTAGGTGCTTAGAATGCTCAAATTTCATAGAATAGAATAGAATAGAATAGAATAGGTTTTTAGCGTCCACGGAGACCAATTGGCCTATGGGACCCAAACAAAAAGAGAGCAGCAAGCATATTACCGCGAGATTAAAAACCCCGCCCTCAGAGGGTTTTCGAGGGAAAAACCTTAGCAGTAATAAGCATGCTGGCACCCTGTACAATTGCATAGGACAGTTCAAGACCGTCCCCGTAGGACACAAAAGCGTCCGTGCATCCATAACCTCCCGGGAGGTATGACCCCAACAAACCCACCGACGCCGTAGTCAATAACCGATGCAACGGCGGCCGTGCACTAGTAGTCGAAAGCATATCTCTCTCGGATATGGGCAAATGCCGCAGACCGAGGGTATGACATTCATCCTCAATCGCGCCACGGTGGCAACACCGCAAAGCCTTTGCTCTCGTGCCTCCCAGCCCAACGCCCTGCTTCAATGCGGAGGCGTGTGCACCCGCGCGAATGGAAGCTATAAGTTCCGCGCTTCTTCATGGGCGGTACCGGGTGTACAAGTACATCGGTCGGGCCTCTTGTGAGCCTAGGATTGACTTGTTCACGATAGTGTGCCAACTTAACGTCGCGTCGAGCCTCGCATCCCGTAGCTTACTTGAAGGAAAGTAGCATCTAGGTACAGTTTAAGTGCCTGCATCCTTCTTTGTCCCGACTGACGATTCTGCTTGCTCCTTGACGCCCCAAATGAGAACCACCGAAGCTTGCTTGTCTTTCCGGCCAGGATTTCGTGCATTGGGGACCCATCGCCGTGGTCAAAAGCAAGATGGGGCAAGCGTGTATCGACCATAGCGACCACCTTTTGGAAGTAAACGATATGGCGTTCCAATGCAGCCCGCTGAAGGGGTAGAAAGCCCATCTCCGGAGTAGGATGCGGTACGGAACTGTGGACTTCACCCCGGGGCCCGTGCCAAGAAGGCCTTCGCACACTGCTTGCCGAGGTCATTCCATGTGTTGAGGGAGATGACCGGACCCCCACACTTCTGCCCCATACAACGGGACCGGCTCAACCAAGGCCCGAAACAAATGTGGATCAGGCCCCAGGCGCATAACTCGCCGCCTTGTGGTCATTGTTCTTACGCATGGCATATAGTGCTTTCCAACCCGCCGCGGACCCGCAACCCCGATAGCCGCATCCCAATGGGTGGTAGTTGAGAACTCAATCCCCAAGTACTTGTAGGTTGGAGCCACCTCTACCTCTTGCCCCCGGTAAGTGAAGGTGGGAAGCCTTGGTGACGGACGATGCAACTAGCGAAGACTTAGTTTTGGCCAAGTTCACTTTCGCATGCCGCTGAATTGGCAAAAGTGTCAAGAGCATCCAGTGACGCCGCATGTCCTCCGGAGTGTAGGCCATGAGGTTGACATCGCCAAGATATATGAGTTGCCGATTGTGTGATGCATGAGATGTGCGCGCACTTCCATGCTCGAGAGCCAATCTTCCAACCGATCAATGTATAGGCCAAAGAGTGTGGGGGAGAGGGGCAACCCCGACGACTCCAATGCTACCGACACGGCCAGGCCGCTGATGTGATACGGCCCGAGCATGCCTCGCATAACCTATATAATGCATTCCGCAAGTCCGGGGGTCCCTACCGCCGCATAATCGGGTCCCCGCAGCTTGTTGCGGGTAATCGTGGTCGAATGCTTTTGCAAAATCAACGAAACAACAGTAGAGGTTCTGCCGGCGATTCCTGCTATCCTCAATCAATGTGCGCAGAGTGAAGATATGATCAATGGTGGAATGTCTGGGCCGGAAACCTGCTTGTGTAAGAGCTCGCACCTCCGTTTCCTCTGCCCAGATTGTCAGCCGCTGCTCAAGGATGCCAGCCAACAGTTTTGCAAAGAGAGAGCTGACCATAATAGTACGGTAGTTGGCCGGGCATTGAGGGTCCCCTGCTTTGTAGATGGGCACTACTCTGCTAGTGGTCCATTGCGTAGGGAAGCCTTCTCGCAATGCTTTATTGAACAATGCCGTGAGGATAGGCACCAGTGGAGGCCCAGCCCATTTCAGAAGTTCTGCCTGCATGCCATAGAGAGAAATACAAAGAGGGCAAGAATTATGAATTATTTTGGTTGAGAATCGCTAATCCTCCCTCGATTGGCTTCGGCCAATGGATCATTTTGCAAAGCTCCAACATCAATCGCAGAAACTTGTCACCATCTTGCAAAGCCCCAACATCAATCACAAAACCCTGTTGCTATCATGCCGCCCCTTTTCCTTGCTCTACACTTAACCTAAATTAGAATACCTGAAATAGAATATATCTCGTCCATATTACCTAAATAAAAATGTCTAAAAAGCAAGATGCCATGTTATCCTCTTTTAGCATGCCCATGTCATGACGTTCTAACGTCTAAAATAGCGACTTTGATGAAGGCAGCTTTTGGGTCAAACAAGCCCATCCACCATCAACATCATACGAAAATGTCTACAAAGACACCTCCATAACCATTCACAATCTTATGTAATACCATACGTTTTTTACAATTTTGAGACCTTATTGTCTTTGTACAATAAAGACCCCCCTTTATTGACTTCCTTTATTTACCTTTATTCCTATCTTTAGCTGTTATATGGCAAGTCCTAATTTTGAGCTTTGAACACTCACGATTCAGGGCTCGAAAATACCAATGTGTCTAACCAGTAAAAATGCCGCAGGCTATTTGAGGCTATCGGAAAAAATATATGTTAGTGCATTTTCTAGTGTATTACGCCCGAAATGTTTTATTTTCTTACTGGAAAATTGCCGAAAATTTTTCATGATGACCAGAATTTAACACAAGTGGGCAGATTTTTAGGGGAGGAACTCTCCTATTTTTGAATCATGCTCACGTAAAGACATCTTTGGCCTAGGCTATTCCTTATGAATTAGTCTACCCCATTGCCAGCAAAAGGAATACTTTGCCACCAAAAGGAATACGTGCCCCCCTTTTTTTTTTAACCCAGTAAAGGCTCCCCTTTGTGGACAACCTTTTCTTGCCTTTATTCATAACGTGTAACTTATTCCTTCATGTCATGACGTAACTTTCATGGCATACTTGTTCTAGAGTGTGTCTTCTAAATAAGATATGACATAAGCTTGTCCTTGGCCTTGGCCTTGGCCGTTCCTTATCTATATCATTTACATCCACACATTCCTTAAGATTATTGCCTTCTTAAGCATATCTCCACAAGGTCATAAACCAAGGGACACATTTTAAGTACGTTAAGACAAAAACCTCATTATCTTACATGCATAGCTCTATGCTTGCCAAGGCCAGAACCCAGCTACAAAGCATAGCCTAGCCATACTAGAATTCATACTCGTTGTGCCAAACACAAGTCCACAACAGAACAACCGTGAGTATGCCTTGCTTGGAGTTGCTTGTGTAAGCACCAATCCCATCTCTAATGGAACACCCATCGAAACCTAACGCTCTGATACCACTAAAACAGACACTTGACGTGGCATCCTACCTCACCATCCAACCACGAGCTCTCAGCCAAAACACTGCTACCCCAGAGCTCTCCCCCGAGCAACTATATAGCATGCACGCCCCTTTGGTCTAGACCAAAACCTCCGTTGGACGAGTGAAAATAAAGTTACCCTGGTTATGGGTCGTGGCACGATCATGACCGTGGGTGATTCTACGGGATGGAATCACCAACCGTTGGGATTGCGCCATATCAGCATAACCAGGGTAAATTTATTACCACGCCCTTTGGACAAAGGTCGAAAGGCCCACATGGCCCAAAGCCTTTCGCCATGTCCTTGGCATATATCATTAAGTTGCCCCATTAAGTCGCATTAGGCGGCACAGACGTGTAAAGGTATCTTTCTTCTTTAAATTACTATGACTTGAAGTTCACTTTGGACAAAGTCAGTTGGAAGAGACATTTATGAACTAATAATTATGGTGGCTCAAAGCGATTGGCTTCAGTTCATGGTAATTTTATTGGCATAAATTAAATTTATCACGGCAGCCTTAACTTAGTCACCGCAAACATTTCTTGTGTCTGTTTGGAACTGTGGAAGATGTGCAGCAGAATGAAAGACGCCCTGTGTGGGCAGATTTGGTGAAAATTCAATTATCTGAAAGAGACTCTACGGTTGGCTTCATATCTGACGACTCACAACAAAAACTGCAATACGACTCACAACAAAAACTGCAATATTTTCTTGAAGTAAAAACTTAAGGAGATTTCAGATTGTCATTAAGTATTAGGTACTTGGCCATGTCAACTGTGAAATTAAAAGGTTAATGTTTTATGGATATAACATTGTCGCACATAGACATAGACCAATAAAATTTACAAGCCAAAATCAATGAAGGGCCATCTTAACTTTGGACATAGTCAATTGAAAGAGATATTATCTATGAATTAATGTAAAGGTGTAATATTTCCGTGAAAAGAATCATTCGCAGTCTCAACCTTCGTTTTAAGTTCCAATAGTTGTACTAGATCTTCATTCATGGGAGCAGAGGAAGAGAAAATGGCGCAGTTCATGATCAAATGGGGGATGTTGCTTGTATTGATCCCATTAGCAAGAGCAGCTAATTCCTCATTTTGTAGTACAAAAAATGTATGTGGTAGCTATGGATTTTGTGATCCAAACCAATCAGAATGCTTCTGTCCTTCTGGAGGTTTTTATCCCAAATATTCTACAGATGCAAGCAAGGGATGCAACTTCACCAAGGATTATTATACAACCCAATTCACAAAACTTAATAGTGTGGCCTATTCTTCGTACCAATCTTCTGATCTACTTTATTCTTCAACCACAGAATTGGATTGCAGAGATGCATGCAGTAAAAACACTAACTGCTATGCTGCATTCTATAATGCATCTTGGAATTGCCGCTTGGTGCTGGAAGAACTTGGTTCTATTATATATACTGCTAATGAAAATGATATTGCTTACATCTTTGTACTTGTTGGTCTTAAACACAAGTCTACTTCAGTTGGTGCAATTGCAGGAGGAATTGCTGGAGGTATAATTGTTTTGATCTTTATAAGTTTTATATTTTGTTTCATCAGGCGTAAAAGGGCACAGCGTCTCCCTGCAGTTGCTAGGGATGTTGATGTTGGACCAATAGGGCCTAGGAAGTTTACATACTCTGAAATAGAAGATATGACTAAGAAATTCAATGAAAAAATTGGTGAAGGAGGTTTTGCTGATGTTTACAAAGGTTGGACCAAAACTGGTACTGAATTAGCTGTCAAATTAATAAGGGCCTCAAATGAAGTTAGGGATTTTCAGCGCGAGATATCGGTCCTGTCAGTTACTCATCACTGGAACCTTGTCGATTTTCTTGGCTACTGCACAGAGAAGAGTAAAATGATTCTGGTTTATAAATTCATGGTGAATGGTTCGCTAGACAGATGGATTTTTTATAACTCTAACCCAGATACACTGCTCAGCTGGGAAAAGAGGTTCAAAATCATGACAGGTGTTGCTACTGGGATGTCTTATCTACATGAACAGTGTGGAAACATTGTTCTGCACTTAGATCTGAAGCCTCAGAACATATTACTAGATGAAAAATTCATCCCCAAGGTTGCTGATTTTGGTCTTAGCAGGTTGCTTGACAGAGATCAGTCTATGGCCATGACTCAGACAATAAGAGGCACACCATTATACCTAGCACCAGAAAGCCTAATGGGATCTGGCCTAAATGAAAAGATGGATGTTTACAGCTTTGGAATTATAATGTTAGAAACTGTGGCAGGGAGAAGCATTTTAGATCTGGCAGGTGCAACACTTGCAGAAGCTGTGACAGCCCTTGAGAGGGAAATTGTTTTCCCATTTGAACTTGTAGATCCTGCGATTCACAGATCGGTAAATGCAACTGAAGCCAAAAGGGTGATTAGGGTTGCTTTTCTTTGCCTTCTGCAAAATAATGAACGTCCTCCAATGTCCTCTGTTCTACACATGCTGCAGGGAAGAATACCCATTCAAGCCATGTCGGCTACACAAGTAACAACTCTCAAGGAATGTTTTGCCTCCAAACGTCCAGGCATGGCATTTGTAAATTTTCCATTTGGAGGAAACTACAGCCAATCAACCAGTGTCAGCGCCACCTATCAACCTCAATTTCCTTCTCCACGATTAGGTTCAGGCAGATAACAAATTTCTTACCTAGTGCTCCACTTTGCAAATGACTGTAATAAGTTAAATGCCCTCTGCTCGTTCAACTGTAACTCAATTCGGTACCTTTCTTGTAGACGGTTCTTTTCAATAAATACTTGTGTGTATCCATTGTTGGATGCAACCATAGTGGATCAATAAATACTTGTGTGTATCCATTGTTGGAGTAGTATGATCATCTAGATCAACTTGGATATTCCTAGAAATATGCCAGATCTAAGGTCGATAAATATACATCCCTGCATATGAGAATGTTCAATACAGGGCCACAAACCATTGCAAACAAAGAAAGAAAAGTTTCAAGAATCAGAAGCGTTCATCTGCCTTTGAATCTCTAGAACCTCGCAGTATCTCTTCGGAACCTCCCCACAATCTAAGTCGGCTCGCATCGACCTCAACTCAGGCAGCATAAATGCTTGGATGAATCTAAGAATGACTCTACATCAATTGCTGATTCATGGGAAAAACTCGTAGCATATCCGGGGGTAAAGCTTATTTTTCAGCAACTCAAAGCAGGCCGGAAGCAGCAGCTTTGTTAAGGCTAGAAGGAGCTATAAACTGTGTTGGAGTATCCACTGTGGGTTACCTAGGCCATATAGTTGGAACAAATGGATTATTCACAGATCCAACCAAGATTAAGACAGTTGAGAAGTGGATAACGGCAAAAAATGTGGGAGAAATCCAAAGCTTCCTGGGCCTAACAGGGTTTTATCACAAGTTCGTCAAGGACTACTCGAGCATAGCAGTTCCATTGTCAACAATGACAAAAAAAAAAAAAAAAAAAAAAAAAAAAAAAAAAAAAAAAAAACAACGAAATGTGACAAAGCATTCAAAGAACTAAAGGTAACAGCACTATGTTGGCCCTCTCCAGTTTAAAATAGTGAACATAGTGCTTGCAAAAGAAAATTGCAAGTTTAAAATAGTGAACATAGTGTGTTGCATCAAGATTTGCAAAAGAAACAGAGGCAATCTTGATGCAACATAGTGCTTACAAAAGAAATGGAAGCAATCTTGATGCAAGAGAGCCAAGTCATAGCATGCGACTCCAAGAATTCCAATAGGACCAGAGTCCAAATATCCAACATAAGAGAAAGTGGAGGCATTATCTTTTGAATTCTCCACACAGATGCTAAGGTTCTTACATATCGTATCACAACCAATACTACGCATGAGGCAATGTAGATGGTCAATAATGATGAATTTGCCTTATAACATCACTTACAAACCAGGCAAGCTCAATGTGGTTGCCGACATACTCTTAGAGATTTCTCACCCAATGGATTGTTCAGGATTGATGTTAGTCTCTGACAACACCTTCATCGTAGCAGAAGTGGCAAAGGACCACTTTTATAAGGAAATCCATGATAAGTTCAAAGCATCACAACTGCAAAAGACTTGGCAATTGGCTACAAATTAGAGGATTGACACCTCTATTACAAGGGTAGGTTGTATATATCCAATGAGAAGGAGATTAAGGATCAAATCTTATATGAATTGTATGATGTTGAAGCAGCACGACAACACGGCAATACAAAGTTACTGACTAGATATGGAGTAGCATATTGCCAAGTATGTCAAACAATGCATATCATGCCAACGCTTCAAGAATGAGCAGATCAAATTTTCCAGAGCACCCCAACTACTTGAGGTGCCAATTCATAAGTACGATGAATACTCCTTAGATTTTATCACTGGGATCCCAACCACAAGAAAGGGGAATGATAACATCCTTATTGTCATGGATTCACTCTCCAAATTGGCACACTTCATACCTTTCAAGTAAATTATTACGACATTGAAAATAACAATGTTCTTTGACAATAACATCTTCAGGCCTAGGGTTATAGTATCCGACAAAGATCCTAAGTTTATAAGAGAAATTTGGAAGGCATTATACCACACATTTAGTACTAAGCTCCATGAATCAACATAGCAACCTCAAACGGATGACCAAGGAAGGTTGAATAGGGTCCTATAGACATGCTGAGGATCTACATGTGAGAGAAGCAAGATCAGTGGAAAGCCTATATCTATCTAGCTGAATTTGCTTGGAATAGTTCTAAATACTCTGCTATGGATATGCCACCCGTTCAGCCAACATGGCATGATCCGGCATCCAAATAGCAAGTTGCGCAAGATTTGCTTAAAGACATGGAGGCGAGCATTAAGGAAGCACGAGAATGTATATCAAAGCGCAAGCAAGGCAGAAGGCCTTTGGGGATAAGCCTTGCACAGATAGAAATACTGAGCAAAATGATGAAGTATGGCTCAAAATTGCAGCCACGAAATGGAAATCTTGAATGGGGACAACAGAGAAGTGTTTGGATATAATCTAGCTTATGATCACTAGGAATTTCTTTGACTATTAATCTGTCCCAAAATACGGCATCAAGAAATCTGGCTTTTGGCATTGATCACTATTGTGATTGACATCCAAAACCTTTGATAAAAGAGGATTAACTTCAAAAGTTCTCAATTTTAGATCAGCCAATTGTTTGGATAGCAGGGCACTGTATAAATGTGCAGTCGGGGCCTGGACCCTGCTAAGTAAGGGCTCATGCTGTCAATTGCTGCTTCAGAATACCAGCCAATAGTTTTTGCAAACAGAGAGCTGACTATGATCACATTGAGAAGCATTGGCTGACATGTGGCAGTCAATGACCACTCTTTGACAACAATCTTTTAGGAGCAGTTCTAGGGCATGCAACCAAGTGGCAGACTTCCATAGACTACCATCTCGGTGCCATGATCCAAGGAACAATTTTTGGAGATAATCCAGTCTTAATTTTAGTTTTTTCCTTTATAAGGATCATTCGATCCTAGCAATGTTATCAAGCTCTTGCATTATGAATTGAAGTCCTCCATCTTAGTGTTTCTTTGATTCTCTCTTCATACGAACATGTATGAAATTGCATCCCTTTGGCATCAAAGGCTTTGCCATCCTGGTAATGCTGCACTTCAGCACACTGTCAAATCAGCTGCAGTTCTCTGCTTGCCCTTCACTCTATCTATTGAACCTCCTTGTGAAACCTGCTTCTTGGGCAAACAATATAAAGTACCTTTTACTTCATCGGATGATCGTGCTACTAGTCCACTGCCCCCATTCACTTTGATGTCTCAGGGCCTCACACTACCACATTTGATGGCTCCCAATATTTTTTTACATTCATAGATGATTACTCATCCTATGTTCAAGTTTATTTCTTGAAACATAAGCATGAAGTTTTGGGCCATTTCAAGCAGTTTGTCGCAGCCACTCATACCCAATTAGGCTTTTCTATTCGTTGCCTTATGAGCGACAATGGTGGAGAGTACTGCTCCAAGGAATTCACTGCCTTCTGCAATCAGTAGGGAATCGAACATAGCACCATTATTCCAGGTGCCTCCGAGCAACATGGTTTGGCCGAAAGGATGAACAGATCCGTCAAAGACAAAGCTCGATGTTTGCTAGTTCAAGCACATTTTCCTCGCTCCTTTTGGGCAGAATCTTTGTACACTATTGCCTATTTGAAGAACAGGCTGGTTTCTAAAAGGACCAGCAAAATGCCTTTTGAGCTGTGATATGGATCTTCTCTTGATCTAAGTCATCTTTGCGTGTCTGGTTGCCTTGTTTTTGCTCTTTTTCAAAAGCAGAAGACAACAGGAGCTTTTGATCCAAGAAGCTGGCGAACAATTTTTATGGAATATTCTATCATTCAGAAAGCTTATAAACTCATGGATCCCTCCACCAAAAAGTTCTTCATGAGCAGGGATGTGCACTTATTTGAAAATCAGTTAGGCTCCTAGTTCCTCTATCCAACCCCATTGCCTTCTAAAATGGTACTGCTTCCATCTCCCTCCACTCCAATTATGCATGCAGAGCCCGGACCAGCTCCTGCTCTTGAAGCATCTCTCCCAGACGAAGCAGATCCAACTCATCTTGAAGAACCCTTTGCATATCTCCACCATCCTGCCTCTCCTGTCATGGTTCCTCCCAGTGTAGGTTACGTACGCGTATGTTACATTTTTCATACTTAACACTAGAGTGGTCTCGGAGACCATTCCTGGTCTATGGACCAGAATTGGTCCAGTTGACCCACTGCCGCTTAAACCAATATATCTGAGAATAGAAGTTTCAATTTCACGATACATCGTCACCATATCAATCTTTACTTGATTCTTAATGACTTTTGAGAATTTCAAGACCAATGAACTCACCTATATGTTATATTAGAGAATTTGAGAGTTTCTGCAATAGTCTAGAACTGCATTCTTGGGATTTCTTAGCATAAACAGGCCTAAATCTTGCTAAAATTGGAAATTTTGTCTATTTATGATAGAACACATTGATTTGTATGTTTTCAGCTTTGGTTGCTATAATCTAACATTCGTGGAAGCCCGCAAACTCTATTTTCTTTAAAAATGCTGCTTGTGATTTAGAAATTATTTCTCTCTTATTGTTACAAGTTTTGGTTCAATTCTTGTGGCCATGGGTTCTTAACTAAATAAAGTACAATCTTATGTTTGTTTGGAGTATTTATAAGTTATATCAACTTCAAAATCTAATAGAGAATTTCCTATAGAGAATTTAAGACAGATTTATATGTTAAAATGCTCCAAAATCACCACCTGTAACTATCACGAGGGTAACGAATGATGTATTGTTCTTATATCTACATAAAAAATTACTCAATCAACTTGCATATGGTGTAGGGTTTAACTATGCAATTAACTAGATTTTAAGATGATGTACAGCCATAGGATTAACACATTAGAGGTTAAAAATTTGAGTTAATTCCAAAATTATAGGCTAAAAACTCATCATTTACTAGCTAGTGTTGTTTACTGATGAATGAAAGTGAAGATCGTGAAGTTTAAGTATAAGAATAAAAATTAAACCATATGATCTTTGATGTGTCTTTCTCAGCTTTGTAGAGAACACGCTATATTTCCCCAAATAAGCCTTCCAAATGGTTCAAAATATGACAAGGGACATATATATAGTTCCCTATGTAGGTTGTGTGGCTTTCTTGCAAAAAAATATGGAGAAACATGGTTATTTTTTACTAGTATAAAACTGGTATATCCATTGCTGCTACACAACGTTAGAGTTTTAATAGGATAATGTTATAAGTAGGTCATCTTTCATGTACACTCTATTTTTTATGAATAGACAAGTTCATCCTTTTAAAAACTCCTTCTTTCTTTTAAGGTTTTATTGTTTTCTTGGCCCTTCAACACTCTTGCTCTTCCCTCTTTCTTCCAACTGTTATGGATTACGCCAAACGCAAATAGTGGTACCAGGATGGAGAGCATTGGGATTACCAGGTCCCATCCGAGCTCTTCCATCCCTATTAGACCTCATTGCGAACATGGAGGCTCATCCCGATGCAAAATGTACCTTACAGAGCTTTGGTTGGGTGCCTATTATTTTTGGCAAATAGTACTCGACCTGACATAGCCTATGCAGTCAACATTTTGAGCAGGAGAAATCATGATGCTACTAGAGAACATTGGGAGGCAGCAAAACGAGTTCTTAAATATCTAAAGGGGACTCAAACTCATGGTATATGCTTTGACTCAGAAAATATAACTATGATGTGTTATAGTGATGCAGATTGGGGAGAAGATCTGCATACTAGAAAATCAACTTCTGGCTATGCAATATATTTAGGAGGAGGTGTGATAACCTGGAGATGCAAAAAGCAAGCAGCAGTGGGAATGAGTTCAGCTGAAGCAGAATATATTGCATCCTCTCTAGTTGCCAAAGAATTAGTGTGGTTAAGAAGGTTATTGAATGAGTTAGGATGTATTCAACAAGGACCTACAGAAATCTGGACTGACAGTCAGAGTTGTATAGCAATAGTTAAGAATCCAGTATATCATGATAGAACCAAGCACATTGAGCTAAACATGCATTTTATACGAGACTTAGCAGAGAAAAAGCTCATACATATGAGATATGTTGATACAAATGACCAGGTAGCAGATGTATTTACCAAAGCACTGCCAGAGATCAAGTTTGCAAAATTCAGAAGACAACTGAATGTGGCAGAGGTACAAACTTATAAGCTGAAGGAGGAGTGAAGGATTATCAGCATATAAGTCATGCCATGTGAGAATCTATATTTGAAGGCCAACTAACAAGTCTGACAACCTATGAGAAGCAGTGGCAGTAGGTTAGTCTATATTCATATCGAATTCTTGTCCAGATCCATTTATTGACATGTACCCACAAAACACACATTGCCACTCATTCTGACCAAATTCCTTCAAAAATTCCCACTCAGAACCTCTCCTTCGACCACCAGTATTTCAACATACAATTCTTCCACGTGCTGCTGCAACCCCCGTGGCCCTGCCATGACTGCGCGACGGCCGCGCACCCCTAGATGATGATGCATGACCGCCGGCGGCGCCGGATGTAGATGGATGGCCACCAGCGCCGCCTGATGTAGATGCACGACCAGCTGCCATCCCTGCTGCTATCTAAAATTACTGTCTCTGCTCTGCTATTATAAAGAGTAAAGACTCCTTAATTGTCCGAACTAAAGGCTGACGTCTATATATGCGAGGGAGCAAGCTCACTACGCATACGTTACATCGACGTCTCGTTCGAGCGTAAGGAGGGAAGGACAGGAACCTATAGGTCTCTATGGAACAGGGTAGGAAACCAAGGTTGGAAAACTCTGGGAAGGAGTAATCTCACTTCACATATTCCGGCGTCAGGCCCCGAACGCAAAACCCACACCTCAAAGGCTGACCGTTTCCCAAGAAGTATGTTGACTCGACCTGGTAGTCAACGTTCGAGGTGAATTCTAGGGCTAAAAACGTTTTTCTTATATATAATAATTCACCTGCTCAAAACAGACGAAACAGTGACGCAAAAACTTTTTGTCCCTTAAAAAAATGCCCTAAAATGCTTTGCAAAATTTTGCATAAGTGAAAACAACTGTTTCGCTTACGCGAAGATCTTTTCGCATAAGCGAAACCCTTGTTTTCGCTTACGCGAAGTTTAAAAAATTTCGTGTAAGAGAAAATAACAGTTTTGCTTATGCGAAACTATTTTCGCATAAGCGAAATTGTTGTTTTCGCTTACGCGAAAGTTTTTCTGCTTTGCGTAAGCGAAAACAACGATTTCGCTTACGCGAAAAAATCTTCACGCAAGCGAAACTGTTGTTTTCGCTTACGCAAAAATTTTTTGACGCCGAAAATGTTTTTGGACGTATTTTTGACGTATTATACATCAAATTTGTGCCGTATCTTTCAATAAATACATATTACTTATAAAACATATACAGTATTGAACCTATCCCTGTAGGCCACTGGATGACCGCTTTGGGCTGACTAACTTTGAGTGCACACAAGCAAATGATACTGTCGCCCAGCTAAGAAGTGAATTGACATCGATGTCCCACACTCTGAGCGATGCAAACCGACGTCTAGATCAGCTCCAACGGCAAATGTCAGAGGACGTGCTACAACTGCAGACTGAGCTCAGACAGGAAGTGGCGCAGGTTGCATAGATGGTTGACCCAAGGTGCCGTTTGGCAGACCAGGATGCTAGAATGTGTAGAATGCAGGGTAGGTTAGACACTCTAGAAAAGAGACCCGAAAAGTCACGGTTTAGCGCCCGGGTTTTGGCCCTTGAGAAGAGGATGGCCGAAGTTCCAAATGAGATGTATGATCCGGGCGCATGAATATGAAACATACAAGTACCACCGCAGGGACAAGATCATCGATGCCCAATACCGAGGCGGCGAGGTCGCCCGCGAATTTGGCGGGTCCTTCAGCGAGGAGAAGGACCGCCAATCTTGTCGGCCACGGGACCCGCCAATCTCGCCGGCCGAACATTGTGGTTCTGGGGCTTGCCCGAAAAACATGGGGAAGATCCGCCGGTAAGCTCAATGCCCCGGTGTTGGCAAGGCTCCAATTGCGTTAAGAGATTTGATTGCGGAGGAACCGACCGCAGTCCTGAGGGCCAAATATGAGATCCCACTAGTTAAATTTACAAATGCCCCCCGTGCATCAAAGACATTGATACCGCAACGCTAGTTGTTTGAAGGGGACATCGGATACTTAGACATGGATCTGGACCCCGCTCAACCGTAAGGAGAGGGAAGAGGAGTTTGCAAAGATTAGACGGGTCGCAGACGGGGGATCGGCGGGCCCCGATCAATGGCAAGATGAAGGTATTTGTGCCTCCACGCCAACAAAGGGCGTAAACGGCGACCGGGGGCCAAGCACTCGATCCCCCACCTCAAGAATGGCAGACCACACACAACAACCAGGATCAAGTACCGGGCACCACCCACCCAAAGCCATGAGCCATCGGGGAGCCCCGACACCGCCAATGGCCCAACTCCGGCTGGAAATTTCCGGGGACGGGATAGGGCAGTCACCGCTACAGATACGGATAGGAAGAGTGCCTTCTCAATTGTAGCATGGAACCAGAGGGGATTCCCCCGAAGCGGTGGCAGAGCATTGCTGAAGTTGCTACGTGCATGGACATCATCTTCTTGCAAGAGACATGGGAACATAGTGGTCATCTGCCTTCTGTACGGACATCCCGGGGTACCATCATTTATCATCGGGCCAATGAGCCGCCATGGCAAGCTTTAGGGTATGGAGGAGTCGCGTGCTACTTCAAAGATGCTATAGCATCCATAATCTCGCCCACAAGGCTGATAGACTCAACCGCTACCGTGGATAATGAAAGATGCAAACTCACCATCGCCTAATCGCTTATTGCAGGATGTTATATACCCCATGAAACTTCTAAGTTCTACATGGTACATCGGCGATATAGATGTGCATATGCCCTATAGGAACATAAGTGATGATGACATAGAGCAAAGATCGCCGGGAGGGTCATGTGTTTTTTATTAGAGATTTCAATGCACGCATCAAGACATGCTGGCGCTCCGGGTCACCTTCGAGGGAAATGCAGATTCCAACCCGCTTTGACTAGAAACAGGTGCATCCCAAAGATGCAAGATCGGGCCCCGTGATACGCCTCTAGAGCCTTTGAAAAGAGTTGGTCGAGCTCTACCGACATTGACATGGTGATCTGCAATGGTATGCTCAGATGGCCGCGATCAGGGGGCTTTACTTGCAGAAGCGACAGATGCGATGGTGGAGCAAGCGTAGTGGACTATCTCCTAGCTCCAGTGCCAGAACTTGATATGATTAGAGATTTCGCGACATGCACAAGAACAAGAGATGAAGAGACTTTGTCAGACCATTATCCACTTTATGTCACTTTGGATTGGAGATACTCAGTGGCATGGCCACAAGATAGACGCCCTCGGGGTTTGGGATACACTCCGAACTATCGGAAGCAAGTAGAATATGAGGTTGTGCTTGAATGTGAGTTGCAGGGGATTGATGCCCTCTATACATTGCACGATAAGTGTGAGTGGTTGGTGAAGGCCTTACTCGCAGCAGGCAGTAAATGCTTTGCAGCAAGAAAGCCCCCGCGAAGGGACACTGCGAAATTCCCTCGGAACCCCTGGTGCCGAATGTAAGGCTTTCAAGAGCCAGCTACGCCACATTTTAGATCCACAGCTCCGGCAACAAGCCATTAGGGACTATAAGGCATTGCTGAATCCAAAAAGCATCGGTATATTGCAGAAAATCAGCAGCACATGTTTGATCTCAATATTGATCGAGCCAAAAGCCTTTTGGCGAGAGTCAGATAAGAGGCATCAACCGCCGACAATGTTACCTCCTCGACCACTGGAGACAACGGTTGGAGGAGTTGTATGACCCCCCAGGAGCGATCGCTGAGGTACCAGATCAGCTAGGAGAACCGCTACAGCTTTCAGAGGAGGACATCCACCAGGGTCTTAGACATCTTGCTAATGGTAAAGCAAAGGACTTGCAGGGACTTCAGGCCGAGCTGTTGAAATGGGGTGGTCCAGCTTTGCTGGGGCCTTTGACAGTGATAATCAATCAGGCCATTAGAGAGGGCCTCCCACAGGAATAGATGGTTAGCAAGGTTACCCCTATTCATAAGACGGGAAGTAGGGATGACTCCACCAACTACCTGTATGATCATGGTGAGCCCATTACTCGCAAAACTTCTAGGTATGCTAGAAGAAGAACGCATGGTGAGAGTATCGAGTACGGTTGGCCGTGCAGTTTTCCCCACCCAATCCACCATTGACCATATTTTTACTCTCAGAATTCTTATGGAAGCTAGCCGCAATACACGACGTGACTTGTATTGCTGTTTCATGGATTTTAAGATGGCATATGATACGGTCCCTCGAGACCTGTTGTGGCAGCGCTTGCAGGGGCTACATGTCCCACAGGATTTGCAGAATGCCATCTACAGGCTCTATGACGGAATATATGCCACTTTGCCTGCATCAGATCACCGGGTGAGTAGCACCATAGGTGTTAAATAGGGATGTCCGTTATCTCCAACGCTTTTTGGACTCTATATTGATAAGTTGGAGACCTGGATGCAAGAACATGGAGGTGGTTTAGCACACAGTTGCCAGAGGCATATACAATAAAACAGTTGCTCTATACAAACGATGTGGGCTTATTGTCCCATACATCTAGGAGTATGCAAGAACATTTGGACGCTCTCAGTGGATTCTGTGACATAGCAGGAATGACCGTGAACTAGCAGAAAACCAAGTTGTTGGCAATCCTGTCCGCGCAACATGATATCCCAGACTTCTATTACGGAGGACAAAGGATGGAGGTTGTAAGGACCTTTAAGTATCTGGGAATCGATTTTTCTGCTAACATGCTATGGGATGACTGTGTAGAAAGAAGGGTTAGCGCGGGATGGAAAGCCCTGTATGCAATGCAGAATAGCTGTTACATAATAGATCTCTGCGATTAGGCATGCAAAGCGCACCTGTTCAAGGCACTCGTTGAACCAGTATTGCTGTATGGGGTAGAGGTCTGGGGTACAACGATTAGCAAGAGCACCTGGGATAAGCTAGAGAGGGTACAGAAGGCCTTCCTTACATACAAACTAGGCATCAAGGACACGGTGCCTTATCCGATTTTGCTGTATGAGACTGGTTTTTGGCCCCTGCAACATTCTGCATATTTCCATAAGGTTGACAGAATGGATGCACAATGTCTCCCTCCCCGGGCTCTGTTATTGGCACAAGAGCCACAACGACTGAAGAGAGTGTGGCAGGACCATTGTAAGCGGTGGTTCGCAAGATGGTCCATGGACTATCAACAAATTATGGCTATGCTGGATATCGACGAACAGGTGCTGCATTTGAATGAGCGCTTTGCTGCCTTTTTGTGGGATGTGCTCACTCTTGCGAAGCTCAAAACAGAGCACTACCACATGCAGGTTAATGTTGCTGGAACATGGCCCACACTAATATTTGAAGGCACACATAGAGGTAATTTGAGATCTCCTTTTGTCCCCATAAGAATCCTCCAATAGAATGAGTACTCTACATCAAACTGCAATTAATGCAGCATTAACAACTTCATTGCTGTCGTTTTTTCCCTATAACTTTTGATCTACTCATGAAAATGCTGCGGCGTTTGTTGCATTAGATGCAGAATGAAAAGATCTTTCGAGTGATATATGGTTATGATGTATTTCAATACAAGCCATATGTGTTAACCTTAAAAAATATGGTTTTTTACTCTTTTCTTATATATTTACATCCCAAAAGATATAACAATGGGTTATCATTAGAAAGATCTTGAGGAGACGAATCCATTGCCACAAATAGTGTTCGAATCGGAGTTTTTGATCAAAAGTTATAGTAGAAAAATGACACTGCAAAAGTTAGTTAGAACTGCATTAATTACTGCTGCCACATAATACTGGAATAAAATACACTGGAGCTCTTCTCTTATTGGACAGTTTAAAAAGCTGATGTGGCTTTTTAAGCATCCCTTAATGGGACAAAATGAGATCTCAAATTACCTCTAATGTCTACTAACAAAACAGAGAGCCATAGCTGCAATGAGGACAGGGTCCCACCATCTCAGAATTGAGACAGGCCGCTGGAGTACGGATGGAGGGTAGAGAATCCCCCGGGATGAGAGATTATGCCAGTGTTGCCAAATGCAGATAGTAGAAGATGAACACCATGCTCTACAGGAGTGTCCGGTATATGCACACATCCGAGCAATGCCGATCTCAGATGCTCTGAGATAGCAATTCATCAATTGCTGGCTTCGCCAATGTTTGCACGTCTCGCATCCTACATTCTGCAAGTCTCCACCGTCAGAGAGTCCCTCACAGCACAGGGAATTTGAGCGTCCAGATAGGGAATTTGAATGCCTACTACAAGGGTTTTTCCTCCCACATGGGGGGTTTTTTTGTCCCAGTGGTAGAGACACATTGTATAGGGCTTTTGTAGTTTTCTTTTGTGTTTGGATACTATTTGATATATTGCATTATCACCGTCTCATAGGCCAGTTGGCCTCCGTGGACGTTAAAATATACTTCCTTCCTTCCTTCCTTTGTAGGTTGGTTCTGATTGCAAGCAAGCATTTCCCTGTCTACTAACTTAGCTCATCTCTAGAACCTTAGTAGAAGATATTTTCTAAAACCAGCAAGAAACCCACCATAACTTCTCTACTTCTTTGCAGGCTAGACCTTTGCTTGCCCACTGTGGAACTACTTAATCTTTTTTAAAGCGGCTTCAATCTTCAATATTTTGTTGAATGTAGAAGCACCACATATAAGGGCATAGATTTGTTCTTCTGCATCATGATTCCACTAAAGCTATAGAGGAGGTATATCATATCCTTGATCATAACTACATGTTTATGTGGCTGTGATTGCAATGTTTCCCTGCTTCAATATATTCATATTGGCGCACTTGATTTTATGTGTCTTTTAGTTGCACTAGTTGTTCCTCCATATATCTTTCACATTCATGTCTGAAACCAATCCGATGTTCTTAAAATTTGTGAAAATGATCTAAAAAATATGAGTGGTCTTGAAAAACATTCAACATTCTTGAAAAACAGTTATTGTTAATGAGACTTTACATTGTTGTTTGCAGGACTATCGACGAACATGTGTTGCATTTGAATGAGCGCTTTGCTGCCTCTTTGTGGGATGTGCTCACTCTTGCGAAGCCCAAAATAGAGCTTTACCACACGCAGTTAATCCGTCGTGGAACATGGCCCACACCAATATTTGAAGGCACACATCTCTCAGAGAGCCATAGCTGCAATGAGGACAGGGTCCCACCATCTCAGAATTGAGACAGGCTGCTGGAGTACGGATGGAGGGTAGAGAATCCCCCGGGATGAGGGATTATGCCAGTGTTGCCAAATGCAGATAGTAGAAGATGAACACCATGTTGTCCAGGAGTGTCTGGCATATACACACATCTGAGCAGCTCATGCCGATCTCAGATGCTCTGAGATAGCAATTCATCAATTGCTGGCTTCGCCAATGTTTGCACGTCTCGCATCCTACATTCTGCAAGTCTCCACCGTCAGAGAGTCCCTCACAGCACAGGCAATTTGAGCGCCCAGATAGGGAATTTGAACGCCTATTACAAGGTTTTTTGGTCCCAGTGGTAGAGACTCATTGTATAGGGCTTTTGTGGTTTTCTTTTGTGTTTGGATACTATTTGATATATTGCATTGTCACCGTGTCATAGGCCAGTTGGCCTCCGTGGACGTTAAAATATACTTCCTTCCCTCCTTCCTTTGTAGGTTGGTTCTGATTGCAAGCAAAGCATTTCCCTGTCTACTAACTTAGCTCATCTCTAGAACCTTGGTAGAAGATATTTTCTACAACCAGCAAGAAACCCACCATAACTTCTCTACTTCTTTGCAGGTCAGACCTTTGCTTGCCCACTGTGGAACTACTTAATCTTTTTTAAAGCGGCTTCAATCTTCAATATTTTGTTGAATGTAGAAGCACCACATATAAGGGCATAGATTTGTTCTTCTGCATCATGAATCCAGTAAAGCTATAAAGGAGGTATATCATATCCTTGATCATAACTACATGTTTATGTGGCTGTGATTGCAATATTTCCCTGCTTCAATATATTCATGTTGGCGCACTTGATTTTATGTGTCTTTTAGTTGCACTAGTTGTTCCTCCATATATCTTTCACATTCATGTCTGAAACCAATCCGATGTTCTTAAAATTTGTGAAAATGATCTAAAAAATATGAGTGGTCTTGGAAAACATTCAACATTTTGGTGAGAGACTCGTCTGAAGGGGGAAAACCGGCCGTAGATAGGCATATCTTTCATCACAGCAGTGTACAACATTTTGAAAAATATCTAAGGTGGAGGGTAGTCCACCAATTGGGTCTGACTACCCACTAATAATAAAGGAGACCTGCCATAGGAACAATCCAGGCCCCTTTCAAGATGGCGTAAAATAAGAAAGGCAAGTAGGAGGCAACGTCGCGAAAAGTTTATCACCGGATGAAAAAACCACGCCCTTCGGGTTTTCGAGGAAAACCCTAATGACAAACCTTCACCCTCGACGGCTCCAAAGAAAAAGCCCGGGCCATCAAAGTGAAGATCATTGATGAAAAAGTCGAGGAAGCACAAGATGGAGGTCGCAAATCAGACGATGCATCTCAAACTCCATGAGAGAGTCGAACAAAAGAAAGAAATAGCCATGATCACTTGAAAACTTAGGAGAAAAGAAAACAAACGGAATGCATTAGACGTTAGAAAAGTAACGCAACAAAGTCGCCATAGGAGGAGATGACCTGAAAAAACAACAAAAAGAAGCAATTAACTCAAAAAATAGAAGCCATCACGTCACCGCCGTCTAAAGCCTCCAAAGGAGGTCGGGTCCATGATAAATCACAATCCTCCAATAAGAGAAGGGGCTGGTCACGCGAGCCACGCCGACATAGGAGCATATCTTCAAACAACATAACCTCTCAAATACGAGGGTCACAACGAGCCACGCCGACATAACATCATATTGTAAAATTTCTCAAATATAGAGGGTTCAGTCACGCGAGCCACGCTGAAATGGAATCACAAATCGAAAAGGAAAAACATGAATGCAAACAACTTAGGGTGGGGAGGAGGGAACTGAGACTAAAAAACTGCTGTGAGAAGACGCCGATAATGGAGAAAGAGCCCTACAACATATATATAGCCTCGCCTCTCCCCAAAATGGCGATCCGACCGTGTCAATCGCATGCATTTTGGTGAGAGACTCGCCCTCAAGGGGAAAACCGGCCGATCAAAAGAGAACTTCCATTTCGAAGCCCATGAGCAATATTGAAACACAAGAAAGAGGGCGTATGACAATAGAGAAAATGCAAGCAAGACTAAGTTGGACGTGGTAAAAGGAAATAAAAAACTTAACAAGCAGTCAAATAACACGGATGATGACCAAAATCCCGAATGCACTCATAACAATAACACCAACACTCAACAAAAACAATATGTTTGAACCCATAGCTAGAGAACAATTAGGCATAAAAATGGTATGATAGAGGAATAGACCAAATCCTGAATGCACTCATAACAATAACACCAACACTCAACAAAAACAATATGTTTGAAAAGTCCCATAGCTAGAGAACAATTAGGCATAAAAATGGTATGATAGAGGAAGCGACGGGCATAAGGAACAAGGGCAAAAACAATTTTAAGTGTGCCATCACGGATATCGACCAAAAGGTCAAGTTATGACAAAAGACAAGACGAGAGGGAAAAGGGGACAATATACGATAACAAAATAGTGGAAAGCCTAACCATAATTTAAAAGCCGCACACCCCATGAAGGGAATATACGTTAGTAAATAAACAAAATATACGTTAGTAAATAAACAAAATATGCCAACACTAGGATTCGAACTCTAAACCACAAGGTTAAAAGCCCCACATCCCAACCAATAGGCCAACAACTACTACGAAATTAATTTTAAAGTTTTATATTACTGTTATAGAATGCAGAAACTACAGAGCATAACCTGCACAAACGAAAATAGAAAGGGATGGACGCCTGCACAAGTGGAAATAGAAAGGGAAGGATGCCGTTAGAACGGCATGCCGTTTGATGATGCCGAGGGATTAGAGATGAACAAATATGGCTGGAAGAAGGAAGCACCAGTCCAGAAGGTAGAAGGCAAAGGGCAAACCCATAAAAAACAGACGGATCATGCCAAGTGACAGGAAGAAAAGTAGACCCACAGAGATGTTAAAAGCTATAGGAAACAAAGGAGATTTGAAGGGATGATTGGACCAAGCAATCTGATAGGGAAAATACGGATTAGGGATCAGATTTACAGTAATATAAAAGAACACAGGAGCTGCAAATCCACAACAAACCATCATATTTTATACTGGAAAAGCCCTATTGATGCTATCGAAAATATATATGAAAAGTCTATGCTGAGGCAAAAGAATCCTTGTAGATCAAGAAGCAATCGATGCTTGGCTCAATTGACATGAAATAATCTGAAAATGCCAGAAGAAAATCGATCGATGCATCGTAAGAGGAAGCCATCCATGCTTGCTATGCTTTGCTATGCCAAAGCCGATATACATCCATGCTAAACGACATGAAATCGAAAGTGCACAAATCCAAAAGCAAAGAAAAACCAGTACAAGGTAATTGACACTAAAGTGCACAAATCCAAAAACAAAGAAAAACCAGTACAAGGTAATTGACACTGTAGAAAAAAGAATATGAAGATCTCAAAAACCGTTGCCAAAAGCCAAAGATCAATAATTCAAAAGGTATCTATCTGCCAGATAAGAATAAGCGCTACCGCTAGCACTAAGAAGAGACAAGAACGTTGATGAACATAGTGAATTGACAAGACAAAACTAAGACGAACTGAGACTAAAAAACTGCTGTGAGAAGACGCCGATAATGGAGAAAGAGCCCTACGACATATATATAGCCTCGTCTCTCCCCAAAATGGCGATCCGACGGTGTCGAATCGCATGCATTCTTGAAATCCAGTTATTGTTAATGAGACTTTATATTGTTGTTTGCAGGGTGAGCACTTTGGCATTGCTCCACTTGAAGGAAAGGCAGCAAAGAAAACCCGTGATTGCATGCAATAGTGACGGTGGTCCAAAGAAAAGCATTCATTCGCGTGAAAATCTAATTTTTTTATGTGAAGCAGTGCCGCAACAAGTATGGTTCTTCTAAAAGGTCTGAAAGAAGCTGAAAACATGGGGAGATATATCAGGAAGCATGTGCAGAACATTGAATAATGTTATAGTGCACTAATGCAGGTGAGTCATTATAATCATTCTACAATGCAAATGACAATGTTGGAGAAGGTTATTCCTTCGTAAGCTTGCTCCGAAATAAATGCAAACAATATATTAATATTACATTGCAATCTTATTTTGCTCTTTATGGATGAGATTTTGAGAAAAACCCCTTTGTATACAATCTCGTGCTCTCAAAGCTGGAATACCCTATTCCTTACTTCTATACCCAGTTTGATCCTAACTTACCCTACCCTTAACTATAACTTACGTTGAGTAGTTTATTCGTCTATTGTACCCTCTAACTTATATTTACCTCATTGCAAAATAAGAGAACATTAGTAAAAATAAGAGTTGAAGTCATATTAACAATATTGACAAGCTGAGCTTGATTTTGCCCTTAAGAACAAAGGTTTATGCAAATTTTATTTGGGATTTATAGTAAGCATAGATAGATTAACTTACAAATAAATGCTTCATTGTAACATTACTTTTGTTAAGATGCCAGGGTCCCCCTTTCGTAACTATACGCCATGTCCAAGCTCAAAACGTAAATGGTCTCATAGGTATATGCATTTTTTGAGACCCAAAAAACCCCCTTCCTGCACACGCACCCCTTTTATATGGAATATATATGTGAAAAACGGCTTAGAGCATTATTTTGGATCTTTTCTTATCCTTGATCTACTATTTCATGAGTTGACTTTTCATTTGTTCATATTAGTTTTGTTTTAATCTTGTTATGGTTCTTATATTAATTCTTAATAAGGAATTGAGATAGTTTGTTGGGTTAGAGATATGCTGGCTTCAAGTTTCAGAAAAATTTACAAATATGTCATGTGGTGCAGCACATGTACTTTTCAGGTATTTTTGGCCAGGTGTTTGTCAATGCAATTTAGATCAGAGTGAAGCACAGGAAGCTGACTTGCACTTGATATTTAGATCCGAGTTAGCCATAGAAGCTATGATATTGTGTCTGGGTCATGGAAAATTTAATATACAAGCAAGATTAATTATTTCAAATGCTATTAACATAAAAGCTATTGAAGATTTGAAGCACTTTAAATTGCATTCTATGAATTTTACCTAATGCAAGCTTCCTGCGCATACTTTATGCTATTGATGTGGAAGCTGCTGAAGGTTTGAGGCACTCTGAATTACATTCTATGAACCGTACCTAATGCAAGGTTTCTGTGCATACTGATTTATTCAAAGTTTTCATATTTCTTTGCCTCTAAAAGGATTTCAATTCGTTAGAGCAGTTCATATCACTTGAATCTATGTGAGGGATGTAAATGTTGGGATGTTTTAGTCAATTCCACAAAGGAATTTTGTTGCATATTTGTTTAGGAAAGGTTTATGGCTGTGGTTGATGTGTATTTTGTTGATATCTCTCATGATACATGTCTTTGATAAACTATGATGAAACAAATGAAAGTGTTTACCCATATGCCAATTTTTCACAAAGAACTTGACTATGTCTTTAAGGTGCTAATTGCATTGTACAAAAAGTTGATTAGAGATCGATTTTTGACTTTATTGCATGGTGAATATTTATTTACATGATCTTCTTTCATGCTAGTCATTCTAGAGCTAGATGTTAGGCAACTCCCGCTATGGCCCTTTTCCACTTATTGCAAATTATTTACAAACATGAAAGGGCTTCCTATGCTTGGTATTACCAAGCTCCTAACTTATAATTGTCTTTGTAACCAATGTTGTAGTAACATGCTATTCAAGAAAAAAAAGATATTTGCACCCTTATTCTAACAACAAAACCCCTTTCCCACTTATTGCAAATCATTTACGAATAGAAAGGGGTTCCTATGCTTCCGTATTACGAAGCGTCAAACCATTTATTTTGTAGATGACTTTATAACAAACGTTGTAACAACATGCTCTTCAAGTCGTTTTCTAAAGCCCTGTAACATCGCGCATCTGTTACTAGTTTTATAATAGACCATTATTTTATTTATAGAATAGAATAAATGTTGTTGTCAAAAGGCACGATGCCCTAGAGACAAACTAGGGAATGAAACCTAGTGCAATGTACATTCATCAATGCCAAATGCCAAATGGCATGTTCCAAGGAACCAAGAACTTTCAAGATTTGCAAAAAATATTCATGGTTTGACACAAACATAGAAAAAAAATGTATGCATGCAACATGTATGATTTCATAAAGCCATTAGAACACACAACCTAATGGTAGTTTCATTTAAATAAGTACGGCAGGTATAAAATATCTTTACATGTTCACCTAGCCTAGTTGCACTTTCAACAAAATACGTGCTAAGTATATAACATACGTAACCCTACCTTATTTTTTACTCAAGCCTGGGCTGCTGATAGGGGTGGTTTTTTTCTTTTTTTCTCTCTTAAAGCACCATTCGTGGGGGGTCACCTTACAAAGAATCGTTTATAGGCTACATGTCTCCAGCCTTCAGTTTTGGGAACAAGTCATTCTTCCTCAAGCAAAGCAAAATGCCGGAGTTTGTGATGAAATGGGCGCTATTGCTCCTTCTGGTCCGATTAGCAACAGCAGGAGCAAGTTCTTCACTGTGCAATACAGAATACAAATGTGGAAACCATGGTTAGCAGATAACAAATTAGCCCCAAATTTGTAACGCGTTATGTGTTAGCTAACAGAATAACTCATACTAACGTATAGAATGAAAACTAATTTGAATGCACTAGTAGAGCATTGGCACTGAACTAAGCCCTTGCAAACTGCACTTCCTTTTACCCGCTGCCCTTTTGCAAATGCATTGCAATTTGTGGGCAAGTGGATATGAGTAACTGTGATTCCAAATTTCATTCAGTATAAGAGGGTCACCATTATACATAGCACCAGAATGCATGATGGGAGCTGGACTAAATGAGAAGATGGATGTTTATAGCTTTGGCATTATCATTCTGGAAAATGTGGGAGGGCGGAGCATTATAGATATGTCGGGATCAGCACTTGCAGAAGCTATCTCAGGCATTGAGAGGGAAGATTTTTTTCCATTTGAGCTTGTAGATGCTGCCATCCATACAGCAGTTGATGAAATTCAAGTTAGGCGGGTGATTCGGATTGCGTTTCATTGCCTTCTGATACCTTCTGAACGCCCTACCATGTCTGCTGTTCTTCATATGCTGCAGGGAAGAATACCCATCCCAGCTATTTCTGCTCCACAGGGGGCAAATTTGAAGTCTTGCTTTGCATCCAAATGTTCGCCTTTGGCATATGTTGCAACACCTCTTATGAGCTATAGCTATGATCGACAAATTTCTCCTTCTCCAAGCAGATAAATATTCTCTTCTTCTTTATATCAATTATGTAATAGTGTGTAATACAGGTTGGGTAAAGTGTTGACTTTCAATGATATGGTGTTCACTTACTTCCACAATTTCAAATAAAATGGTTGCAGAACCATCTTAAAAATAATTATCCCTTTGCAATAATGTTAATCAAATAGCCAAAATAAGCTGCTTATAAATGACAATATTATGAAAACAAAGAGGTAGAGAAGGTTTTTTCCTGTCGAGACTAGGAATTTTCTAGTTCAGATAGCAGATTGCAAAAAAAATTGGTAGATTTTTATTCATATCTGTATAAGGATACAAATTTGGGATTGAGAACTAGAAATATCTGGCTATTTAAGGAAACATTAAGAAATTTTTCGATAGCGGTTAAAAGCTTCTGATTCAGGCAATATCAGTTCCGTTTCCACTGGCAATCACAAAAATCGACTATGATATAATGAATAGTTGAGTTAACAATGTTGTTGAGGAAGTGAGCAAAAAATATAAAATATGTAGAAATCTCAAGGTCCGTAAAAAAGTCCACGTAATTCTTTTTACCATTAAAGAAAGTAAAAAATGGTAAAAGAAGTGAAAGATGATGCCATCCTAACTCCCAAATACAAATACAATTCCTTCTTGATGTATCTTTCATCTTGTATTGTTCTGTTGGCGTTAAATATAGGGCACTCCGAGCAGTAAGATCAACCTTGTTGACACAATGCCATTTACCAGTAATCCAAGTACTTCAATGTTGTTAAAAAGGCGACACCCATGCTTATGCTTCTAACCAAGGTAAAATGATGGTAAATGCCTCAACAAAAATTTGAATGATCTCTACATGTGTGGAGGTATCAAGCATACTAGGCCTAGTTTTGAATGCAATCCAATGCGATGGACATTGCTTGTTGCATGATATGGGCATTGCATGTTGTTTCATCCGCTTTTTTTGTCTGGGCATTTTGTGTAGTGGTAAACACATTAACCCTAGAACCAAGAAAAAATTGAAATATTCTAAATCTGGTAAAAGCAAGACAAAATCAAAATATGCAAAATTTAAGGTTGGAAGTTTCAAAATTTGACAAAATGAAAATATCCAAGATTTGGTGTTTCTTTATGCGAATCTTGAAAGAACCAAGATATAATCGAAATATGGGATATGTGGAGCATCAAGGCATGATCAAAATATCTTGAAATTAGGATGGATGCTGCCAATATGGCATTATCTAAAAAATGTTAGCTTCTATATGAGATAATCAAAGTGGGGCTAAGTGTTGTTTTTTTTTTTTTTGGGAAGTTCGTAGATACAATCGTGCATGGTAAAACTTTTAATGTGAGTGTCTCATGCCTTTTGTCTTGTAAACAAATGGTTTCCAATATCTAAGTTTGTCACATTTGCAGATTACCCAAAATTGGTTCTTGCCAAAGTATGCGGAGGATCATCGTGATGTTCTCATCCGAGCACTACTTCAGGAGTTAGACCACATTCATATCGCACCCGAAACTATTAGACGAGCTGGTACTAGTAAATGTGGCTGAGAAAGCCAAACACTATTCGATTGTAAAAGGTACATTTTTTCGTTGAATTTTTAATGTATAAAATTTCTTTTTATTTAACTCCACCATATTTTATTGATAAATTGCATGTTCTTTCATAGTAGGTGTACCGAAAAAGTTGATAGTGTTTGATATCAATAATGTTTTGGCAAAACAAATACATGGGACTTTGGTAGCAGATGATCGACTAGTTGGAAACTATGGGACAATGGGCAAGAAAGTGTTGTTTATAAGTGTTGTTTATAAGGCCCCACCTAGACGAATTCCTCGAATTTGTATTTGATCACTTTGAAGTAGGAATATAATCATCATAGCTCCATGGAACCTGTCAAGAGTATGGATAAAGTCTTCACAATAATGCAGATAAGGGACTTAAGATTCACATTTGATGGAAGCAATTGTTTGGAGCTGCCTTTCCAGCTTGCACCTTTTGAAGATAAACCTTTGTATTTGAAGCCAATTGAGTTTATATATGAGAAGTATCAGACAGGAATGAAAGTAACACACTTATAATAGACGACTCCAAGTACAAGATGCTTTTCAATCCCAACAAAAATTGCATATGCCCACCTTCATGGCATGAAAAAGATGTGGAAGACACATGCCTCTTGACACTTTTGCAACCATGGCTAGAGGGTCTGTTGACCTCAGCAAAGCTGCAACAGTAGGTGAAGCAGAACCCTTTACGCAATCCAATCGACATACTAACAACAGTTGTCTGGAGGCAAATGGTTCAGAGGGCTACAGGAATAGAGATGGCCTTTGCAGACTGTGGAAAAGCTGCAAGAAAGTGACATATTGAAACAACAAAAAAGTATATACTGGCTTCACATTGGCTGTGACCAGATTGTGAATGTTGTAAATTTAAAACATGAACAACAAACTTGTATATATTGGCTTCATATCTCCCATGACCATACGTCAATCTACATGTTGCATTTTCTGCTTTGTTTCATGAATCAAAAGAAAAGCTATTGGTATCCTTTATAACAGAACAAGTTCATAGAATAGTTTAACTTCTTGATGCAACAATTGATGAACATTTTATACTTTCTGATTTACATTGTGCTTTGATGCAACAATTGATGAACATTTTATACTTTCTGATTTACATTGTGCTTGGAAACAGAAGATATTGTATGATACTAAAATTGAAGTATATAAATGTACATCAGAGTAAAAAATAAGTAACTAAGAAAAATCGACTAGTATTCCGAACTTAACAGAAGATGATGGCAAATATGAAAGTTCCTTTGTACAGAACTTAGTCATATGCACTCAACAATCTCTGGTAGGCTTGATGTAAGTATGTCATGCACCTCTCGTGTGATCATGTATGTTGTACACGCCCCCCAACTTATGCTTGACCGGTTGCATGGTGAACTTTGCTCCAATTATAGATTTGGGTTTTAACAACTTGTACTTGTGGTTTGTGCCTTGCAGCAATTGGTAGTAATGACCAGTTAAAACCCTGTCACCAGCAAGCATTCTATTTCCATAGTCGTCAATCACATCTTCCTGAAGCATATGCATCTCCTTCACGCATAGGAGAACGAAGTATGGAACATTTTCATGATTCCTTGGAGCAGTAAAAGATGCAAATATGTCTCCAATCTAGAGTATTTCGGATAGTTCTTGCTCATCATTTGTATAAAAGCCAATTAGCTCTTCTTGTTCGTCAACCTGGGCCAAACTAGGCTCCAATTTGTGCAACTTTTACGTACCACAATGCTGGAGATTCTCACATTCTCCCCATCTGATTTGATGTGTGAGAATTTGGATTTTATGTTTGTTTCGAATATTTGAATTCTTAATATAAATTTTGTTTGAGCAATGATTTTTTTGTTTTAAATCAAAAGCTTTTGTACAAGTCGTATTTAATTAAAGTGGGACTCATTCCATTCCCACTTTTTTTTCTAAACCCGTTATTTTACACAAAAAGGAGCACCCCAGGCCAAAAACCGTCCATAATTCAATTTTTGTTCATAGTGTGCATCCAAGCTTTCTTCCGGTTTTCTTGGATAGCGAGTCGAGAACAAGAACAAGAACTCAAACATAGGAATTTCATTACAGATTGAAACCAAAGTTCTAGTTGAAAAAGATTCTTAGTTGAACATTTTGGCTCTATTTTCTTAGGTGGGTAGACAAGAGATCACAAATTCCAACAAAAATTAAGCAAATTGTTTATTTAATCACCCAAAATACTAGTTTTGAGATACCTTATATTTATAAATGGGCTCATTACAATATATATTACAAAGGTGAAGAGACCATAGTGGTCGTATGGGCACAATGATTACACCCTCTTCACACATGAACCACCTAGTGCAAAGGGCGGCGTGGAGCTCTCTCCTAGTCACCTTGAGCAACTTACGACGATAGAAATTTGTATGAGGAGTTCTGTATGGGCCACGGCTTGTATGTCCAACTGATGTCACCACCCTCTTCGACCTTTCTTCAATGAACTGATCTTTTCATTGCTCCCAAGCATGTACTATCCGGTCGAGATAAGGACCCAAGAGACAAAATCAAATTAGTCAAGTGATGCTACATGCAAAAAAAATAAAATAAAACACAATTCTTAGGGCCATTTTTGAAAAATACAGGATGAGAGCCTTTCGACTCATGAGTCGAGAAAGGCAACTTCGAAGGGAAAACACAGTCGGGAAGGCCTTTCTCGACCGCGAGTCGAGAAAGGCAAACAAAGCTTAAAAACGCAGTTTTAGGTCGAGGCCTTTCTCGACCGCAGAGTGAAAAAGGCCCAGTTTAGAAACGCAGCTTTCGATTGGGAGGCCTTTCTCGACCGCGGGTCGAAAAAGCGCCAAAGCCGAAAACGCAGTTTTAGGGGTGAAGGCCTTTCTCACTCGCTGGTCGAGAAAGGCGTCAAAAGCCAAAAACGCAGTTTTAGGGGTGAAGGTCTTTCTCGACTCGGTCGAAAGGCGTACCAAAGCGAAAACGCAGTTTTTAGGGGTTGAAAGGCCTCTCTCGACTCGCGAGTCGAAAAGCAACCAAAGCTTAAAACGCAGTTTTTAGGGATTGAGGCCTTTCTTCGCGCGATCGAAAAGGCGCTTCAAAGCCGAAAACGCAGTTTTAGGGATCGGCGGGCCTTTCTCGACTCATGCGAAATCGAAAGGCGCCTCAAAGCCGTAAACGCAGTTTTAGGGGTCGAGAGGCCTTTCTCGACTCAAAGCGAAGTCGAGAAAGGCAAAAAAGCTTAAAAATGCAAGTTTGAGGGCCTTTCTCGACTCGAGTTGAAAAAAAAAAGGCAACTCGAGAGTAAAAAAGGGCAATTTCAAAGCTCAGAGTCCGAGAAGGTCGAAAATGAATAACCTTATCTATGAAAAAATACCCTCCCCATAAATTTCCTACGTATTTTCCATGAAAAATAGACCCTCCCCATGTATTATCTAATGGACACATATCCAATGGACCCTCCCCCTTTCTAATGGACCATACCATATAGTTGGGCTCATATTTAGCTATGTAAAGAGTAATGCCTAATGCACATGTAAATAGCAACATATGCACCTATAATGCACATTATAACCTATGAGAGCCTATTAGACCTATGCATTAAATCTATTAATATGCATTAGACCTATTAATATGTACTTGTCCCCATTTTGTGTCTTGAACCTTTAAAATGGGTTAAACAAGGTGTAAACTATATCATGATATTCGCAAAGTTAAATTTTTACCTTAGAATAAGAATATATGCCTAGAAAACGTGCACCATGGCAACATAATGTTTAACGTGTGAACATAGTAGCACACACATAAAAAGAGGAGATTGGGGACACGTCAAAATATAATCCTATATTATTAGCATTTATTTTACACTTTCTTTTTTCAACGTATTATTTTACCCTTTTTTTCTAATACCCCGCCTTTTTTTCCCGCCCATGCTTGAATTTTAAACTTTGGTACATACCTTTGAGACAGAAGTTCCTTTGTACCACTTGGAAGAAGCTCCCAACGCCATAGCTCCCACCGGCTTGCTAATCAATTTCGGCTTGGCCGATTTGCCCGTTCAAGCCAGAGGATCCATCGTTTGCTCCACGAAGGGCATGTTCCTTACATTGTCTGTGTTCACAAGTCGATCCAAAGAAACCGTAGAAGCGGCTTAAATCATCAAGAAAACCAGGCGAAGATTTCCATTCTCGATTCGATTTTTTCGACCGGGATTCTGATTGGGATTCTTCGCCATTTTTCTTCTCAGGAGACGAGGGCGGCTTCCAGCAGAATCGGATTATCCCCAAAGAACTGTGCCAACATACTCTTCACCATCGGATTTTCCCCTGCTCGATTTCCCCAGAATTGAAGAACCTAACGGCTCGCTACCATCGCAGCCTTCCCCGCCGGAGTAACACCGCTTCGAATCGCTTTCCGCCATATTTGAATCGGCACCACAAAAGAAGAAAAGAATAGAAAAGATAATTTGTTCTCGCCTTTTTACTCTGTATGTGCATATCTACCGTAGAAGCCGCAAGAGAAGATCCAACACTGAAGATCCAAACAACCGACCGGGCTTGAAGGCCGGGACTTGAAGAAGGCGCCAGACTTGAAGAACGCCACACTTGAAGCATCCGATGCGGCTATGGCGCCGAAAGGCTTCGTGGGTGTTTGCTCTAAGGAAATGGTCCGCACTAAGGAAATAGGCTTCTTCTCAATATGTGGAGACGCTGGGCCGTGGGAAAAACAAAGAGAATAAAAGGGAGCGGCGCTGGTCCGCAATGAAAAGCGGGAAATCGATCGGGCTTTAAGATCAATTGTTGAGAGGGACGGATTTGCATCGTCCGCAGGGAAGGCAAAAGGGGAAGGTCAAAGGATCGGATAGGCGGGCGATTGAGACTCGAAGCAGAGCCGGCATAAGAGCCGGGGCACAAACCGCCGAGGCTTCTTTGTTCATGCCGTGGGAGATTCAATTGGGCCGCATAGTCTTATTTGGTCGGACCGCTATCTCAGATCGCAAGCATGAATCACGCCAGGTGTTGCTAAGGGGAAGACCGCAGTTCCAAGAAGCCGCTTTTGGTTCCTGGAGAAGGTATTGGTGGACGAATGCGCCAGAGAATAATTCCAACAACAGCTCGGACCCTTTTGTTCAACCCAAAACCAGATGGTGAGCGGATGGTGACCCTTTTGCTTAGCAGATGGGTCATGTATACAACGCCGTCATGTATCAGCAAATGGTGAGCAGCGTTAAGACTGCAAGGCTTTTTATGGGCCAGCCATACCGGGCCGAAGACCCAGATCCTACCACTGCAGGCGAAGGTAATAACGCTCCCTTTAAGACATGGGCGCCCTCCCTCTATTCTACTGCCCGTGGCTGATCTTTGGCATACTTGAAGGCATACTTTTCAATTCTCGACTCACTAGTCGAGAAGAGAGAAGAGAACGGTTTATATTTTTTTTATTAAATTAATTTAATTATTTTATGTTTAATTAAATTAATTATTAATTATATTTTAATATTATTATTTTTAATCTCAAGGGGATATATTCCCCCTTTAGTTATTTTGGTTTTCCCCTCCCCCCTTCCCCCTTACCCTCTTCCCCCAACTCTTCCCACTTGCCCCCTTGGCCCCCCTTTCCGAACTCACCTCCCCTTGCCCCCTCTTTTCACCCCCTTTTTTGAACTTCCTCCCTCCCCTTCTTCTCTCAACTTCTCTCAACTTCTCCCCTTCCCTCAACTTCTCCCCCAACTTCTCCCCTTCCCCTCCCCGATCTAACAACATTCAATGTAAAACTTAAATCAAGATGAGTCACATTTTCAGTCCGAGTCCCAAAATTCGAGATTTGTCCCACTTTAATTAAATACGACTTGTACATATTAGTTTTACTTTAAATATATTTATAAAAAAATCAATGGATAAATAAATAATTATATGTGGTGGAATATGTGAGATTATAATTGATACAATCATACTCTAACTTGTAATAATACATGAGATTATATTTGACATTAATAATGATAGAACTTTGACTTCCACGTGGTATTATATGTGGCATTGTCAACGATGCTAAATTTGGTGCTAATCATGTTAGATGTGGCGTTGTCAATGATGGTACATTTGATACTAATCATGTTAGAAAGGATGATATAAAGGATGATTTCGTGTTGATATAATGAATGATTCAATAAAAAGCAATATAGGTGATACTATAGCTAATATTATTGTAATGCTCATGTTGACATTATGAATGTTATAATCATAACAATAGATGTGATTCTATAGCTGACACTATTATAGCACTATAACGATGAAATGCATGATATTATAGCTGCAGCTATAGATGATGCTACAAGTGATAATATTATACCATTACAATATGCTATAAAATATGATACTATAACTGCTGTTAGTGGTGATGCTATAAGTGATGATATAGGTGGCGCGATTTCATCAACAGCTACCGTCACATATTGTATCAAAATTTAAAAAATTTGAAAGTGCAATTTTAGGCCAATAAATGATGAAACTGGTGACTTAAATTGCTTATTCTCTTGTAGTGTAATGTGTATTTTGTTGATGTCTCTCATGATACATGTCTTTGATAAACTATGATGAAACAAATGAAAGTGCTTACACATATGCCAATTTTTCACAAAGAACTTGATTATGTCTTTAAGGTGCTAATTGCGTTGTACAAAAGTTGATTAGAGATCAATTTTTTACTTTATTGCATGGTGAATATTTATTTACATGATCTTCTTTCATGCTAGTCATTCTAGAGCTAGATGTTAGGCAACTCCCACTATGGCCCTTTTCCACTTATTGCAAATTATTTACAAACATGAAAGGGCTTCCTATGCTTAGTATTACCAAGCTCCTAACTTATAATTGTCTTTGTAACCAATGTTGTAGTAACATGCTCTTCAAGAAAAAAAGGATATTTGCACCCTTATTCTAACAACGTAAAAGCAACCTGCTTCTCGCCTCGTCCAATCCTGTTGCGACATGTGGCCTAGTTTCTTTCCATGAATGCTGCAAGGTTCGACGGCGGCTCCAGATTTTCCCTCTGTTCTGCTTGTTCTTGGATTTACCTTACATTCCGGAGTCATTTACCTTGCGTTCTTGGATTTACCTTGCATTCCGGAGCCATTTACCTTGCATTCTTGAACTCTTACCTGTCATTCCGGAGCTGCAACCAGATTTTACTGCCCCCAGAATGCAAAGCAGGTTGCTTCCACGTAAAGGTAATGTCAATTTAGTTGACGTGCGGGAGGTATCAGCACGGCTCCGGCTGGCGCGTCACCTCCGTATCGTCAACCAAATTGACATTCCCTTATACAAAACCACTTTCCCACTTATTGCAAATCATTTACGAACAGAAAGGGTTCCTATGCTTCCGTATTGCGAAGCGTCAGATGACTTTATAACAAATGTTGTAACAACATGCTCTTCAAGTTGTTTTCTAAAGCCCTATAACATCGCGCATCTGTTACTAGTTTTATATAGACCATTATTTTGTTTATAGAATAGATGTTGTTGTCAAAAGGCACGATGCCCTAGAGACAAATAAGGGAATGAAACCTAGTGCAATGTACATTCGTCAATGCCAAAGGCCAAATGGCATGTTCCAAGGAACCAAGAGCTTTCAAGATTTGCAAAAAAAAATTTCATGGTTTGACACAATTCATAGAAAAAGAATGTATGCATGCAACATGGATGATTTCATAAAGCCATTAGAACACACAACCTAATGGTAGTTTCATTTAAATAAATACGACAAGTATAAAATATCTTTACATGTTCACCTAGTTGCACTTTCAACAAAATACGTGCTAAGTATATAACATACGTACCCTACCTTATTTTTTACTCAAGCCTGAGCTGGCACCATTCCTAGGGCCACGTGGATGCCTCACATGTCAGCAGCAAAACTTGCCGGACGTTAAGCCGTTCGAGACGCCAGTCCGAACTCGCTCCAAAGATTTAGGGACGGCCGGCTCGGGCGTCAACCGGCGTGATCTCGATTTAGTTCATGTGAATGCCTAAAATTTTAGGCGCCTCTTACAGGATACACGTCTCTAGCCTTCAGTTTTGGGAACAAAACCATCATTCAAAAAAAAATTGAGAATATGTCTTAATTTTGGTACTTTTTTCGTCCGCGTTTTTTGTTTTTATTCCCCGTCCGCCATTTTTTTTTTTTTTCTCCATCCGCCTTTCTTGTTTTCGTTTTCAATTTTCAAATTTCAGATTCCCAGCCTGATCCGTTTTCCCCCCTTTTTTCGTCTCCTATTCTTTTCTCCCTCTCCTTATTTTTTCCTCCTCTAAATTCCCGCCCATCCCTTTTTTTTACTCCCTCTTCGCTTTTAGTTGCTCCGCCTTCAGTTTTTTATTTTGTGTTTCTTCGTTTCTCAACAAAGAGGTCCACGCCTCTTTTACCATATCGGGTAGGTTTTCCACAGGCTTTCCACATCGATCTTTTCCACAGGGTTTTCCATCGAGCTTTTCCAAATCGAATCAGAATGCAGGTGGGCGCTTGGAGCACTGGCGGATGGAACACTGGTGGATGAAGCACTTGGAGCACAGCCCGTTATCTCTTCTGGATACTGCTAGGTATACTACCAATATCTATCTCTTCTAGATATTACTCTGTTATTGCTAGGTAGACTCGGCAGGATGGTAATAGTCCAGATTGCTGGAGAGAAGCCCTTGTAATTTTGACTTGATTCACAGTTGCTTGCTGCAATACAAATTCTGATGTTGAATCAGCCCAAAAATGCTCAAAATCACAATTATTGAAGGGGCTTTGGGATTGGGCATGATCTAACCTTGTCAAATCCGACCTACTTTGAAGTGTTCTGTTTGCTAATTTCAAGATCAAAGCAGGAAATTTGCTCAATTTCGTGATGTTGCAGGATTAAAATTTGCTCAATTTCGTGATGTTGCAGGGTTTTGTGAAGAGCCCATAGTTGAAATCGCGCCTGGCGCGATTTGAGGTGAGTGCCAGACTGGTGAAAAAAAAAAAAAAAAAAAAAAAAAAGTGAAAATGAAAACGCGTCTGGCGCGATTTGAGGTTAGCCTATTCCTTATTTTTTGTCATTTTTGGACATTTTTAAGGACATTTGAGAGTGATTGTCCTTGTTAAATCGCGCCAGGCGCGATTTTGTATTTACTTTTCCATAAAAGTTGTTCTTTCAAAAATTGTTTTGTAGGATGTTTTTGTTATTATTTTTCTCTAAAACCTGTTTTTTTTAACTATTTTGTAGGACATTTTAAGTATTTTGGGCGGGATAAAATCGCATCGGGGCATTATAAAGACTCTTCACGTTTGTAAAATCGTCTGTTTTGACCATTTTGTAGGACATAAATTTTATTGTTTGTATAAATATTTGAGTTGAATCTGCATAAATGTAGTATGTTTATGTCCACAAAATCGCGACGGTAGCGATTTTCATTCGAAAATAAGGACTTGCTTGCGGTTAGTTATTCAAATATACTTGTTATTTTACTCTACAAATTTCGCGTTAAGGATAATTGTGTTTAAAATATGCAATTTTTTTTAGGTTTTTATGTTGCCAAAACATAAAATTTTTAGGTTAAATTCCATCGTATTTTACAAGTTTCATCAAATTCAACACATGGTTATATAGCTAAAATGGCCTATAATAAGCCTATTCGGCGCGATTTTGGACCAGACATAATCCCAATTTAATTGAATGATGGTTACAAGTCCTTCTTCCTCAACCAAAGCAAAATGCCTGAGTTTGTGATGAAATGGGCGCTATTGCTTCTACTTGCAAATATGGTTTGTTTGTCACCACGAAACTTAAACCCAATCACGGGGTCTTTGTAAGTACCTAAGAACTTCGTTTGAGTGCTTGCCGATGGCTGATCCCCTGGTGTTCCATGAATTGACTAATGGTGATCACACTTTCGGAAATGTCGTCCTTTGCACCATTAGATGAATCAATGAGCCAACTATACTTGAAAAGGCGTTGGAATCGAGGATCAAGAACCTCTCTTGTAGTGGAACAATCATCAAATGACAAGTGGCGGCGGGGAGTACTCACGCACGAGAATTGTCCATGTTGCACTTTTTGGAGAAGAGATTCAATGGCTTTGCTTTGATGCAAACCGATGGTTTTCTTTGCACGGTCTCTTGTAATTTGCATCCCCAAGAAATACTTCAATGCACCAAGATCTCATCATGTGGAAAGTTCTCTCTAAGGCACCTTTGGTCTGTGACATCGAAAATGAAGAGTTAATCGCCAAGATAAAATCATCGACATAGAGTACCACAATGATGATTTTGTTATTGGAAGTCTTGACATAGACATTCCAATCTGCCTCACTTCTAGTAAACCCTTGCTTGGAAAAAGAATGAATGTATGGTCTTATACCATAACCGGGATCGGGGCTTTTGAGGCCATAGATGGCCTTTTGAGCCTGCACACTTTGTGCTCTTCCCCTTTGACTGATATCCCTGGTGGCGTCTCAAGTATACCTCCTCATCCAATTCTCCATGCAAGAAGGCTGACTTCACGTCCATTTGTTGCAGATCTAGGTCCATGGCGCAAAGAAGAGCTAGGACCATTCTAACGAGGGGCGGCCTGCCACGGTGCATAGGTTTCATGAAAATCTATACCTGTGTTTGGGAGCAGCCACGAAACCAATCGAGCCTTTGTACCTAGATATGATATTATTCTCATCATACTTCAATCTGTAAAAACCATTTGCATGTGATGGCTTTAAGGTCTGGAGGGAGATCTTGAAGAATCCACGTCTCGTTCTCCATGAGAGAAGTGTGATTTCCATTCTTTGTTGTCTTGGGACTATTGACCGCTTGGTAATAGGAGACGGGTTCATCAACGGAGGCATTACTATGCGTGGGCTATGTAAGCTGATCCTCTCGGCTTCCTCGGGCTTCAAATAGTCAAGCATTTTGTCGGCTGGCTTGGGCTGCTGGTTGACCGTCGTGGTGGGGACTTGAGCATGGGAATATCATCACCTTCACCTCCGGTTCGGTTCGTGCACGGAATGTCGGTTTCACTAAAGGGCACATCATGAGTGGCCTCATTCACCTCATCTTGAGAATCACTAGAGCTTGCATGCTCAACTTCCCGTGCAAGAGTCGGGGGTCATATTTCTACGGTTTTGATTTTGCCCAATGCTATAATCCCCGCTCATTGAAAGCCACACTTCTGGGATAACCATTTTCTTATTAGAGGGAATGCACAACTTGTATCCCTTGATAGTATCGCCATATCCCACAAACATGCAAGGAAGAGATCGGTGCCCTAATTTCCCCTTTCGTTAAGCTCTTCTTTGGACAGGTGAACATATGCAAGTCTGACCAAAAAATTTTGAAAGCTTCTCTTTGTGGGTTTATGTCCCGCCCATGCTTCCTCCCGACAAGATCAGCAAAGGGCCTTGGTGGGTACTCTATTCAAGATGTACACTTTGCGGTGTGCACGGCTTCCAGCCCAAAATTTGTGCTCAATGTTCTTTGAGAGAATCATGGCTCGCACTCTCAAGAAGTCTGTTCTTCCTCTCGACTACCCCATTTTGCTGATGTTCATGAGCCAGCGACGTCATGAATGATGCCACATGTGTTGAGGTGTTCAAGAATTCATCACTCATAAATTCCCCTCCCGATCAATCCGGATCATTTTGACTTTCTTATCGAAAAGTTCTCACCACGGTTTGCCAACGCTTGAAGAGCTGAAATGCTTCGAACTTATATTGCATAAAGAAAATCCAATTCTTTCTTGTGCAATCATCCACAATAAGCAAGAAATAACGTGAGCCTCCTATGGATCTTACCCGTGAGGGGCCCCAAACATCCATGTGTACCACCGTAGAGGGTGTTGTGCCCTTGTGCCGGGTTGCTTAGGGTATGATTTTCTAGCGAGCTTACCCAATGCACATCCCTCACATATACCATCGGGGACTCGGATTTTTAGGCAGGCCGCTTACAAGCTTCTTTTCCCTCATTCTCTGCGGGAATTTGAAGTTTGCATGCCCTAATCGCCGCGTGCCGACTGATGTTCATTAATAGTGGAGGCATTCAATGCCGTGTGTTCACTTCTTTGCTCCAAATTAACTGGTATAGGCAGCCTATTCGCTCTCCTTTGGCTACAATAGTGGTGGTTCCATCCCTGACTAGGCATTGTCCATTTCCAAACGTGCATCATCCATTTTGGATATGGATATCAAATTTGCTTCAAGTTCGAGGGACATACAAGGCATTCTTCAAATGAATGTCTCCTTGCTGATGAAAGTGTAATAGAGCCACTTCCTTTGATAGGCAACTTCCCCTTCCCAATTTTACCTTGCTCCCCTCTGAGGGTTGCTCTAAAGTCTGCGAACGGTTCCTTTGTCCATCATGTGGTCACTTGCTCCACGAGTCCAACAGACCATGCACCAGTCGTAAGTTTGCCACAAGGCGAAGACCGTCCCATTTTCTTGAGACTACACCATGGATTCCACAAGTTCTCTTCATCCAAGGAAGCTGACCAAAATTTGTGGGACTTTGTCGCAGATTATGAACACAAAGGTCTTAACACGGACTTGAGGAGAATCATGATGTTAAAAAGCGGCAGGACTTACCTTGTTCGTGATTTTTGTTCCTTCCCGATTCTTCTTGATGGGCTACAAATGCTCTTGCTACTTGAAACAAACGAGTCAACGCTTGAGCCTTCATCATCGACGTGTTGGTTTTCAATGCTTTATGGCCTTGAGCCTCCCCTGCTTTTTCTTTGGCTCCTCCCTTTTTTGCTTTCTCTTCCTTCTATCGGGTTCAGGGCAATCTTTGGCTATGTGTCCATGCCTATTGCAATTGAAACATTTTCTTGTTTCACCACCTTCTTGTTTACCAACCAAAGCCCGTCCTTCCTTGTTGCTAGACTTCTTGGCTCCCGATTGGTTTATCTCTTCCATGAGGATCTGGCCGGCACGCCCATTCAAGGTCAACATGTTCTTGGGACCCAATGAGATTCTTCACGTTATTGTAGCTAGATGGCAACCCAATCAGGCGTCGCCTACCGAAGATCATCATCATCCAGCCCTTTCTCCATCCCTCTAAGCTGAGTGTCCGCTTTTATCTTTGAGATAAACTCTTCTACTGTTGCACATTCTTTGAGCTTTGTGGTAAAATTACAAGATACAAATTTGCTTGCTGTGGAGAAGTGCTTTTTCCTGTAAATTGCATTCAATTGTTCCCGTGCATCCTTTGCACTCTCAGCAGCTTCAACTTGTGCTATCATTGTGTTATCCAGTACTTCATCATTCTATTTCTTGCTTCCCACCCCTCTCTGCATCCATTTCTTTGGGCTTTTTCGCCTTGTTGCCTCACATGTCTTTACATATGATTCAACCGCTTCGGTTCCTTAGCTCCTTTGACTACTTGAGCTGTTGTCGGTGCGCATCCGAAGCCGTATCGTTGGCTTTGGTTCATCACACGAACAATGTGCCATAGCCCTTTAGCCGCTAGCTTCCTCCGACCTTAATAAACCCGAAAACGCGATTCGGGATCGTCGCTGCTTCTCTATATCGCCCATTGCTTTCCTCCCCGAGGCGAATTATGTTTTCTCCACCGATCGCTACGCTCGATACCATAATGAACATAAACAAACGAAACCGAAGCAAACACAAAAGCTTGTCTTGTATTATGAATTCTCGCCTTTTGAATACAACACGGTAACGGTGAATATGCCTGGATTGGCAACTGCACACCGCCATGCAAGCTTCCGTAGTTGGCTCCTAGACTGCTGGAACCCTATTTAGAAACAACAACAAAAAGGTCCGTGGACCTAACTGTCAACAAGACAATTACTTCTTGTCACATGACAATTGTAATATCCAATAGTTGTCACCTGTTGCTAAGGAAACCTGGTTCTCTCCTTTATACTGCTGATCAGAATGATGTTGCCTTCATCTATGTTGCCGGGTAAATCCCCGGCTTGTGGCCTTGCCGTTGGTGCAATTATTGGAATTGCTCTTGGATGCTTCGTTGTTTTGATATGTTTAATTGTGCTTGTATACTGCTATATCAAGAAGCATAAAACACCAAAGATTCCTGATGAAAACCCAAAAACGGGTCTAATAGGTCCGATCCAGTATTCATATTTTGAGATAAATAAAATGACCAAAGATTTCAAGGAGAAAATAGGTCACGGTGGATATGCTGATGTATTTAAAGGATCTAATCGCATCCGTATGCGCTTAGTCATCAAAGTAATCAAAGTCGCAGAAAGCCAAGTCGATATTTCAAAAGGGAGATAACAATCCTATCGGTTATTCATCATCTGAACCTGGTTGATTTTGTGGGTTATTGCTCAGAAAAGACCAAAATGATTCTAGTGTATAAATTCATGGAGAATAGTTCTCTAGACAAATGGATTTTCAACAATTCAGCCGATCCGTTAAGCTGGGTGAAAAGGTTTAACATCATCACAGGTGTTGCATCTGGAATCACATATTTACACGAGGAGTGTGGAAGCATTGTTTTACATTTAGATCTGAAGCCTCAAAATATATTATTGGATGAGAAATTCATCCCAAAAGTTGCTGATTTTGGTCTTAGCAGGCTACTAGACAGGGACCAATCGATGACCTTCACACAGACCATAAGAGGGTCACCATTATACATAGCACCAGAATGCATGATGGGAGCTGGACTAAATGAGAAGATGGATGTTTACAGCTTTGGAATTATCATTCTGGAAATTGTGGGAGGGCGGAGCATTATAGATATGTCGGGATCAGCACTTGCAGAAGCTGTCTCAGGCATTGAGAGGGAAGATTTTTTTCCATTTGAGCTTGTAGATGCTGCCATTCATACAGCGGTTGATGAAATTCAAGTTAGGCGGGTGATTCGGATTGCGTTTCATTGCCTTCTGACACCTTCTGAACGCCCTACCATGTCTGCTGTTCTTCATATGCTGCAGGGAAGAATACCCATCCCAGCTATTTCTGCTCCACAGGTGGCAAATTTGAAGTCTTGCTTTGCATCCAAATGTTTGCCTTTGGCATATGTTGCAACACCTCTTATGAGCTATAGCTATGATCGAGAAATTTCTCCTTCTCCAAGCAGATAAATATTCTCTTCTTCTTTATATCAATTATGTAATAGTGTGTAATACAGGTTGGGTAAAGTGTTGACTTTCAATGATATGGTGTTTACTTACTTCCACAATTGCAAATAAAATGGTTGCAGAATCATCTTAAAAATAATTATCCCTTTGCAATAATGTTAATCAAATAGCCAAAATAAGCTGCTTATAAATGACAATATTATGAAAACAAAGAGGTAGAGAAGGTATTTTCTTGTTGAGACTAGGAATTTTCTAGTTCAGATAGCAGATTGCAAAAAAATTGGTAGATTTTTATTCATATCTGTATAAGGATACAAATTTGCGATTGAGAACTAGAAATATCTGGCTATTTAAGGAAACATTAAGAAATTTTTAAGCTTCCGATTCAGACAATATCAGTTCCGTTTCCACTGGCAATCACAAAAATCGACTATGATATAATGAATAGTTGAGTTAACATTGTTGTTGAGGAAGTGAGCAAAAAATATGTAGAAATTTCAAGGTCCGTAAAAAAGACCACGTAATTCTTTTTACCATAAAGAAAGTAAAAAATGGTAAAAGAAGTGACAATGATGCCATCCTAACTCCCAAATACAAATACGATTCCTTCTTGACGTATCTTTCATCTTGTAATGTTCTGTTGGCCGTTAAATATAGGGCACTCCGAGCAGTAAGATCAACCTTGTTGACACAATGCCATTTACCAGTAATCCAAATACTTCAATGTTGTTAAAAAGGCGACACCCATACAAAATGTCTCAACAAAAAATGATGATAAATGCCTCAACAAAAATTTGAATGATCTCTACATGTGTCGAGGTATCAAGCATACTAGGCCTAGTTTTGGATGCAATCCAATGCGATGGACATTGCCTGTTGCATGATATGGGCATTGCATGTTGTTTCATCGGCTTTTTCGTCTGGGCATTTTGTGTAGTGGTAAACGCATTAACCCTAGAACCAAGACAAAATCAAAATATTCTAAATCTAGTAAAAGCAAGACAAAATCAAGACGAAATTTAACGCTGGAAGATTCAAAATTTGACAAATGAAAATATCCAAGATTTGGTGTTTCTTTATGCGAATCTTGAAAGAACCAAGACATAATCAAAATATGACATGATCAAAATATCGTGAAATTAGGATGGATGCTACCAATGTGGCATTACCTAAAAAATGTTAGCTTCTATGTGAGAATTTTGAAAGAATCAAGACATAATCAAAGTGGGGCTACGTGTTGTTTTTTTTTTTTTTTTTTTTTTTTTTGGTTGTGCGTAGAAATTTTGAAGAACCAAGACATAATCAAAGTGGGGCTAAGTGTGGGGTTGTGTAGAAACTTCGAAGAACCAAGACATAATCAAAATTCAGCTCGGACATAGGGTTGTGTCATAATTTGTGCCCAGTTAACAGCAAAATGGCCCGATGAATACTTTGCAATACTCAAAACTGGGCAATTATGACTCATTGGAATCCTTGAAAATTGCCCTCCTTAACAGACTCCGAAATTGCCTACTCCGGTGCCCTAGATGGAAAACTAGATGCTTTTAAAGTAAACCTCTTTCTGCCCCCATGCCCCAGTAAGGTGTTCTACATGTGATTTTGGGTAAAACGCAGTTCAAATGTGATGAGCGGTTTTTAATGATGTTTGTCCAGTAGGCATACACCCGTCCTATCTTTTAATAAAGGCACCAGGGCCAAAGGTAGGCACCCCCCTTAATGAAAGTGTTGCTTGTGGTGTGGGGGTTGTGGCTCACTTGTGACTTCAAAATATTATTTTATACAAAGACCACGTCGAGTCTTGATTCCAAGGAATACAGTATCTTAAGGTGTGTTTGGCACAGTGACGTTCACCAAACCACTTATAAAATTCCTATTTCATTTGTAATAGTCTTGAGCCCTTTAGTGCAACAATATGGCCATTACGCCATACACGCTGCTGATATCCCTCATCTTCTCTCTCACAGTTTCGGCCCAGCAAGGCAAGTGCTATGCGATATACTACCTAATATTGATCATGTAGAATCTAACAAAATGTTTATACAGGGTTTCTAAGCATTGATTCCGGTGCAACTCTGCCATACGTAGACCCTGCCACAGAAATTCAGTGGGTAACGGATGGAACGTATATTGACTCTGGATCTAATACTGTGGTTTCTGGCACCAACATCTCCCAACGAGCTCACCACTCTCAAGTATTTCCCAGCTCCCAACACCAACAACTGCTACGTCTTGCCAGTTGGGAAAAACCTCAAGTATTTCTTTGTCGCATCCTTTTACTATAGGAATTACGATGGGCGTAACAGGTGGCCATCTTTTAATCTCACTTTCGATGGCGCTGGAGGGCAGTGGTTCGATGAATTGTTTAAAAACGGGGTTAGTGCTGGTATTGTTACCACGTCTGCGAGTCTCACGTTCCCATCAAAAGAGAGCAGCAGCGTTAGTCTTTGCCTCAGTAGCAACGATGTAGAGACGAATGTTCCTTTTATTTCCGCCCTCACTCTAAGAACCCTTCCTACTGGATTCTACAGTCATCCTGGAGGCGACGTTTTCTTGCATCTGTCATATAGGCTTAGCTTAGGTGCAAGTTCTTACGGCGTACTTAAGTGAGTTATATTTTTATTTCTATTTTCCTGTATTTCTCACTTACCAACGAATGATGTATATAGAATTTATGAATTAATGCTCCCATGGTTCGAAAATAGGGGAGTTTCTCCCCTAAAAATCCGCCCACTTGTGTTAAATTCTGGTCATCCTAAAAAATTTCCGGCAATTTTCTGGCAAGAAAATAAAAAATTTCCGGCATAATACGCTAGAAAATGCAATAACATATATTTTTTCCGGTAGCCTCAAATACCCAGCGGCATTTTTACTGGTTAGGCACATTGCTAGTTTCGAGCCCCATGCTAATCTGCTCCATGGACATTAAAAGAATTCTATCTATCTATGTCTTCTTATTATTTAGGTGGATTTATGCAGATACCCTGACGATCAGTATGACAGAGAATGGGACTTGGATGCCGGACCTCCACCCAATGCTATTTCTAGAACAACTAATTTTACCATAACAACGGATGACATGCCCAATCAACCACCTTCCAAGGTGATGATGACGGCCTTTGAAGCACTCAATGTTTCGACCTTCAATTTTACTCTTGACTTGGGAACACTCTCTTCTAACTTGGCTATTTATCTCTACTTCATGGAGTTGAGCACTCGTGTTGCCACAGATGTCCGAATGTTTACTTTATATGTTCAACTCAATGATGAGGTACATTCCACTGTTGTCAATCTCAGGTATGCAACTGATTGGACAACAATTTGGGGCACCTTTGCTGGTGGCTATTATGAAGTTCTATCGCCAGCTACCTTGACCATTTCCTTGGTTCCAACAAAGAATTCTACCTTGCCCCCAATTTTCAACGCAATGGAAGTATTCAAGTATGACTTTAACCTACTCCCAAGAACCCCAAGCCCACCACCACCACCACCACCACCAAGTACCAAGCCATCTCCACCTCCACCCGCATCATCTTCACATCCCGACGTCACGACCAAATAATTCATGTAATTTTTCTTGCTCGACGCTTTTATTTCTTTTATTTTATCTTATTTAATGTTATTTGTCTTGTCTAGTAACATTATAAGGCATCACTAACTTACCTCGAACCTAAAATATATTGATAGACCTTATATACATATAAGTTGAAACCTTCCATTATTTGTCAAAATTCATCTGCAAGGATTATCCAGTGCCCTACATCTAATTGACAGGGTTTATTAATGCCTAAACAATACATAGGCCTAAATACTCCATTAAATAAAAGACTTCAATCACTATTAAATTTGACGCTCAATAATGTAATACAAGAGTATTTGTCAATAAAGGGCTGACATGTTCAATGGGAGTATTTTTAACTTTAATTAGTACTATACTGACATGATTAGGACTAGAGGGTAAACATTTGTAAAAAATTGCCTAGAAGATATATAACTCATCCATTGGGAATAGAATTGAATAGACTAGTGTTTATAGAGAGACCAACTGGCCTATGGGACCCAAAGGAGTGCAGCAGATTTATTATTGTCCAGATTAGAAAAGCCCCGCATCGAAAGGTTTTCATGGGAAAAATCGTGGCAATAACAAGAATGTTGTCAGTGTGCAAAGATACATCATGAAATATATATAAATCTCAGGTGAGTGTCCGAGAACATAGCTGATTTCACATATCCATGACCTCCATAAGGTATGATCGCAACATCCATACTGAAGTCGTGCTCAATATCACATGTACTGGCTGGTCAGGCCTGCCCAACTCAGCATAGCATGTCCGAATTTGATCATATATTGGACAACTCTCAAGGGCATATCCTTGATGGCTCCCATTTGGTAGCATTGGCAAGGCCTTTCTTGAAGTAGCTCTCCTACCCATCTGTCCGTCTCAATTTGGAGACAGTATATACCTGTGTGAATCGAGGCAATGAGTCTGCACCTTTTCAAGAAAACGGCTACATTACATTGTCACCCCATTCCAATGCGGGGTCTATGTGACACTGGTAATATATTGTCTTGACCTGTTCAAGGCGCTGACATCCCAGAGCTTGCTGAGGAAGCAAGCGCCAAGTTATGGTGATCTGCCTCTGTTTGCACCTGTGCTCCTATACATACCATTTGGCCAACGACTAAGCTCACTTTTTCCTCCAGTAGGCCTTGAGGCATTGCGGCCCCATTGCCATGGTATAAGCCAGGTTAGGGAGATGGGCATCATCCATATTGACCACCTTCTAAAACTGGATGATGTGGCGACCAAGGGCCACCCTCTGAAGAGGCATGGAACCTGACTCCTGCAACAGGATTCGACATCAGACCTGTGGACTTCACCCCTAGTGCCCTTGCTAAGAAGGCTTTCTGCACCTAATCCAAGGGATTCCAAGTAGCTGGGGACACCACCAGGCTCTGTAGAGTAAAGGTAAGATTCTTGGAATTGAGGGTAGGGATGAGTTGCCTGGGTATGCGCTTATGTATAGGAGCTATGCGATATCCTCGTACTTCCAAGACCAATCATGACCAATCGTGTGCCACGATATCATGTATTATGTTTTGATTTAATTTTTTAAGTCACAATTGGAAGGACTTTGCATCTCACTTGTTGTAATGGTTGCCCTTATAGTAGACAATTAGATAGATAGTGCAATATAATAGGTGCATGGACCATAGAGCAATGGTGGTCTCCCCTGGATGTTAAAATTGTTCTCCCTTCTTCTTCCCCATCTCCTCATTTGGGGTGGTTGTGTGTGTTTTGGGGATGCAAGGGTTGGACATTGTCGAGGTTTGTGGAGGCTCTCATAATTATAGAATGATTGCGATGGTATAGAAGTTTGGCAATTTGGATCAAGTTCTAGCTTAGAAGAGAAAAATAATTCACTTTGCGTCTGGTCAGCCACGAAATTCTTACAAAAAGTTTAACAAAATGGAATAGACAGATGATGTTGTTCAAGCTTTGTCATGGCAATTAGGTAATGGTGGCGAAGATAGATAGATGGACATCCATAGAAATCCTTCTCCAAACAATGTATAACAAGCAATATGGAGGAGCGTTGTAAGTTCACAATCTCTCATTGTGAATGATGATGTAGGAGATGTTTTCCTTGAAGAATCATCTGCTTTTCATAGATTGGTGAAAAACTCTTTCAATATGATGTTAGGCACTCATAAGATGCCTAATTAACAACCCGTTGAAAAACAACCTTGCATAAATCTGCAACTCCTATATAATGACCATTAAGTGGCAAAATGAGTTATGGTGGTCTAATAAGAGCATATTCTAGGTTGCTTGCTTTTTGTGGTCCAAGAAGAATGTGCTAGCAGACTGTCATCATAATGGGGTTGAATGACAAATAATTCTATCAAGAGAGTGAAATCTTCAGTGGGTGAATTTGATTAGAAGATATCCTATCCTATCCCATCCGATCCTACCCTACCCTACCCTACCCTATCCTATGCTACTCTCTTTATTTTCTATTCTTGTTGAGATGCAACCTTTCATCTATTAAGTCGTTGGACAATGATTTCTTCCTCATCATGCTCATAAGTGAGGATTATATACATCTTAAAGGTGGCTATACATGATATTCTCTTTCTTTTATTAATTATTCTCCTGCCATTGCTACATAGCGAATCACACAATAGCAATTTTGCTAATTAAGGTCTATTGTCATAAGATATACATGATATCCATGACAGTAATACCCATAGAGGCTACCAAATTCCTAAAATGTATTTACCTTCTACTTACTTCACATTTAGGGACTTTCAGATGTAGAAAGAAGAAGAAGAAGCAATTTCTACGCCACGCCACTTGGTTGCATCCCTTAGGACATATGATGCACAACATCGCTCTAACATTGTTTAGTTGTGTAAATCTTGAGTCCTAACCCCAATCACCTTACATTGAATGCAACTCTGGGCGCCCTCCAGCTCGAGACATTTTTGTTCTAGGACTAGTAACTCCAACAAATCTCCCATTAACTCAGAATTTGCCACACAACAAGCAGGGTTGCACAAGCCTACCATGATTCTTATTCAGGGCTCTCCCATCGCTGCCATATCCCCTCTTCCAATTAATTTTTTTTCTCTTCTAAAGAGAATAAAAGACTACTCTGAAGCTCGGTCCTACATTTAATCGAAGCAATCAAGTTCCACATTGCTTATATTTGAACAATTCCTAATTGCCTCACATGGTGTCTACTCATATATGCATCTACATGCCTATAACAAGTTCAATCATAAACAATCACGAATACACCATTAGAAACTCCAAAGCATAGTTTATACACACATCTGCCATGCATTCATAAGAACACCAAATGTTTTATGCTCATGTTTTGTTGAAGAATTTTAGCATATCCAAACTCTAATTCTCCTAGTACATATAGACTTCTCATTATATTTACATACGCTTACTCATCCTAAATTCGACATCTTCTAGAATAATGCCAACTTTTAGACTCTTCACTATTCTATACTCCCCAAATAATATATGGTTGTTAAGGATAAAAATCATTTGAGCCTCTCCAAGGTGTAGAAAAGAAATAAAGAAATTTAAAAGAATAGAATAGAATAGAATAGTTTTTAGCGCACTATAGGAGGTTACTTTACACGTGGTGACCTATTGAAACATCTAACAAGGGATCACACCAAATAATTCAGGTATGCCTTTCTTGCTTTGACGCTTTTATAAATTTTATTTTATCTTATTTAATGTTATTTGCTTGTCTACTAACATTATAAGGTAAAATATATTGATAGACATATACATATAAGTTGAAACCTTCCATTATTTGTCAAAATTCATCTCTAAGGATTATCGAGTGCCCTACATCTAATTGACGGGGTTTATTAATGCCTAAACGATACATAGGCCTAAATACTCCATTTAAGAAAAGACTTCAATCACTATTAGATTTGACGCACAATAATGTAATACAAGAGTATTTGTCAATAAAGGGCTGACATGTTTAATGGGAGTATTTTTAACTTTAATTAGTACTATACTGACATGATTAGGACTAGAGGGTAAACATTTGTAAAAAATTGCCTAGAAGATATATAACTCATCCATTGGGAATAGAATTGAATAGACTAGTGTTTCTACAAAGACCAACTGGCCTATGGGACCCAAAGGAATGCATCAGACTTATTATTGTCCAGATTAGAAAAGCCCCGCATTGAAAGGTTTTCATGGAAAAAATCATGGCAATAATAAGAATGTTGTCAGTGTACAAAGATACATCATGAAATATATATAAATTTCAGGTGAGTGTCCAACAATCCATGACCTCCATAAGGTATGATCGCAACATCCATACTGAAGCCGTGCTCAATATCACATGTACTGGCTGGTCGGGCCTGCCCAACTCAGCATAGCGTGTCCGAATTTGATCATATGTTGGACAATTCTGAAGGGCATATCCTTGATAGCTCCCATTTGGTAGCATTGTCAAAGCCTTTCTTGAAGTAGCTCCCCTATCCATCTACCCATCTCAATTTGGAGACGGTATATACCTGTGTGAATCGAGGCAATGAGTCTGCATGTTTTCAAGAAAATGGCTATAACGTTGCCGGTCCCATTCCAATGGGGGGTCTATCTGACACTGGTAATATATTGTCTTGACCTGTTCAAGGGCATTGGCATCCCAGAGCTTGCTGAAGAAGCAAGCGCCAAGTTATGGTGAGCTGCCTCTGTTTGCACCTGTGCTCCTACACATACCATTTGGCCAACCACTGAGCTCATGTTTTCCTCCAGCAGGCTTTGAGGCACTGCGGCCCCATTGCCATGGTATAAGCTAGGCTAGGGAGATGGGTATCATTCATATTGACCACCTTCTAAAAGTAGATGATGTGGCGACCAAGGGCCACCCTCTGAAGAGGCATGGAACCTTACTCCTGCAATAGGATTCGATATCAGACCTGTGGACTTCACCCCCAGTGCCCGTGCTAAGAAGGCTTTCTGCACCTAATCCAAGTGATTCCAGGTAGCGGAGGACACCACCAGGCTCTGTAAAGTAAAGGTAAGATTCTTGGAATTGAGGGTAGGGATGAGTTGTCTGGGTATGCGCTTATGTATAGGAGCTATGCGATATGTATACAGAGGTTGACCAAAGACACCTCAGGATATGAATAAAATTTGCGCTAGATCAGCACACAAAATAATAGTAGCCTATAAGTACATGTATATTGGACGAAATTTTATTCCAAACATTAAAGCCGTTGAATTTGTGATTCAGAATAAAATGCCTCTTATTTAAAAAGAACTTCAAGAGGCTATGCAGGGATGTCTGTATTGTTGAACCGAGCACCTACATTACACAGACTACGCGTACAAGCATTCGAACACATTTTAGCAGATCGACATGCTATTCGATTAAATCAGTTAGCTTGCAAAATGTTCAACGCGCTATGAATTTCTGTATCAAAAAAAGACGTCGAGTATAGTTGATGAAGTATGTTTGGGATTAAACCCCCAACAGGGGAGCCAAATCTTATCCTTTCTTCTACCAAGAATGGGAATTGAATCCAAAAAAATGTGGATCAACCCCACCGTCCCTTTATTTATTGTAGATTAGAAAAAAATAGAATAGAATAGAACAAAATTTACTCACATAGTTTATACGCCGTCCCTTTATTGTAGAACAAAAGTGCATGGGGAACTCTTCTTCTCTAGGTACAACATCTAAAGTTTTCATTAGAATAGATGATGGATACTATTTTTAAGGTCCACGACAACCTTGGCCTTTGAGACCTCGTACTCCATGTACTACATTATCAATCTAAGCTTTTGAAATCACAATCAATAGCAGTTTGCACCTCCTTCACTTGTGGATAGGATACTGAGGACGCAGTGCAAGGTGAAAGGGTACATGGACATTGGTGTTAATTTTGTCTTATTGACTATTTGGTATTCCATGGATGTTATAATTGCTTTCCTCCTCATAGTGGACCCTCCACACAAGCATTAGAGTTCGTAGAAGTGACTCTGATAATTATAGAGTGATGATGATTGCAGAAGAGTTGACCAATATGGGTCATGTTATAGGTGACTATCCTTCCAAAAGTCATTCGCATGGTTTATAAGCCCTCCCTCCGTATAGTAGACAATTAGATAGATAATGCAATATAATAGGTGCATGGACCATAGAGCAATGGTGGTGTTTGGTCTCCCCTGGATGTTAGAACTATTCTCCTTCTTCTTCCCCATCTCATTTCGGGTTGTTGTTTTTGGGGTGGGGGATGCAAGGGTTGGACGTTGTCGAGGTTTGTGGAGGCTCTCATAATTATAGGATGATTGCGAGGGTATAGAAGTTTGGCAATTTGGATCAAGTTCTAGCTTAGAAGAGAAAAACAATTCACTTTGAGTCTTGTGCACCACGAAATTCTTACAAAAAATTCAACAAGATGGAATAGACAGATGATGTTGTTCAAGCTTTGTCATGGCAATTACGTAATGGTGGCGAAGGTAGATAGATGGACATCCATAGAAATCCTTCTCCAAACAATGTATAACAAGCAATATGGAGGATTGATAGATATAGAGCGTGTAAGTTCACAATATCTCATCTTGAATGATGATGTAGGAGATGTCTTCCTTGAAGAATCGTTTGTGCTTTTCATAGATTGGTGGAAAACTCTTTCAACATGATGTTAGGCAGTCATAAGATGCCTACTTAACAGCCTGTTGAAAAACGACCTTGCATAAATCTGCAACTCCTATATAATAACCATTAAGTGGCAAAATGAGTTATGGTGGTCTAATAAGAGCATATTCTAGGTTGTGAAGTTAGAAGCAATTGTTAGTTGATCCTCTCTTAAATCACAATATCAACATAATTATAGAACTTTATCATAGAAACATCCATTAGAGCTAGTATTTCAGCATAATTCATAATGCACAATAATTTCTAACGACCATTGAACTAAATCATATGACAGTACTGTAGCAATTGGATTAACCATTGCCCTGTTCATTTTGACTGCTAATAAACCATCGAACTTCAACCTTTACTAGTTCTCTTAGGTCGGATCCGGCACCAAAGAATGCCAGACCATTCTACAATGATCGGATATGAACTCAGGAATCCGTCGGTCTTGCAGAACCGATCGGAACACAGCTGTGCTGGCTCGAATAATCGAGACCAGCTTAATATAGAATTCTGTATTTGATCCCCATGCAGGTTCACATTTAACTCATTAATATTTCAACCATTGAACCTTTAGCATATAATGATTCAACCATTGATCCTTTATGTGCTAACCATCGAACTTCATATTGTCTCCCTTAACCTCGTATATGTTTCATTCAAACTTGTATTGTCAAGTCATCACATCATGACATGATCCTAACAACACTCTCCCTTCATGTCATGATCCTGCATCTGGCTGAGCAGATTGTTTACTGTTGGCTGAGCAGATTGCTTACTGTCACAACTTATTTCTTTCCCAAGTATTCTCAGCATAAATCTGAACTTGCCTTATTATTTTCTTGTATTCTCAGCATGAACCTGAACAAATCTTCCCAGCATAAATCTGAACTTGTCTTATTGTTTTCCATGTATTCCCAGCATGAACCTGAACTTATCAAATTTAACCTGTGGCAAAGCTTTTGTCAGAATGTCTGCTGCTTGTTCCTGAGTCTTTACATACTCAACTGAAATAACCTTCTTGGCAACCTGTTCCCTTATAAAGTGCATGTGAATTTCAATGTGTTTAGTTCTCTGATGCATGACTGGGTTTTTAGTAATAGCTATACAGCTTAAGCTATCACTTAACAATATTGTGGGATTAATTTGGATTATCCCTAACTCATTAAGCAATCTTCTTGCCCATACTATCTCCTTAGCAGCCAATGTTGTTGCAGCATATTCTGCTTCAGCAGATGACATTGCAACACTATTTTGCTTTTTGGATTTCCAAGCAACTGACCCTCCAGCTAACATTAAAGAATATCCTGATGTTGACTTCCTATGATCTAGATCAGAAGCCCAATCTGCATCACAAAAAACTTGCAGCTGCAATTGACTATTAGAAAAGCAAATACCTTCATTTTGAGTGCCCTTAAGAAATCTCAATATCCTCTTAGCAGCTATCCAGTGAGTCCTTCCTGGATTGTTGGAGTACCTGCTTAATAAACTAACAGAGAATGCAATATCAGGGCGTGTGCAATTTGCTACATACAAAAGACAACCTATTAGTTCTCTGTATGGAATATTTAGCATTTCTTCTGCTTCAATCTCTGATTTGGGACACATGTTTTCTGAAATTTTGTGGCCTGTCACAAGAGGAGTAGCAGCACTGTTACAACTCTCCATTCCGAATCTGCTAAGAATGTTTTGAATATTTATTGCCTGGGTAAGAACTAGCTTTCTTTCATCCCTGTTTCTAGTTACTTCGATCCCTAAAAATCTTTTGAGCTCTCCAAGATCTGTCATCTTAAATTTAGACTTGAGAACTTGTTTGCAGTTATCTAAGCATGTGCCATCATTAGCCACCATAATGCAATCATCTACATACAATGCTATGATGCAAAAATTCTGTTTGTTCTTGAACAAATATATATTCCCATCACTCTCAAGTTTTTTGAATCCGCTTACTCTCAAGAAATTGTCCATGCACTTATACCATGCTCTAGGAGACTGCTTGAGTCCATAAACTGCTCGTTTTAACTTCCAAACCATTCCTGTACCTTGTTCAAATCCTTCTGCTTGTTGCATGAATATATCTTCTTCAAGTTTTGCATTTAAAAATGCTGTGCTAACGTCCATATGGTGAATTTCTAAATCATGTGCACTAGCATATGCCAAGAGTATCCTGATGCTTGCAAGTTTCACTATAGGAGAAAAAGTTTCATTGTAATCCAACCCTTTTTTCTGAGAATATCCTTTGGCCACAAGCCTAGCCTTGTATATTGTGGATTTTCCATCTGATCCAAGTTTATTTTTAAAAATCCATTTGCTTGCAACCACATTTTTCCCTTCTGGTTTCTTAACCAATTCATAAGTGTCAGTTCTTTTAAATGCATTTAGTTCTTCTTCCATAGCCTGTTTCCAGTTTGAAGCATGCACACTTCTGATAGCATCATCATAACTTTGTGGAACATTTGGTTCTATAATAGCCATTATAATGGCCTCTGAGTCTTCCAAAACATTTAGCCTTTTACTTCTACCTTCCTGGGTACGTCCATAATTATGAACATTAATCATGGCATCCTCCATTAATTTTTTAGCCTCTGTCTTCCTTGATTTCTTTGCATCTTTTTCATTTGTTGTTCCTTGTATATCTGGCTCCTCAATATCTTCAGAATCAGCCCCTAAATTTTCAGTACTGTTTTGTTTATTTCTAGCTACTGCTTGCTCACTTCCTGAGTCATCATCATTATCTAGATCAGCAAATGTGACTTCCTTTTCTTTATGACCATCTTTATAGACCTGTTTGCTTGGGCTATCTATCCTCCTTTCTTTATAGAGCTTATTCTCAATAAAATACACATCCCTGCTGACCAAAATTCTTTTTCTTAAAGGATCATACAATTGATATCCTTTTGACAGTTCATCATATCCAATTAGATAACATTCAAGTGCTCGATCATCTAATTTTTGTCTTTCTTCTTCTGGAACTAATGCATATGCAAGACAACCATATGCCTTATATTTATCATAAGAGGGTTTGAATCCATACCATATTTCATCTGGAGTTTTTCCATTAATGCTTCTGGATGGCAATTTGTTTTGTATTTCCACAGCAGTTTTGACTGCTTCTTCCCACAGAAAATTAGGCAACCCTGCATGTTTGATCATGGCCCTTACTGCATTAAGAATGGATCTGTTTTTCCTCTCTGAAACTCCATTTTGTTGTGGAGTATGTGAGCATGTAACTTGTCTTCTAATCCCATTTTGGAAGCAATAATGATTAAACCTGTTAGATACAAACTCTCCTCCTCGGTCAGTTCTTAAGCATTTTAATTTCATACCTGTTTGTCTCTCAACTTCTGCTTGATACAATTTGAACGCTTCAAAAGCTTGATCCTTGGTTCTCAATGTGTAGCACTTAGTTTTCCTGGAAAAATCATCAGTGAATGTAATGAAATATCTCTTACCATGTATACTTCTCACGTTCAAAGGGCCACAGAGATCACTATGCACAAGTTCAATTAATTCTTTGGCCCTTTTGGCCTTCTTGGAAAATGGCAGTCTGCTGGATTTTCCCTTAAAACAGCCAGCACAGTTCAGATTTTCTTCCCCTTTGCTTTCAGCCATAATTTGTCCTTGTTTGATCATGAAGTTTAAATTATTTAGATGGGTATGTCCTAATCTTTCATGCCACATCTTGATTGTTGAAGTCATAACAGCATTTATTGTCTCATGAACATTGTTATGAAATGCAAAAAGTCTGCCAACTCTTTTTGCTAAGAATTTAACTTCACCATTCAAAAGTACTTTGCATTGATGAGTTTCAAAATTAACATGATATCCCAAATCCACCAACTGAGTTACAGAAATTAAATTTCTAACTAGATTAGGCACACATAGTACATTCTCTAGAATGACTGGATTTCCTTCAAGATCAAAAATTTCTAATAATCCTGCTTGCTCCACCTTCTGCAAATTGCCATCTCCCATCTGCACATAGCTTGCATTTTTCTGAAACTTTTCTTTGAGCATAGAAGGTGATTTGATCACGCTTCTCTCAGCTCCACTATCTAACACATACAAATTTTCAACATCCTTTAGTTTATAATCTGAGACAACTGTTAATAGTTTAGGATGACTTACCTCAGCATTTTCATCAAGCTCCTCTTCTGGTTCATTGTTCTTCTCAGTGGCCACATTAAGTTCAGTGGATCTGCCCCTTCCTCTCCCTCGAGAAGTTCTTCCTCTGATATTGTAACCTCTGCCCCTGCCAGCTTTAGCCATATTCCCTTCTTGTTTTTTTGAAAAATCCCTTGGACTTGAACAGTTAGAGGCTACATGGCCAAATCCTTCACAATTATAACACTTATTCCCTTTATTTAATTTAGGACAGTTTGCCTTGAGATGGCCATATGCATTGCATGCAAAGCAAGGACCTAGCTTACCTTGTCCTACTCGAGTCTTCCCTCCAGAGGTGTACAGAATTTCAGTTGGTTCTTCTTCATTTTCAGCAACCAACTTGTGTTGCTCTAATTCTGTCTTTATCATATTTTCAGCATCCTCCCTGCTTTTGGCCACATTCTTGACCAAGGTGGACAAGTTTCTGTATTTTGAAAATGCTCTTGCCAATGACAAAACTTGGTATTCATTGGTTATGGGCACTCCTGCAGCAGTGAGGTCAGCAATGACATTATCAAACTTCTCAAAGAAGTCTTTAATGTCCTCTCCTTTTTGTGGTCCAAGAAGAATGTGCTAGCGATCCTTTTATTTGTCATCATATTGGGGTTGAATGACAAATAATTCTATCAAGAAATTTTCGATTGGTGAATTTGATTAGAAGATATCTATCCTATCCCATCCCACCCGATCCTACCCTACACTACCCTACCCTACTACCCTACCCTACCCTACCCTACCCTACCCTATCCTATCCTATGCTACTCTATCTTATTTTCTATTCTTGTTGAGATGCAACCTTTCATCTATTAAGTCATTGAACAATGATTTCTTCCTCGTCATGCTCATAAATGAGGATTATATACATCTTAAAGGTGTATATACATGATATTCTGTTTCTTTTATTAATTATTCTCCAGCCATTGCTACGTAGCGAATCACACAATAGCAATTTTGCTAATTAAGGTCTATTGTCATAAGATATGCATGATATCCATGACTTCTACCTTCTACTTACTTCACATTTAGGGGCTTTCAGATGTAGAAAGAAGACGAAGACGAAGCAATTTTTACGCCATGCCACTTGGTTGCATCCCTTAGGACATATAATGCACAACATCACTCTAACATTGCTTAGTTGTGTAAATCTTGGGTTCTAACCCCAATCACCTTACATTGAATGCAACTCTGGGCGCCCCCCAGCTGCATATTTGTTCTAGGACTAGTAACTCCAACAAATCTCCCATTAACTCACACAACAAGCAGGGTTGCAAAAGCCTACCATGATTCTTATTCAGGACTCTCCCATCACTGCCATATCCCCTCTTCCAATTAATTTTTTTATTCTCTTCTAAAAAGAATAAAAGACTATTCTGAAGCTCAGCCCTACATTTAATCGAAGCAATCAAGTTCCAAATTGCTATACTTGAACAATTCCTAATTGCCTTGCATGGTGTCTACTCGTATATGCATCTACATGCCTATAACAAGTTCAATCATAAACAATCATGAATACACCATTAGAAACTCCAAAGTATAGTTTATACACACATCTGAACATCAAATGTTTTATGCTCATGTTTTGTTGGAATTTTAGCATATCCAAACTCTAGTTCTCTTAGTACATATAGAACTCAATCCTAAATTTGACATCTTCTAGAATAATGTCAACTCTTAGACTCTTCACTATTCTATGCTCAAGTAAAACCAAATAATATATGGTTGTTAAGGATGGTGTAGAAAAGAAATAAAGAAATTTAAAAGGCAATTGCACTATAGGAGGTTGCTTTACACGTGGTGACCTATTGAAACATCTAACAAGAGATCACTTTCTAAGTTGAATCACACATTGGATGGTGAATATAAGCATCATGAGGAATTACTATAAATAAATCATCTACCTAATGGACAGAGCAAGCAACACCACCTCCACAGCTACAAAATAAATGATAATAAAGGATTCAAGTATTTCTGGACGGTGTTCATCTTTGGTGCCAAAACACTATTCGCTTTTGCAATCTTCAATCGATTCAAAAAGTGCATTCCACAATAGGGGTACACCTCCTTATTGGCTTTTCCTATTCATGTCAGAACTATGTACGTGATGTTCCTATGTCAATAACACCGCTATTATTGACATATGACAACTCAAGGACACTGATTGCAATTTGATCAGAAAAAATTGAAATTGATTGATGTAAATACAATGAAGATTGTCACAAAAGGCTTCAACTTAAATACAATGGATTAACTGAATCTACTGCTGAAAGTATATAAGCTCTACTACTAAAAATAGTAGCACAGATCAAGTCTCATTTTAATATTTCTAACACCCCCACTTAAAACAAGAGCATCAAGAACCTCTTGTCTCCAAACAAATTTTTGTAAAAAGGTTGAAAACTTAGGTTTACCCAATGCTTTGGTCATGATGTTTCCAAACATATTAGAAGTATGACAATATTGTAATTTGACAGATCCCTGCAAAATGACGTAATAACACGGAATTTCACATCCCCATGCTTCATCATTTCAATGATCTTACAGGTCGTCTGCAATCTGAGTTGCTCCTTGGTTATCTACCATCACTGTCATACCTGCGTCTTGTGAATCTATGTCTATTGAATGCATTGCAATGGCATAGTACTCAGCCTCTGCTGTTGACTGAGCTACACAATGTCGTTTCGTACTATTCCAGCTAATTACACCTCCAGCTAGGATGAAGCTATGCCTTGCGATTGATTTCCTGTCTACATCTCCATCCCAATTTGAGTTAGAGTATTTCGGAATTTCCTTACCCCCACTGGCCCTACAGTGAATTCCCAGCTCAAAGATGTTGCTACATATCTGAGACACATTTTGACACAATGTGCTTAATGAGGATCTGCAGAGAATTGCCTGAGCTTGGATAATGGCAGTGACAGGTCTGGACAAGTAGACATAGCAACAAAGTTTAGTGTGCCTAGGATATGTCTATATTTATCTTTGAGATAATAGTACCGAGGAGGGCAAATGGGATCTTTAGAATACAAAAAAGAGGCCAGTTTCAAGAGGTGTTGCTACTAGGTTACAATTGGTCATGCAGAGTTGGTGAAGCAAGTTCGAGAGATACTTTTCTTGGTTTGTGATGGATTGGGACAAGATCTCGCATAGGAAAGATAGCTTGAAGCTGAGTTTTGATTGAAATAAGACTTGGCTCATGGGCTACAATAATTATGATATCATCTACTTAATATAAAATGTAGATAGGAAATGGAGATAAAAGAAAATAAAGGCTTAGGTCAAGTGTGCTAACAGAGAAATGATGATCAAGAAGAGCTGAGTTAAGTTTAAAATATAAGGTTCTTGAAGACTGTTTCAATCCATATAGGACCTTGTAGAGCTGGCAAACTAGGTTAATTCCATGCTTGAATCCTTCTGGCTGTTGCATATAAACTTCTTCCTGCAAGTCTCCATGCAGAAAAGCATTAATAACATCTAGTTGATGCACAAAATAATGATTCAGGCTGGCATAAGCAAGAAGAGTTTGAATTGTGGTCATCCTAACTACTGAAACAAACGCTTTATTCACAATTTGATTAAATCCCCATGCTATCAGTCGAGCTTTGAACCTGTCAATTGTTTCGCCTGTTGTGTACTTATTTTAAAGACCCAATGTGATCTCACAATTGTTCTTTCTGTTGGTCGAGGAACTTATGTTCATGTATCTGCCCGTGCAAGGGAAGAAAGTTCCCCTGTCATTGGTTTTTGCCATGAACTTGTTGACCACTATTAATTGCTTCCAGAATAATGATATTGTACAATTACCTCTTTAGAGTTAAGTACATAGTCCGTCCTTGAGCGAATGTGGAAGCTTTTTTATTCTAGAATGACGAGTATTAGTCACAGGCTCCTCGATCATCAATGATCAAATCTTCCAGAAGTAAGTCATCTATGACTATATGGTTATCAGATGGATTTATCACAGTGCTATCATGAGATGCAGGCAAAATTAAAGACAAGGGAGGTAGTTCTTATGGAATGATGAAAAAAGTATCAGCACAACAGTTTTATTTTGGAAAATAAGGCTCAAGCTCATTGAACTTGGCATGACAACTGATCACAAGTCTCACTACTACAGAATAGGCAGTTTGCGATGCCATTTGCGACGTCTTAGTGACATAACGAGGACATCAAACGTCGCATGCACACGCTTTAATAACGTTTCCTGCTCGTCGCAAATGACGTCGCCGTGGATTCGTCGCAACGCGACGTCACGTTGCATGTGCGACATCATGTCGCATGTGCAATGTATTAGCGACGTCATGGATGCCCCAAATATGTACAAAATATGTCCTTATGACGTCTAGACATCGCTCATATGTTGTTAAGATGTACATATATGTGACGCCCAAAATATTTTTTTGTGGACTTGAACCCCTAACCTCTAACTCATAAACCTGAGGCCTTACCAACACCTCAACAACTCGTATTTGTATGTATTCTATGTTTATTTTTTAAGTCACAATGAGACATTGCAGTTGCGACATTTCATATTATAATGATATTGCACTTGCGACGTGATACGTCGCTACTGCGGCGTGGCACATAGTAGGCCATTGCGATCTCTGACCAGACGTTCCAACTGTGATGTCTGACGTTCTACCTGCGACGTTGTTTGAATTTTATGCAATATCGTAGGAACGTACTCAATTTTTGCCATTGTGACGTCTGATCAGACGTTCCAAACTGCGACGTGGGACATTACATTTGCGACGTCTTTTAAATTTTGTGCAACGTCATGGGAACGTATGTGATTTTTGCGACGTAGACATTATAAACTGACGTTGCAAACAACCCATCCTCTAGTAGTGTCTGTTGGTATCCAAATCAAGGAATCTAAAAGCGTTCTTATTGGAACAATATCTAATAAAAATGTAAGAAGGTGCCTTAGCATCCATTTTCGCAGAAGCAACAGAAATTCTAATAAAAGCTCCACACTTAAACTTCTAATTATTTAAATGAGGGCACTTTACATGAGCACAAAGTGCGAGGTATTTGAAAATCCAAATACGCATGAAGTATATGGTTCATTAAAAAAGCTGCATTATTGCAATTGCCTCTCTCCAAAACACTTTAGGATCCATAAACATCAAAGCATCCGTGTTTGAGTACATGTGTCCTTGTTTGTGGATCTCACCTCTGCCTTCAGATGGAATAATGTCTTCTCAAAAGAATAATCCGAAAACGTTCCTACCATATTTATGACAATTCCTTTAAAAGATTGTGATAGCTATGCAAATGCATGCACATCTTTTCATTCTCGGTTATGTCCACACTCATGGACTGTAACTCATCAAGAGATCTTTCATCTGACAAACATAGATTAATTGAATCTAATGTTGAAAATACTCCAAAACATTAGCTCATAAACTTAAGGATGTGATTCAAGTGACTATTAAAAATAGTCGCACAGATCAGACTGTTGATTTTGATATTCCTAACAGATCCAGCATCAATATAAGGCAGAAAATTAGTGTAGAATGTAAAACCTTTGCAAATAAATATATCAGCAGAAAAAGTTAAGCCTTACTTCTAGCATGTAGTTAAAATCAGGTCAAGAAATAGAGATAAAAACAACAAAGACAAGAAATTCCAGCAGTAAAGCTTAACCTTGTTTCACCATATTGCAAAGAAACCTCCTCCTCGAATGCAATGATGTGGAATCAATCTAACGTCGCCCATGATAATGCTTTCCAAATGGAATGTGAGAGGAAGAAGCTTCTACTCCCATCAATCTTAGGTCTTTGCTAGCAGGACTTTGCTAAAAGACAATACATATAGAAAACAGAAATACATGAGTCTCAACCATTACAGTAAATGACTAAAGTTAATGCAAGTGTGTGGACATTAGACGTGCTCATTAGTAGTTGTCACGCAATAAGACCTTCAAATTATAGTAAGACCATTATTGGAAAAATGTAACAAATATACAATTGTAAATCCAACCTATTATGCTAAATATTTTGTCATAATAGTTCCAACTACAACATCTCCTTGCCTTGGTGCATCATGAATATTATTGATTAAAAATAACAAACAACATGGATACAATACATTAGAAGATATCACCAATTAAAATATCTCAAATCTGAAACATGAAAATTGGGCTTGTTTTGATTAGTAAAAAGCATTTGATCTAGTCTGCTTTTATGACGGGGGAGAGAAAAAAAAAAAAACTCGTAATTAGCCATTCTAGTATTGAAATTACTGACTAATCAGACATCCTCTTTCTGGGCGAATACTTTCCATACTAATAGGGTAGCCATCCATTAGAGAAAAGTTAATGGAAAAGCAAAAAGGTTTAACTTTATACTAATTAGAAAGTATATTAGGAAACATAATGAAATGGAAAAAGAACTTAACTGTACTAATTAGATACTACGTCTTTGTAAACTTCCCATTTAACAAGATAATATGCTTCTTTCCAAAATTGAGATTATTGTTTTTACCCTTTAAGATCATTTAGTTCTTATGAGGAAAGTCGGCACAAATGTTTAAAGCTTTTATTTTGCTTGTGCATCTAATAATTTAAGATTTGGTCATTTTGTAAGATTAATTAGGTAGGTTGCCCTAGATTTCTATAATTATCTTCACAATATTTATTTAAAATTTTGATAGGAATTTCATACTCCATTGCAGGCATTGAAGCACCAATAAATTATAGGCTATTATTCCTTTTGCTAATCTGCCTTATAGCATGAGCATTTGGAAAACAATTTAATGATAAAATATGTTTCTAGTAAACCTATACAAGGATTGGTGCGCCATATAACACCAAGGATTGTGTGCATAAGAGAACATGAAATATTTTGTTTGTACGTGTTCATATATTGAATTGGAATTTGTAGCACAAGAAATTTATCACAGCAATGTCGTCATGTTAACTTGGAAAGATGTCATTGTAATGTTGATGAAGAATTAGAACCTTCATGTGTGGTAGAAAATCGGAAGGTAGCATAAGGATTATATATTGTTTTAGCAATATATACCTTGCAAACTCTACCAGAATCTAAGGCCAATAACTAATTTTTCTAATAGTTGCATGGGTCGGCAATTGGTAGGTAACAATCTCTCGCTCTAGAAGAATTGTCAAAAAACAAAGTGTCATGGCCCCATTTCTTTGGCACAATTTATGCTTCTTTTGTTAGATCATTTCTTTGGCAACATGATGTCCTGTCATTGAACAAAATTTTACCCTGATGCATGGCACAAAGTGTAGAAACGAGCCTTTTGCATTTGGTTGGCTTTTGTGGTCAATCTGGAAGAATAGAATAGAATATGATTTTATCGTCCAAGAAGAGAAGGAGATTGTATATGGCATGGACACTTTACATGAGATTCTTCTTCAATGTTCTCATGATGAAATTGTTATGGCTTATAATTGTTCTTCTCTATCAAGAGGAAAAGGTACTGATATGGACAAATGCTTAGACATATAGGTGTGTCCACTAGGATAAGGGTGAAAGGATGCTAGGGTGTACCATCTAAAGTACTTTTTAAAAAGTGCAAAACTACACAGAAAAGTACCTCGTATTAGGTATTGGAAACTTCCATAAATGTCTCAATAAATAATAAGTTTAAGATTGATTCATTCATTTTAGTCTCTGATAGTATTGCAATCCTCGTAATATTATAGATTGATATGTTATTGACTTTTATTTTGAAAGTTTTTTATTGATTTTAATGGAAAGAAAAAATAAAAAGTACCAGTTTTAAAAGTACGTAGTGTAGGTACTTCCAAGGGTTCCAAAAGTGGTACACCGTAGCATACTTTCGCCCATAATAGTTCTATCTCTGCATTTTATTTTGTTATAACATTTTGATTTGTGAATAGAGTTTGTTGTCCTTCCAGGGGAAAAAAAGGAAAATAAACAATAAGAAATTAGGTTGAAGCTGTATAAAGCATACGTTGAATATAGAATAGAATAGAATAGAAAAGAAAACCACCTTGCTTGCCAATATTTCAAACTTCAACAGGAAATCACCTAAGAAAAACATAGCCAGAGCCAAAATCTGACTAGTATGCAACATCATTTCTTGAATATCCTTCCCTATATGCCTGTATTTAGAACTCCAATGTGCCCAAATCTACTACTCCCTTTTTGCAACTTACATAACCATCCGTTTAAATCTAAGTGCACATTGGAACTTTAATTAAACACTTAGAAAAATATTTGTTTGAATCAGAACTGGATCATTATTAAAATTTATTGTACATTGTAATTATATCAAGTCCGCACGTACAATGTAGGGTTTCGTGATGTGGCACTGAAAATGCGACGTGGCATAATTTAGGGTTCGATGCATGACATACATGGTCTAATAATATGGCAACCTAGAGGTTGATATGCACCACATACATATGTGCGGGATAATTTTTGTAATATAAGAAGATGATGGGTGCAGGTGCACCCATCATTTAGGTATTTATTCAAAGATATTTGTTCAAAGCCAAAAATACGATAATATACTTAAGATTATTTTAATATTTTAACTTAAAGGTCAAAAGTAACTTGAACCTATTCTTGAATATAGTGGGTGCACCCTACTTCTCTATTCCTTTCTCTCGCTAGTTCTCATTATGTTCAAATTGATATAGTCATGGTGGAGGCTCAACTCTTAGTGGTCTTGGTCATTGTGGGTATCTTATTCCTGATCTGATATTCTGGGCATCATGCGTCTGCCCCTCCAGCCCCGCCTACAGTAGCAATGCTGGAGCTTATTAACAATAAAATTTGAGCCATCAAAGTATTATTTGGGATTAGTATAGTTTGTAAGTATTTGAACACGTAATCTGTAACTCATCCTATTACTGCAACCATCATTTATACTTATCAAATGTTTCTCTAATAATTTCTTTTTGACCTAGGTGTGCTAGTTTTCTCCACAGTTAATCATAATTGCACTCGTAGGGAGGATGAGGAAGGCAAAGGTGAAGGTAAGCATATTTTCTATGCACTTTATCCTCTAATTAGGTATGTAGGTTTATACATGGAGTTTTGTTGTGTAGAATAGAATAGAATAGAATAGAATAGAATAGAATATGATTTTATCGTCCACGGAGACCAACTGGCCTATGGGACCCAAGTACAAAGAGAGAGCAGCAGGCGCATTACTACCAGGATTAAAAACCCCTCACCAAGGGTTTTGGGAAAAAACCTTAGTAGCAATAAGGATGCCGACATATTTACCATGCTTATATACATAATCACAAGTACAACCGAAGGTTAATGCCTGACAGGGCATAATCGAGTCCGCTGTATCCATTACCTCCCTGAGGTAATGATCCCAACAAGCCTACAAAGGCCGTTGCTCATTGGCTCATGCAAGGCCCGATGGGGCACAACTAACCGAAAGCATACCGAGCCCGGATATGCTCAGACCGGACAGGGCACGAGGGCATGACTTTCATCCTCAATGGCTCTCGTTGACAAAGACTCCACAGACTGGCCCTCACGCTGCGAGCTCCCGAATCCATCTCCCCTCGCCTCAATGCGGAGGTGGTGTGTGCACTGTCTTGAATGGGGAAGCAATCACCCCTGCGCTTTTTCATGGGTAGATGGGGTGCGCAGTGTAGTGGTGTGGGCCCCTCGTGAGCATGGGATTAACCCACGCGTAGATAATTTGCCACCTTGACATGTGATGGGCCTCGCATCCCAAAGCTTGGCCATGAAGCAAGCATCCAAATACCGCTTCAAGGCAGCCGCGTTCCCCTTCCTGTATGCACCGATCCACATCCAGTGTGCCTCGCACATTCCATAGCGAGAACCACTGCGACTTGCTTGTCTTTCCAAAGAGGCTTTTGAGTCGCCAAGGGGCCCATCGCCACCGCCAAAGCAAGGTTGGGCAGCCGGGCTTCATCCATAGCCACCACCTTCCGAAGTAAATAATGTGGACGCTCCAGTAGGCCCCTCACAGAATGGAAGGAAGCCTCGCCTCCCTGGAGCAAGATCCGATATGGGACGTGGATTTCACTCCCGTGTCGGGCCAAGAAGGCCTCTGTACACTGCTCTAGATCGCTCCAAGTGGTGAGGGATATCACCGCCCCCCACACTTCGCCCCCATAGAGGAGGACCCGTTCAACCAAGGCCCCGAACAAGTGTGCCTCGTGACCCCATGCATACAACCCTACGCCTTGTACTGTTGTTTTGCATTGCATCTGTGGGCTTTCCGGCCTGCGGTGACCTCAGAACCGATGGATGCATCCCGCTTATGTGGTAGTAGAAAACTCAATGCCCAAATACTTATAAGATCGAGCCACCTCCACTACCTGCCCCTGGTAAGTGAATGAGGGAAGGCGTGGATGCCGGGATGATGGGACCAGCAGCACCCTTGTCTTGGCCAAGTTAACTCTCATGTCAGTGAATTGGCAGAAAGTGTCCAAAGCATCCAGGTGGCGCTGCATGTCCTCTGGGGTATATGCGAGCAGGTCAACATCATCAGCATGTAGAGGAAGGGGAAGAGTTTAAAGAAAATAGGAGGAGGACTTTACGAGGTAGGGGCAATGGTGCCAATGCTCCGAGTAACCCGGGTTTGGGTATTAAGGTAGTTTTTTTTCTTTCTTTTTTTTTTTTTAATAAATGCTTTGTTTTTTGTGTGATATTTGTGGTTTCTGTAGCTCCTTTGCAACTCCCCGCCTTCCTCACAAACATGTCTCCGACTCTAGTCTACTAGCAATTAGCTTCTGCATTGCAAGAAGATTCTAAACATCCATATTGGCAAGCACTTGTTCCATGTCCTTGGAGTCAGGGATGGTGGTGGACGCCATTGATATTTATCCTTTGCCCTTGCCTTTGCTCGATGTCGCAACTAGAAAAAAATATAAAATATTAGAATCTATGAAATAACGTCTGAAATATCTCGAACATCATAAGAAACACAAGCCAGCTAGAACCATTGATGGATCAAACATCTATAGAAATTTAGTTAAAAAAACATTGATGGTTCCTAAAAATAGGAGGGAGGCAAGAGAGTTACTATGGGGAATGGGGCTGGAATATAATTGCATACATGCATGTCCAACTGATATTGTCCTATTTTGTAATGAATACAAGAATATGCAAGAATGTCCAAAATGCAAAGAACTAAGATGACGACATGAAAACGAAAGTACCTAAGAAGGTTTTGAGGCATTGCCAATTATCTTTCGTTTATATCACATGTTTAGGTTGCCATCACTTGCAGCATTTATGGATTTCTATGCAACGCATGGGAGCAAAGATGGCATCATGAGAATTCCTGCAGATGGCAAAGCCTTGAAGACATTGCAGATAGGCACAATATAGAAGTCGGGTCCATTTTTTTCTCTGGCGACCAGTCTTTTATCGACGCGTGGCAACACCCAATAACGCGGAATGGAACTTGGGTTCACCCATTCTGCTCGACCTGCTGTCCAGGTAAGGTCTTTTTTTAGGTTAGGGTTCTTCCTGCCAGAGCTCGCCGCCGCTAGAGGTCGTAGGGATTCACAGGTCTATTTGTTGCCTCTAATCCTCTTCCGCTGTTTGATCTACTCTTCAGATGAAGAAAAGGCCGCTTTCCCTGTTTGATCTGTTCTTCCCTTGTTTGATTTGCTCTTCAGATGAAGAAAAAGCGCACTCTAATCTGCAGATGGTGGAAGCAGAACGGCTATTGCAGAGCTTCGCCGGATGAAAGATGTTTCAGAGCTTCAGAGCTTCACCACATTTGTACAGAGCTTCACAGAATCTGCTCTTTGTTGCATCTAAAGCTTCGGCATTTGCTGAGGAATCTGCTGATGAAAGATGTTTCAGAGCTTCACCGAATCCTTTTCGTTGCATCTAAAGCTTCACCATCTGCTGAGGAAAAAAATGTCCCCAACTTCTATATTGTAGGGGAATGGAGGTTGGGGCCTCCATTCCGGGTTTCCAGGCCACCTGGAAACCCGGAATACCTCCATTCCACTATACATTGAAGACAAATGGCCAATTTTAATGGAGGAACTAAATGGATGGTATTCCATTTGGTACAATGTCATCCTCACATAGTGTTTGGCCCATTATTATTATCAATTACAACATTCCACCTTGGATGGCAACTAAGCCTAGGCACATGATGTTGACACTTATTGTAACAGGCATGTTTGTGCTTGAGTTATTTAAGATCTTTCTTATGCTTCACTCTGTTTTTATGTATTTTTCTCATATATCTTTCAATAGAGAAGTATCAAGTGAAAAATATAGATCTTTACATGGAGCCCCTCGTTGAGGAGCTAGAGACATTGTGGAAAGACATTGTGAAAAGAGACATTGCAAGACATTGCGACATGGTGAAGGAGCCCCATGTCCTTACATTTCATGGGATCTTACACCTTACCGTCCACAATTATCCCGAGTTTTGTGTAGCCTCAGGTATCAATGTTAGTGTTTATTTTTTGTTTAACGACATATTAATACTTATTTATGGGTCATATAGGCTTGCAAACTATAGGTGCTTGTTGTGATCATGTGGTGATCAAGTGCCCTCGTATAGCTCAAAACATTTAAAAAAAAAATTATTTACAGGGGGCATCAAAAGTATTTGCCAAATAGTCATTCGCTTCGTCGTAACGACACAACAAAATAAACAAAAGCATTAACTCCTAAAGATTGGTTAGAATAGAAGAGAATAGATTTTTTATCGTCCACGGAGACCAATTGGCCTATGGGACCCAAACAAAAAAGAGAGCAAAGAAGTATTCTTGTCCGGATTAAAAACCCCATACAAAGGGTTTTCGAGGGAAAAACCTTAGCAAGAATAAGTATGCTGGCACGCTGTACAAATGTATAAGACAGTTCAAAACTCTCCCGGAGGACACAACTGAGTCCGTGCATCCATAACCTCCTGGAGGTATGACCCCAACAGACCCACTGAAGCTGTATTCAATAATTCATGCAATGGTTGGCCAGGCACTAGTAATCGAACATACCGCTCTCGGATATGGGCAAATGCTGGGCCGATCTGGAGGGCATGACATTCATTCATTCTCAATGTCGCCCTAGTGGCAACACTGGCAAAGCCTTTCCTCTCGTGCTTCCCGAGCCCAACATTCCGTTTCAAAGCGGAGATGATGTGCACCCATGCGAATGGAAGCTATAAGTCTGTGCTTCTTCATGGGCAAATGGGTGTACAAGTACTGGTGTGGGCCTCTCGTGAGTCTAGGATTGATGGAACAATAGAACCTTCAACTCCCCTCCACCTTGAATGAAGAGATTGTCAACATTCTATCGACTAGGCTATTGTTCGGACCTAAAAATTGTACACTTGTTAGATCTAATGCACATTTTCAAGAATATTGCCGATTCTTTATGGAGGCATTTGACGGGAGAGTGCGAGACACTAAGCGCAAAGAAATAATGTCTGAGTTATGGCGAATCGAAAAGGAAAGCAAACCCCCTCTTATTCGACATGGCCCATGAGTTTTGACGAAACAAGATCTTACTAAACGAGATGCACCACCCTAGACTACCACATTGTCGATTTGTCAATCCTACGGCCCAGACCATATGTTGGAGCCTCTGGGAACTTCTCGTTTCACTTATGCTCATTTATGATTGGGGGCGCCAATGATTTTGAGATGTCAAATACGCGTTTGCCTAAGGTTTTGATGGTATATCGAGCCTCTATACGACTTCGCTTAAGGTTTTAGAATATGAAGTTCGGGGGCTCGAACCTCTACCAAAATAACTCAATGTCCTAATAAAACTATATTAACCAAACTAAACAGTGGACTAACGTGATTATTTTTTATCTTAAATCAATGTTTTTTCTATAAGAACCCGTTGAATTATTTTAGGGATATGGTCTATAGTTTCCGAAATTATATTTGTATCAAATCTCCCTGGGATCCCCTGTTATTTTGCTATATATTCAAGTGAAAAATGTTATAAAAAAATGTGTGCAGACCTACACTTAGGGCCCATTAACTTAACTCATGGGCTCTTAACTTACTATAAGATTCAGCTTGTATCAACTGTTAATTATTGATTAACCCTATGTTAACGCCATGTATTAACTTACCCCTGAAATAAATGAACGCTACAATAACCTTAAATAAATAAAAGAAATAATTACATGTCAGATTATCCCTCATACCTCATATTATAGGCTACATATTATATCTTCTCTAATAGTCATGTGTCATATTCAGAGAAAGACACACAATGCAGCCCCATGTGAACACAATCTATGTCGTAATAGGAACAGTTATAATAGCAAAATTATGAACAGTTATCTTCTCTACTTCAGAAAAAACAAAAAAATACTCTGTATGGGTTTGATCCCCATGACAGTACCCATTTGAGGTATCTTGACCCATTATCTTCTATTATCTTATGGGCATATGGATAGGCCTTTAAAATGAGCAGGAATTCCGTATGAAAAAAAAAAACCACCATCCAAGAGAAACTTTCCACCCCACCCCTGCGATCCAAGCACAAAGGCGAGAGATGCAACATGGTTCTCTACAATAATCCAGTTCATTGATTTCAATGAAAACCTTACGGAAGACTTGTGCTGCATCTAGAAAGGAGTAAAGTTTACAATAAACCGAGACGGCAGTGCGGCTTGCCTATCTTTCCTGCACCTCTTCCTGCTCCCGCTACTGGATAAAGCCCAAGTAGAAGACCTGGTAGGGGGACCCTCCCCCATTGCACGTATTGGGCATGGCACACCAGCTCTATTGATTGGCAATGTGGGCATGCTCTGCAGGTGTTTCGGGCTTGCTCTGCAGGTGTTCCCCTCTCCTCCCTTGTGATAATAGCTAAAAGATTTGCAGCTCATCATAGATCAGAAGTGTGCATTTCGGGGAAGGTGAAGCCGGGAGGGATTACTATCGGACGTGGGTCTGCAAGACATCCACTGAAACTGATGCAGTATCCAATACAGGAATACCAAATGAAGGCAGAAGTGGCGGATCAAAAGCTGTGTTAACAAGAGATTCAGACGACAGTGGTGAGTCCAGTAAAAATTCAAAGCTCCCAAGCTAGGAATCTCACCTAAAGCCTGGAAGATTGACGCATTCGCCATGGCCTGAAGCTTTTGCAAGTTCACAAACAGCTAATATACAATCCACGAAGATTTCTCAAGAACAACTAACAGAAATCAAAATAGAAGGAAAGGCGATGACCGTGCGAACTTTGCTTATCAGAGATCAACCATTTTCCATCGCTTTCTCAGCAAGTTTTTCACGGCACACTAGGAGCTTTTTAATCCACGGCTGGCTGGGGGCCGTGACCCTACGCCGGAATAAGACAACGCACACGCAGAACAAGGGGTAGGCTAGGAGTCGTGGCTTTGCACCGGAATAAGACAGAGCATCCACAAATAAGGGGAATGAGAGAAGGGGACCAACTGAACAATTGAAATACCTATATGATTATGTTGCATTTGAGAAGGAGAAGCAGTACGACTAGAAGGTTTTATGACACCGACGCCACTTTTGCCCTTTCTCCGGAATCATCGAAATACGCGAATCCGATACTGGATTCGGGAATCGCGTTCCATACGGCTATGAATATCTTAGGCCATGTGTCATTTGCTGGATAGCTGGGAGGAGGAACCCGAGTATGGACGGTTGGTAGCAGGTATTAATATTTAGGGATCCAGATGAAGGTAGCATGAGATGGAATCACGCAACATGTCACACAACGGGAGGCCCGAAAAAAGGGGGAGGATTCGATATTTATTTGCGAAAATCCTGTCATCGCAGGCTCTATAGGTTTGTTCTATCTGACAAGGATGGGAGCTGGCCTCCAATGGCATTGTGTCTTGTCACTAATTATCCGGCATGGGCACTAGTTTCCTGTTAGTTTGCGAGTAATCGAGACTGATCATCTTCTTGAAACAACAAAAAAACAGTGAAGAAAAGGTAGACTTTTGGCATTTAGGTTAAATTGCTTATGAATTTCTATAATCATGAGGCTTAAGTGAATCCAACAAGGGGGAGAAAAATTTAGCAAAAGCAGGGGGTGGCCGAAAAATAAAAGGTGAAGAAAATTTGAAAGAAAAGCAAGGGAAAAGCTAGAATTAGACTAAAATGAAACCAACTACCTCTCGCAACAAAGCTTAATCTATCCACTTAATTTAGGCTGATATAATTACGCAGAGAAAACCTGTACATAAATGTAGTGTTCATTCCAATCACAATGAACTCGAAAAGTTCCTGCAGCCGGGCAGTTCTTATCTCCAATAAATTCCTCCAACCAAGATTCTGTAATTTGGGTTTCATCTTCTTCACAGCTTTGGAACGAATGAATATTCGTGACGGAAATGATTTTCAGGAAATGTTTGATGAGTTATAAGAGAATCCCAAAGTCGAAAGGAAGTGCCAGAAAAGAAACCACAGGTTAAGCTGTCTCCATCGATTAGAATGGCAAAGATTTTTATGTCCATCTGTAGCTCATGAAGCCGGGAATCAAAGGAATTGCTAGCCTCTATAGGGCTAGGAAATAGATTCAAGGAATTGGGATCAGAGAGAGCAAATTTCAAATTCTTTGAGGAAGGTTGGCCAAGAAAGTACTTTGAACAGAAAAATTAGGAAAAAAACAAATTTTCCAAGAAAATAGGCGCATGTCCATTTCTCCCCCTCCTCGTTTCGTGCACTTTTAAAGTTGGAGATTTGTATGCATGGCTCAAATATTTGAGTCCCAACATGCTGCAACATTATTTCAAATGTCTCGATTGGATCAGTTTAAATGGGTAGTAATTCAGGTATGTGCATAAGAGTTCCTTCTTTTTAGCTATGTGTTGAACTCCTAAGTTAGTTTCTCATTTTTGTTGCAAATCAGTATAGGATGATCCTGTTTAGAAGGATTTTAAGATATTTACAGTACGATTTCCGATGCATGGAGTACTCAAAGTAAGCAATTTAAAACCATACTTGGCATGTAACAAGAAACACTGTTAGGTATGTATAATTGATGGCTTTTGATATTTTTTATTGCGAGGTAATAAAAACAATCATGTGCAAGCACAAGATGCCCCATGAAATGGAAGTCATTATTGTCAGGTAAGAGTCCATTGAATTTAAATGATTTTTTTTAAAGGAAAACTATAAAAAATGCTGCTGTATTTTATAGGAATTACTAAAATGCCCTTGTATTTTTGTAAATTATCTAATTGCCCTATCTTTTCGTCTACAAACAAGGATGGGCCTATGTTTTCCTTCTCCAAGGCAAGCAAAGGGCCAGGCAATAAATGAGGTTCAGATCAAGCTTTGAGCTTCCCTTTTCTATCCTAATTGCGCCATAGACATGGTGTGTACTGGATCCTTTCACATCTAAAGTTCCCCTTGTGCACTGCTCCATCACATTTTTCCAGAGTTGAAAACAACTCTAAATTGTTCGGATTTAGCTAGGCTCGGATCCTCTGAGAATTTGGGCAAAAAATTGGGCGAGAAGTCGGTTTGAGGCCCAGAAATTCTGTGGATTTGGTTGCCAAAATTGCCATAGCCAAATTGGGGCTTTTCTTATTTGATGAACTCGGAGGAAGAAAAGGAAGCTCCAGCTTCTTCATTTTTGGAAACCCAGATGTCCAATTGATCCTTTATTCTGTTCCAACATCGGTGAACTTTTTTTTATTGAGGGCCATTCCCACTACCCATCTCATTGCATTTTCCAAATAAAGGTGCAACCGGCCAGCTTGGAGCTATCAAGGTTTTGAAGTAAGAAACAAATATTTTTCTCTGTTATAAATTAGAATTTCCATGAGTGGAAGCTACCAGCAAAAAATGCTCTCTTGTAGCTTTGCCTAATTTGAAAGCTATATAGAGAAACAATTTGAGCTCCATCTAAATCTCTGCTGACTGGAAGCAACAACCCTAAATTGAATACTCTATTGTAGAATAGGCCACCTCCAAAATTGTCTTTGATGCAAAGTGATCTCCAGCCAAAATTGTCTTCGTGGACGGGATCTTTCATGCCAGATATAAGGACCGTTGGAATAAGACCAAGTAGGGGCATTTTAATAAATTAAGAAAATACAGAGACATTTTCATAAATATTTAAAAATACGAGGGCATTTTTATAATTTTCCCTTTTCAATCATCCTCCTGGCACAATAAACATATTAGCCTCCTGGCACAATAAACATATTAGGTACTGCAGAGAAATAGCCAAATGATCCCGAGCTATCATAAAATTCATTTAATCCTTCGTGAGACAGCATATTTTAAACCTTGGAAAACGAACGAGAATAAAGAGCAATGCATTCGTTAGGGTTTGAAAGTGCAGCACTGCTGAAGCATGATATCCTGAGTGGAGGGCGTAAGTGGAAGTGGTGATTTAGCCTCCAGCATAAGAAGCGCATCAGCCATGGAAGGCCGTTTCTCAGGATCCCGCTGCAGGCAGGAGAATGCAACTTGGATCACTATTTTGGCTTGCACTTTATCCACAGAATTTTGGATAGCTTTGTCCACAAGGTCACTGGGGAAGAATTCTTCATTTCCACAATTTGCAATGGCATCAATAACCGATTGCCCTGGAAGATTCACCACTCTTTCTGCACTAACAATCTCTAAGAGGATCACACCAAAACTGTACACGTCCATCTTGCCATTTCGATCTGTTCCAATAAAGTACTCTGGAGCAACATACTCTGGACTTCCGATTGGATTATCCCGCAATGTGTTGAGACCAAAAAGCCCAATTTTAGCATGAAATTGGGCATCCACAAAGATGTTTTGGGCCTTCAGATCCAGATGAAGAACTTGCTGCTCATGAAGGTAAGCCATTCCTGATGCAATTCCTGTAATGATGTTGAATCTCTTTTTCCAACTCATTGGGCTAATGATGTTGTTAAATATCCATGCATCTAATGAATCATTCACTACATATTCATACACAAGAACTCTGTGAGATCCTTGGTTGCAATAGCCAAGAAGCTGAACCAGATTAGTATGATGCATTTGGGAGATGGTAGAAATTTCAGCAGAAAAATCCCCTGTAGTTTTCAGCACTTTAACAATTAAATGCATTCCATTTTGAGACTGAGCTTTATATACAGCTGCAAATCCATCTTCACGAACTTTATCTTTGTAATCTTTTGTCATCCCTTGTATTTGTGAAGAAGAATACACTTTTAAGCCACTTTCAAGGTTTCTACCGACATCCTTGCATCCTTCTTGCTTTTGATATGTCCTAATATCCTTTTCTTCATGTTCACAGTTCTGTACACGATTTAAAGGCTCCTCATGTTCAATGTTATCTTTTACTCTCTGGATTCGACATGTGACCGAATAGCACAAAACCAGAGCAATAACACAAACTATAAACAATATAGTTCCCACAATGATCCCTGCTGAAGACTTTCCAGATGCATGTCGAGCATCAGGATTGGGATTTGTTGTATTCGTCTCTGTTATATTAACCCACAGATATGTCACAAATGTATTGTCGGTAACATTGGCAAGAGTACCCACCTGGCCGAAAATATTGAAACAGGTCTCATTAGCTTGACTGAATACTACCAGGCAGTTAAAATTCCCCTCACAAATTTTCATGCAATCGGAAGCATTGGTAATGTTCGAGACATTGTTGGGAAGCTGGTATGAAGAATAACTCACTCCAGTCAAGTTCAAGAAACCTGTTTTAGAACTTACCCGAGTGCATCCCTTATTGGGATCGTTATCAATTGGAAGGAATGATGTAGGGCAAGAGCACCTGCCATCGTGGTTACAAATGCCATAACTTCCACACTGATATGGACCATCACAGGATGTTGCTTTTTTGCTACTGACATGAAGAAAAGCCGTGTCGTTGAATCCCTCCTCAGTGGCCACAAGACTACCGACTGGATTTACATGGTAGCATAGCTGAGATGATGCGTTAAAATATGATGAATTATGTTCATTACTACTGGCCTTATTAAGACAGTCTGAATATGAGCTGATGTTGGGGGGAACTGGAGTTTGGTCAGTGTTATTGATATAGATAAAACCTGTTAGGGCCAACACTTTAGTCGAAGAGTGGCCTTGATATTTGCATCCGGAATTTGGGTTTTTGGGATCAACTGGGGTAAATGAATAGGGACAAGTACAATTTCCTTGCTTGCATATGCCATACTTACCACATACATCCCACGGATTACATGATCTTGAATTTGGTGTGTTTTGCCCACAACAATCTTTGAACTGGATGAGCAACAAAATCAAGGCCACCCAAATCGACTCCATCATCGTTCTCGCCTATTTTCTTCTTGCCTTTTCTTCAACCATGTATCCATAATCCATATCCGTAATAGGCCTATTTACTTTTTCTAAGGTGTGAGGTTGACTTTGGACAAAGTTAGTTGAAGAAAATATTTATGAACTAATAATAATGGTGGTCCAAAGCGGAGATATTTATGAACTAATAATAATGGTGGTCCAAAGCGATTGGCTTTAGTTTGTGGTAATTTTATTGGCATAAATTTATCACGGCCTTATGTGGGCAGATTTGGTGAAAACGGAATTATCTGAAAAGGACTCTACACTTGGCTTATATCTGACGACTCACAACAAAAACTGCAATATTTTCTTCTAAGTAAAAAGTGGAGGAGTAAAGGATTTCAGATTGTCATTACTAGGTACTTGGCCATGTCAAGTGTGAATTTAAAAGGTTAATGTTTTGTGGATAATATTATCTCACATAGACCAATAAAATTTAGAAGCCAAAATCCATGAGGGGCTATCTTAGCTTTGGACATAGTCAATTGAAAGAGATAGTACCTATGAATTAATATAGGGAAAAACTCTGAAATACCCTTATGTTTTGCTAAAATTAACAAAACGCCCCTAGTTTTGGGGGTATTTTAATGGAAATGATCATAACTTATTTTTGATGATCCAAATGAGAATGAGCCTTCCAGAGCTATTGTAAAGGAGGATGAGATCTTTCCATCAAAGGTAAGATGATATAAATCGAAGTCTTAAATCACAAGTTATGCTATTTTTAATACACGAGAAAATTGTAGAAATTTCAGAGGGATTTATGAGACTATAACTTCAGATTTTGGAATCCAATTCAGGAGATGTTAACTTTCATGAAAAGATCTCAATCTCTTCTACAATAGCTCTGAAAGGCTCATTCTCATTTGGATCATCACAAAAAAGTTAAGATCATTTCCATAAAAATACCCCCAAAACTAGGGGCGTTTTGTTAATTTTAGCAAAACATAAGGGTATTTCAGAGTTTTTCCCATTAATATAAAGGTGTAAAAAATGATTGACATTCAACATGGTAAAATTCATTGGCATGACCATTTCATAACCTTCAAGATATACATTATAGCATTGAAATGTTCCCTAAAAGCAATAGAAAAGCACAATTGCATCCCCCTTTCTTTTGAAGGAACAAAAGTTTTTGTATCTAATACTTTAGATCAATTTTAAGCACAATATAGAAAATGATTCAATACACAATATACATTGCCGTAAGAGCAAGCTCAACATCTTCATCTTTCTTGGGCAGAAACTTATTCCGAACAATGTTAGCTTGATACACATGAAGCGCATGAATGTTTGCACCTATTGGCTGTAGAGCATGGCAAAATGAAGAATAAACCCTATAGACTTTGAAAGATTCAAAACAACTAGTAGAACCACATAAATCATTTTGAAAGGAAAATATTACAGTGCTCACTGAAAGATTTAGCTCTATGACTTGTAAAACAATAGCAAGAAAGAATGAAATCAAGAACCTCCCACCCAAACATATTAGTACTTGAGCATAATGAAGCAAACATATCAGTACTTGTGAGGGTTATGAGGTTCTTAATTTAACAGAGTGCCATACCCCTTTGTATTGGTCTAAAGAGACTACGTAAGCATACTAATACTTGAGTTACGAATAAAGTGGTGTGAAATTCCTATCTGCTTGTTAATCCGTCATAAAACATTTGCATGTGCCTTTTCAAACCAAATTTTAGTAATCCTTCTCGACCACATATATCCGCTGTAAAAGATTTTTTTTGAATATCTACATCCTAGATAATGTTGCAGACAATTGTACATATCACTTGAAACTTCGACCGAGCAGCTAGAAGGGCAGAGGCTATATAAATGTGGGTATTACTTAAAACATGCTTAACAACAGATATCCACGTTGGTAGAGAGAGCTTAGTTGTATTTCACCAAAACAAATTTTTTTGCAAACCTTCAATGCTAATACCCCAAGCATCTCAGGTAGAAATATGAATGCCCACAGGAATATCCAAAAGTATAGTAGTCTTTCTATGACGAAGCACCTTCCAAGAAAAAGCAACAACACAAGAAGGCACAACATCATCAAGCATCCATAAGGCAGAACACTTTGGCCAACCAACAAGAACTCAAGATGCAACATAAAGGTGTCAAGCAGAAGCTTTGCGTTTTGAAGATTGTCAGCATTAGCAATAAGGAAAAGGAATCAGTCATCAGCATACTGATTACAAATTTCCTGTGAACCATCCTCCATGGTCAAGCCCTATACTATCTCATGTTGAACTGCCATAGCAAATGATTGTAAAAGGACCATAATTACAATTATAGCTAATGGGCATTCTTGCCAAACTCCTCTCCGAACAAAAAATATGGTAGAGGGTTCTCCCTGAAAAAGCATGCAGAAATATAGAGCTTCGTAACATCATTAGTGAACTGGTGATTCCATCCACACTCTATCACATGCCTTAGCAAAATGTAATTTAAGAAAGGTTACACTGTCGCAGTTTTCAAATTAGCCCAATACGTATTCTCATAAGTAGCAGCAATATTGTCTAAAATGAAGCCAGATTGAGTAGGGGAGATTGGTACAGCCAAAACATCACATACTTTGTCTGTAAGGGCCTTCGCAAGGATTTTATACATGGAAGATAATAATGTGTTAGAGCACCAGTCACATATTGTTCTCGGCACCTTACACTTGGGAATGAGAAATATGCAGCCAATATGTATTATCCAAACTTCTGAACTTATAAAACTCACAAAAAGCATTGTAAAGATCACAACTCAACCAATCCCAATATTCCTTAAAAAAATTCCACTGAAGACCATCAAGGCCAGAGCACTTGTCTTTCTTTAAAAGAAAAGCAGCCAAGCGCAATCATTAATGGTGATATTTGATTCTAGTTTTGCTCTGCCGATACTATGGGACTCACCTTCGACAAGATCGAATGTTGCATGTCCTCCTGAAAGGGCAATTGATGTCTACCAAAAAAGGAAAAGAATAATCGTGGAGGTACTGCTTCAACTGAACCAGCTCACAAATCTCCGAGCAAGCACGCAAAATAAGGGACGTTAAAATACTATCTATCTATCTATCTATCTATCTATCTATCTATCTATCTATCTATCTATCTATCTATCTATCTATCTATCTATCTATCTATCTATCTATCTATATCTATCTATCTATCTATCTATCTATCTTACCAGACAGGAAAAAGAAGTGAGGGCATTTATCACCAGCCTTTATCCTAGCTTGGTTCACATGAGTTGTCTCAATGGCTTTAATCTCTGTCAAGGTAGCTTCCTCCTAGTTATATGGCCTCTAGCTTGCACCCCTTGTGCATTATCCCACCTTTTTACAAAGGATTTGACAACCCTTATAGTAGCAACAACAACAACCATACCATCAAAATGCGTCATATGATGGTACTAGGCATTCCTACAACCTACACAAAATTCAAAATCCTTCAAATGTTTAGTATTGAGCTTGAAGTAAGCTTTTGACCATCCCTTTGTTGCCGCCTCCTCCTTTCCATCTGCTCCTTTTCATCCTCCACCATCCATTCCTTCTGTCAATCCCACACCATCTGTTCAGAGCCCTATTAATTCCTCTCAACCTATTCTTTCTGCAGATCCACCTTTAGCTGCACCTTTTCACATGGCCATTCTTGCCCAAAATCTTCTGACCTTTTCCTCCTCACATCCTCCTGGTTTTCCTCCTCTTCCTGCCACGGATTGCTCTCACCCCTTCACTCTTCAAGATTCCCTTTTTATGGCTGTTTGTTCTCCTGTGTCTTCATCGGCTAGCATCTGGTACCTAGATTCTGGGGCAACGGCACATATGACTCCCTTTCGATCCATTTTCTCACAGTATACCCCCTCTGTCTCTCATCACATTGTGCGTCTAGGAGATGCCTCCGAACAAACTGTTCTTGGAGTTGGCTCTGTTGCCTTTACACTTCTTGACCATTCTACTCAACGCATCTTTGATGTCTTGCATGTGCCCGGTCTCAAACAAAATTTGCTCTCAGTCAGTCAAATTGTGGATGCTGGTTACTTAGTCCTCTTTAACAAGGACACATGTCGTATTCAATTGCCCAATTGCCCTCCCCTCTTGATTGGTTATAGACAAGGCAATCTGTTTCGCCTTTCTATTCCTTCCTTCCAGCAGACAGATCAAGCCAATTACGTGACTTCTACTCCTGACAGCTATAGTCTATGGCATAAGCATTTGGGACATATTGAAAAACATCGTCTACAATCTTTGGTGTCTTATAGTCATCTGCCACCGCTTACAGAGAAGCCAGATCCCTATCATGATTGTCTCCAAGGCAAACTCACTCGAGCTTCCTTTCCTCATTCCAATTCTCATGCAAGCACGACTTGAATTAGTCCACACTGATTTATGTAGACCAATTTCTCCGCCCTCTTTTGGAGGTTATAGATATATACTTACATTCTTGGATGACTTTAGCAGGAGGGCGACAGTCTATTTTCTTCGCACTAAAGATGAAGCATTTGATCAGTTCCGCATATTTCATGCTGAGGCATAACGTTTCACCAACTCTAGACTTATTACTTTGCGCAGTGATGGAGGCGGAGAGTTTTTCTCTGGTCTTTTCAATTCCTTCTGCACTAATCTTGGTATTCGCAGGGAACTCACCACCGCTTACACTCCAGAACAAAATGGGAGAGCTGAACGCCTCAATCGTACCCTGCTGGACATGGCTCGCACTATGCTCATCTCCATGGATGTCCATCATCGGTTCTGGACAGAAGCTATTGCCACCACTGTCTACATCAACAACCGTGCTCCCCATTCTGCTCTCCAAAAATCTGTTACCTTACATCATCTACGTGTCTTTGGCTGGCAGTGCTATGTGTATCAGAATCCTCAATCCAAATTGATAGCCAGATCTCGCCCTGCCATGCTTTTGGTTACCCTGATACTCGCAAGGCCTATCGTCTATTTGATATTACTACCCATCATCTGCTCCTCTCTTGTCATGTTCAATTTCATGAGACTTGTCGATGCCATATTCCCAATCTTCCTCCTCCCACTCTAACACTTCAGTTTCCTCTAGATGCACCCGCTGATCCATTGCCACCTCCCCTCTCTGATGCTCCCTCACTGGCTGCCTCCTCTCCTTCAATAGAACCTCCCTCTAATCCCCCACCACTACCTCCTCCAGGTCCCTTTGATGATTCTCGGCCTGTTCGCAACCGGAAGCCTCCTTCCTGGACTCAAGATTATTCTATGGTTGCACAGCATACCCCCTTTGAACCTCTCACTTTTCATGAAACCTCTACTGGTCCCTGGCATGATCAGTGGCTTCAAGCCATGCACACTGAACTCCAATCTATTGTTGAATGCCACACCTGGAGTCTCGTTCCTCCTCCTTCGCATCAGCCTGTTATTGGTACAAAATGGGTTTACAAAATCAAGTATCACTCCGATGGATCCATTGACCGCTTTAAAGCCAGACTTGTTGCCAAAGGCTACAACCAGACTCATGGCATCGACTTCGATGAAACATATGCTCCTGTTGCTCGCATTTCCTCCATTCGCATGCTTCTGGCCTATGCCACTCAGAAACACTATCATATTCATCAAATGGATGTTGCCAATGCCTTCCTCAATGGTCTTCTCACTGAAGGTCTATATTGCCCAGCCGCCTGGCTTTGTTGACTCCACATTTCCTTCTCATGTCTGCCGTCTTCATAAAGCTCTGTATGGCCTGCGCCAAGCTCCCCGGGCCTGGTATGCTCGTCTTCATAATACCCTTCTTCAACTACAATTCCAGCCCAGTGGTGCTGATTCCAGTCTGTATCTTAAATTAGCTCCGTCTCCTTTATATGTGCTTGTCTACGTTGATGATTTGCTCCTTATTGCAGAGTCCATGGAAGCCCTTAATAATTTCAAGACCTCTCTTAGTGCTGAATTTAAGATGAAGGATCTCGGTCTGGCTCATTACTTCCTTGGCATGCAGATTATCTAAGATCCTGTCTCTCACACCTTAATCCTTTCCTAGCAAAAATACCTCCAAGATCTCATTCATTAGTGTCATCTTGATCTGTGCCATCCCACCAATACCCCTCTTGATCTTGCTCTTTCTCTTTCCAAAGACTCTCCACCTTGCTCTGCTGGTGTTCTGCCTATCCAGGATCGATATCTCAATCTGCTAGGCATGGTCAATTATGCTGCCATTTGCACCCGGGTGAAAGCATGTTAGGGCCTACATAAAAAATTACCAAAAAGGTACTTTTCTGTGTACTTCTGTGCAAGTACATAATTGTATTTTAAAGTACCTAGACTACAAGATTGACTAAAAGAAATTGTGTTAGGTTCAAGAGTAGTAGTACATACATGTTGTAAGGTACTTTGTGATGTCAAGAAGATGTTAAGAACTCAAATATATCATCATCTTTGACTACCCAGAGTATTTTCCAGGTAGTTTCCAAAACATGTAGGCCCTAACATGCTCTTACCCACCCGTCCAGATTTGGCCTTTCCCTTGTGCAAACTATCTCAGTTCAATCAAAACCCTCTTGACACTCATTGTCTCAGTTTTAAACATGTCTTAAAATATATCTCTGGCACACTTCATCTTGGAATTATCTATCAGGCAAGTGGATCCCTCTCCCGTAGGTTTCTCTAATGCAGATTGGGCTGGCGATCAATCCGACCGAAAATCCACATCTGGATATGTCTTTATCTTTGCTAGTGGTGCAATCACATGGAGCAGTTGTAAGCAGACCTGCGTTGCCTTGTCCCATGCAGCTCAGGAATCAGTATGGCTCAATCGCTTATGCACCGACATTGGCATGCCTTCTTCCAATGGTCTTCTTCTCTATTCAGACAATCAAGGAGCTCTTGCCATGAGCAAAAATCCTGTTCACCATCGGCATATGAAGCATATTGAGCTGAGGTATCATTTTGTGTGCCATATTGTGGAGACTCAGCAGATTCGATTGGCTTACTGCAGCACTCATTCCATGCCTGCTGATATGTTCACGAAGGCACTCTTGCGTATTGGAGAGGTGGAAGAGTGGTAATAGATGGGGCATAGGAAGTATCGACCGCCAGGATAGTATGTTGGAATATCAACATAGCAAGGTATGCACTATGTTGGATTTTTTAGTTGATGTAGATATAATTTTCTTTTTGGAAACTTGTGAGCATGAGGAGAAAGGTCTCCCAAATATTGCAGGCTTTACATTGTTGCATTCTGTTTGGAATAAGAAAGGATGGAATCTTAAAGGTTCTGGGGGCATCGCTTGTTATGCGAGAATTGAAATTGCGCAGACCATATCGGTGTTAAAGCATAAAGCAGCCGCACAATATATTTGGATTGAGGTACCAGGCAAGTATGGTAAGATATATGTGGCAGGTTGTTATTTTCCACCAAGGGATTCTCCTGTTTATAACAAAGAAAATATAGATAAAGACGATCCATTTTTTTATTTGGAACTGGATATTTTGACTCTAAGTCTGACAGGTGAGATTTTGTTGATGGGTGACTTTAATGGTCGTACTGGGAACCATCAAGCAGCTTTGGTGAGCCCGGATGGGGAAGCAGAATGGTTAGAGATGTTAGATAATGACGAGTTAGAGATATCAGGGTGGAATAGGATTTCAGACGACAGTGTGAAATGGCCGACTCCACAAGGCCGTCATGTCTTGCATCTGTGTGGTGGTTTTGAGATGGTGATTTTCAATGGTACAGCTAGATATCCAGGTTCTGGAAAACGAACTTGTAAAAATGCAAGTGTTGTAGACTACATCATTGCTAAGTCGTCTTTTGCTAAACATATTGTTAGTTTGACAGTTGGAGATGAAAATGAGAACTCTGATCATGTGCCTGTATCCATAGAAATAAGCGTGCAGTGTCAATATAGACAACAGGGTGCTTCAGCTAAAGGTAAACGGATTTACTTAAAATATGATAAGGCAGAGGAGTATAGTAAAATGTGTGCGCAAAAAGTTGCATCCCTTGTTTGGCCTAATACAGTACAGGAAATGAGTGATGCAATGACTATGATTTTGACTCAATCTGCTGAAAGTTGTTTTATATCTTATCGCCAGCGACAGGGGCTACCTTGCAATGCATGGTTTGATGCGGAATGCAAGCAACAAAGGTTAAGATTTAAATTAGCACAAGGGGTGAATAAGGTACATGAAAGAAAGGTTTATATTCAAATGCTTAAAAGCAAGAAGCGGGCATATCTGCACAATAAGAATAGGAAAATGGTGGAAGAGTTGTTGGCTGAACCTAAAAAATTTTGGAAGAGACTTAAACCTGCGCAATATAGGGCTGATGGGTTGCATGTTGAGGCTTTGATAGCACACGTGCGGAAGCTATATAATGTACCTGGGGTTGAAGGTACGATGGTAGAAGAAGCAGAGGATGTGCTTACTTTTACTATCAATGATATACAGGATGGACTTAAGAGGCTTGCTAATGGTAAAGCAGCAGATGCTTGTGGCCTTATGGCTGAAATGCTTAAATGGGCTGGAGAAGAAGTTGCAAATAAGATTGTAGATATGTTTAATATGGCAGTGAGAGATGGGTTTCCCACGTCTTGGCAGGTGAATAGGGTTGTGCTATTGCATAAATCAGGGGATGAAGATGATCCAGGAAACTATCGTACCATCATGATGGTTAGTAGTCTTTATGCAAAATTGTTTGCTTCCATACTTGAGCGTAAAATTAGCATTTGGACAGAAGAGCATAATGTTAGACGGCAAGCGGGTTTTAGACCCAAGAAGTCCACCACCGATCATCTGGTTACTCTCCGGACTATGATGGATTCGGTTATTGGTAAAAGGAAACCTATGTTTGCTACATTTGTAGATTTCAGTAAAGCTTTTGATACGTGGATAGGCTTAAATTTGTATGCGCAGGATGGTGGATTTGAGGATCCCATCAAGCCTTAGACATCTTTGTAAGTGTACTTTATAAGAAAGTACTTGTACAATTATCATTTCCTTTTCTAGGATCATGTGATGAAGTGGTAGAAAGCAATATGGGGGTGAAGCAGGGGATGTCCGTTGTCACCTACTTTGTTTGGTCTATTTATAGACCAGCTTGAGGGATGGATCACGAGCACATGGAGGAGATGGTACACCTCCTCGAATGGGTACGCTTTTAAGCTTTTACTATATGCTGATGATGTGGTGCTGCTTTCTGAGCATAGAAGGGATGCAAACTCATCTAGATGTGCTTTCGCAAGATTCTGTGGATGCTATGGGTATACGGGGTGAATCTGGATAAGACCAAGGTTGTGGTTTTTGGCGCCGAGTAAGACGGATCATGTTCATTTCGATTATATGGGTAAGCAAGTGGAGATTATGGAGAATTATAAATATTTAGGCTTGATTGTAGATAAGAGCCCTAACTGGAATCAAGCTGTTGAACATAGAGTGAATGCTGGCTTAAAGGCATTATATGCCATGCAGAGAAAGTGTGTGAGTGCTGATATTTGGAATTTTGAAATGAAGCGTATGCTTTATAAAGTGCTTGTGCAGACTGTAGTGCTCTATGGATGTGAAGTTTGGGGGGCCCGGACTTGCTAATGACAGATGGAAAAGGTGGAAAAGATACAAAAGAAGTTCTTTCATACCGAAGTTGGGTACTAAAATGCAGACACCCTATGACATGATGTTAGTAGAGTGCGGGATGATGTCACTTGAGGCTGAAGCTCTATGCAGGTTGCTACGCTATGTGTGCAAGGTTTTGTATGATATGCCAGTCAATAGTTTGCCCAGACATGCTTTAGAAGAAACCAGGAATAAAGGATGGTATCACGGATGTTACTAAGTGGCTTGTGAAATGGGGGATGAATATTGATGAGTTATGGATGCACAAGAAAGATATTGATAGCTCAAGTTAAGACGAAGTTTTCTAAATAAGTCATGGAGCGTGCTTGCTGTAAAGAAAGAATATTATAGGAATCACATGAATCCCTCTTTTCGTGAAGCACAATATCTCGTGGGAACCCATATCGCTGAAGTACATGCAAGCAATTGCTAGAATCCTAGTTAAGCTCACATCATCTTGGTGTAGAAGTTGGGAGATGGGCTGGACATCGCAGACATGAATATAGATGTTGTAAAATATGTGATGCGGGGGTAGTGGAGGATGAGGCATGTTTTGCTCTTTTGTGATGCCTATTCCGATATAAGAGCAAAGTATGGGATTGATGTGGATTCACTTAGTGATTTTTTCTACATACCGTGTTCATGTATTGGAGGGTGTATTGTTGAGATTCTTAAGCATAGAGAGGAATGGTTGAAAAGAAAAAATGTGGAGGAGATAGAGGTAGAGGAGGCCAGTGTATTATTCTCAGAGGATGCACTGGATGATTTGTTTTATGACTTTGATTGTGATGTGTAAACGTCTCATAGGCCTGGCGGTCTTGAAGACGTAATAATAAATTTCATTTCATTTCACATCAAATTGAGTCAGTTTCTTCACCAAATTGGTGTGCTTAGCCCTGAAGTGGGGACATCATCATGTTCAGAGCTAAGTCAGGCATCTTGCGTGGGGATGTTGTAAAACGAATCAACAGAAACAAGATGCCTGACATCTGTCATCTGTTAGTTAGACCTAGCCGTTGCCGCCATGATATAAGGCGGGGCAGATCCGCTTGTAGACATCAGCCAAAAGCAATTCAAAGTTCTCTCGTTCTTGCTCTCTTCTACGCTCTTGTGATCTACAGTTTTTTACTTTAGCAACACCTTATAGTTCAAGCCCTTGTATTCTGTCCTCATCTATCAAGTACTTCAGGTGTTCCATCGTATTCTTTGCATATATCTTATGTATTTTCCTTATTTTTGCGTAGGTTTATGACAGTTTGCACCAGAATCCTTTACCAGTTGTTGTTTGCTCTGATCTTAAGCAGTTCTTTGTCCATATTTGGTCTTTTCTTTTGCTATGGCGGATATTTCATCCTTGTTACAACTAGTACAACAACTTGTTCAAGTATATCAGCAATTGCAACTAGATAATAAGGAACTCAAAAAACGAGTCGCATCTCATGAATATGCCTCTAGCTCCAAGAGAAGGCCATCAGAGTCTAATATTAGTTTGCTGGAGAGATTCGATGCACTAGATCCAAGCTTCGTTATTCGACTCCACCCTTGCAGGTATCCATGAAAATGTTGGACTAGTTGGCGCTCTACTTTCTGGGCCAGCTTTGAGTTGGTTTACCTCCTTGTTGAAGAGGGGGGCTCCCGGGTTGCTAGATTTTGCAGTATTTACTGTTGAACTTGAGGAGTATTTTGGAGATACCAATCCAGCGCACAGCAGTTACTAAGTTTGGCAACCTGCGGCAAGGTCCTCACCTAGCTTCAGTTTATACTTCATAGACATGGCGTGGCATACGACCCGTCGAGATTATTTTTGAAGAGGACTCACGAGGACGTAAATGATATGTTGTTGACCATGGAGGATCCCAGGACGTTGAATGAAGGTATAAAGCCTGCGATTTGTTGTAATAACCATCTTCTTCAGCGTAGGTAAAAAAGACAAAATCAGCTTGCGTCTCCAATTCTACAAGCACCAGTGGTCACGTTAGCTTCTGTGTCACCCATGCTCTCTAAGACAAATGGCTTTGTACTTATGCAGATTGATCGTGCAGTTTGAGGGCCCGTGTCTGCTGTCGAGAAGCAGCACTAGAGAGAGACCAATCTTTGCCTCCACCGTGGAGGACTAGAATGAAGCTTTATACTCTGGTGCACATTCTCAGGGCAATTGACCTTGATATTCAACACCTAGAATGGCTATGTATCGTGAAATTCACATTGCAGATGCACTGATGAAAGATATTATACTTCGACATGAGGTAAAGATGAAGTGCACCTTGCTGTATATAGATCATGACCTCACCCTGCAGGAATAGGAATTTATCGGCGAGAGCTATCTCGTGTGAGGGGCATAAGACAAGACGGAGAGTCCGCTGCACTGGTCCACGGCAAGTTGTGAGTTTTTTACCACCCACTTTAAGGTCACAGATATTACACACATAGGCACTGCAACCCCTTGGGGTGCTAGAATTAGCCTTGCTGCTGCTTCTACTTCAATAGTTGTTGATGCCACTACAACCCCTCGAGATGCTGCCATTACCACTGCTGGTGATGCTGCTACAATGCCAGTTACTGCTCTACCAATTGATGATGATGTTGAATCTCTTGGGACGCTGCTGCCGCTGCTCCTAATATTTCTACATCACTTAGGGAGGCTACCCTTTCTGATGCTATGGATTTCATCTTCCTTATGGAAACCTAGGAATATGTTGGGCATGCGGGGATGTGGTGGCATAGCCTGCTACTATCAGACTACCTTGGCACCTTCAGTCACCCTTCACATACATAATCGTTTATATGTGCTTCTGAGTGCAGAATGGCAGTGGGGACCTTCTTTTTGTGGCAGCATGTTACTTCATGCATGCAAATTCAAACTTCTATCCTTGCCACTTAGACTTGAATAGGCTGGAACTATATGTCGATCTCTATGATGACATACAACAATACAGACAGCTAGGGCATGTGATGTTAGTTGAAAACTTCAACGCACACAAAGGAATAGAATAGTTACTGAAGTTTGACCCCTTGGCCGAGAACATATTACAACTTCATATGGCAAAGACTTCTTGGCCGCGTTACATCGAATGAGACAGCTACGCCCAGCCACATGCTATGGCAAGAAGTTGTACCAGATGTGCAACATCTTTAACTTAGTTATTTGCAATAGTCTTACATAGTGGCCATTCTCCTCTGGCTACATTTATCAATAGGAGAACTAGGAAGGGCAGCTATATCATAGTTAATTACATGCGGGATGAGCAGGATTTGCATCTCGTCACACACCTGTGAGTTGGCACAAACAATAGAGATGAAGAGGTGGATTCAAACTGTCAGCCCCTAATAACATGACATCTCATTCAGATCCCAAGTGATTGGGAAGGTTACTCGCCAAGTGATAGAAGCGGGAGCCTACCTGGGAGCCAAGCCACTGCACCTGTTCATATTTTAAACCTTGGAAAACGAACGAGTCCTTTGTTTTCAAATAAAGAGCAATCCATTCGTTAGGGTTTGAAAGTGCAGCACTGCTGAAGCATGATATCCTGAGGGGAGGGGCGTAAGTGGAAGTGGTGATTTACCCTCCAGCATAAGAAGCGCATCAGCCATGGAATGCCGTTTCTCCGGATCCCGCTGCAAGCAGGAGAATGCAACTTGGATCACTATTTTGGCTTGCACTTTATCCACAGAATGTTGGATAGCATTGTCCACAAGGTCACTGGGGAAGAATTCTTCAATTCCACAATTTGCAATGGCATCAATAACCGATTGCCTTGAAAGATTCAGCACTCTTTCTCCACTAACAATTTCTAAGAGGATCACACCAAAACTGTACACGTCCATCTTGCCATTTCGATCACTCTGGAGCAACATACTCTGGACTTCCGATTAGATTATCCCGCAATGTGTTGAGACCAAAAAGCCCAATTTTGGCATGAAATTGGGCACCCACAAAGATGTTTTGGGTGTTCAGATCCAGATGAAGAACTTGCTGCTCATGAAGGTAAGCCATTCCTGATGCAATTCCTGTAATGATGTTGAATCTCTTTTTCCAACTCATTGTGCTAATGCTGTTGTTAAATATCCATGCATCTAATGAATCATTCACTACATGGCCCTTTTGTTCATATATATTGAGGAGGACGAGATTGTATAAAATTTGATCTAATATAATCTTATCAATATATTTTTCTAGATTTGAGAATGAAAGAATGTCTTTATTTCTTGTTCAAACAAGTATGGTAAAAACATTTTGAACGAATTTGAGGAATCTCTTGTTTCTTCATCCGCAACGAGTTCAAATTTATTCGGACCACCGTCTTTCAGGGAGAGCATACATCGGATATTAGTTCCTACACGGAGGTAAATGAAGCGCCTTCTTTACAAAATCTTTTTGTTAATTATTTTTCTGGGTTCGATATGGAATTTTTTTTTTTAAAGTAAAGTCTCAAAAAATGTTTATCGATTCATTCGATTCACATAAGAGATCTTATGTGAAATATCTATGTCTTACTCCATCGATCCAGGAGAACAGTAGCATGACAAAAAATTGGGATTGAAGTTTATCACTTAGATTCACAATTTAGTTAATGTTGATATGGTAAAATCCTATTTTATTCAATGCTAAGCATGATGGGGACAATACGAGGACCCCAAGATATTCTATTTTCGTTCATATAAATAAAGAGATTAATAACAATTATATTAAGGAATATATGATATCAAATTGGAAGGAACGTGAGCCAAAAGGCTTACATAAAAAATAGAAATATACTTCTAATACGGGCATTGAACAAGCTTCTACATATTTATCAATAAGATCTCTTTCCGATGTGCGATTTCCTACCAAGCCCACCGGGCGATATTCATATACAAGAACTCTGTGAGACCCTTGGTTGCAATAGCCAAGAAGCTGAACCAGATTAGTATGATGCATTTGGGAGATGGTAGAAATTTCAACAGAAAAATCCCCCATAGTTTTCAGCACTTTAACAATTAAGTGCATTCCATTTTGAGACTGAGCTTTATATACCGCTGCAAATCCATCTTCACGAACTTTATCTTTGTAACCTTTTGTCATCCCTTGTATTTGTGAAGAAGAATACACTTTTAAGCCACTTTCAAGGTTTCTACTAACATCCTTGCATCCTTCTTGCTTTTGATATGCCCTAATATCCTTTTCTTCATGGTCACAGTTCTGTACACGATTTAAAGGCTCCTCATGTTCAATGTTATTTTTAACTCTCTGGATTCGACATATGACCAAATAGCACCAAACCAGAGCAATAAGACAAACTATAAACAATATTATTCCCACAATGATCCCTGCCAAAGCCTTTGCAGAAAGTGCATCAGGATTGGGATTTGTTGTATTCGTCTCTGTTATATTAACCCACAGATATGTCACAAATGTACTGTCGGTAACATTGGCAAAAGTACCCACCGCCAAAAGTTTGAAACAGTCTCAAGAGCTTGACCAATACTACCAAAGCAGTTAAAATTCCCCTCACAAATTTTCATGCAATCGGAAGCATTGGTATGATTCGAGACATTGTTGGGAAGCTGGTATGAAGAATAACTCACTCTAGTCAAGTTCAGGAAACCTGTGTTAGAACTTACCCGAGTGCATCTCTTATTGGGATCGTTATCAATTGGAGGGAATGATGTAGGGCAAGAGCATCTGCCATCGTTGTTACAAATGCCATAACTTCCACACACATATGGACCATCACAGAATTTTTCATTTGTGCTACTGACATGAAAAAAAGCAGTGTCGTTGAAGCCCTTAGTGGCCACAAGACTACCGACTGGATTTACAGGGTAGCATAGCTGAGATGATGCGTTAAAATATGATGCATTATGCTCATTACTACTGACCTTATTAAGACAATCTGAATATGAGATGTTGCTAAGGGGAACTGAAATGTGGTCAGTGTTATTGATATAGATAAAACCTGTTAGGGCCAACACTTCAGTCGAAGGGTTGCCTTGATATTTGCATCCTTCCTTTGGTTTTTGGGGATCAACTGGGGTAAATGAATAGGGACAATCACAATTTTTTTCCTTGCGTGCATATGCCATACTTACCACATACATTCCACGCATTACATGATCCTGAACTTGATGCGTTTTGCCCACAACAATCTTTGAACTGGATGAGCAACAAAATCAACGCCACCCAAATCGACTCCATCATCATTCTCACTATTTTCTTCTTGCCTTTCCTTCAACCATGTATCCATATCCATAATAATATCCATAATAGGCCTATTTACTTTTTCTAAGGTGTGAAGTTGCCTCCATTAAGTTGCATTAGGCAGCACAGACGTGCAAATGTATCTTTCTTCTTTAATTTACAATGACTTGAAGTTGACTTTGGACAAAGTCAGTTGGAGGAGATATGGTTGTCCAAAGCGATTGGCTTCAGTTTGTGGTAATTTTATTGGCATAAATTAAATTTATCACGGCCTTGGGTGGGTGGGCAGATTTGGTGAAAATGGATTTTTCTAAAAGAAACTCTACACTTGGCTTATATCTGATGACTCACAACAAAAACTGCAATATTTTCTTCTAAGTAAAAATTGGAGGAGTAAAGTATTTCAGATTGTCATCATTAGGTACTTGGCCATGTCAACTGTGAATTTAAAAGGTTAATGTTTTGTGGATAACATTATCGCACATAGACCAATAAAATTTAGAAGCCAAAATCCATGAGGGGCCATCCTAACTTTGGACATAGTCAATTGAAGAAACTTTATTACTTTATTTTTTCTTTTGAAGGAACCAAAGTTTTTGTATCTAATACTTTAGATCAATTTTAAGCACAATATAAAAAATGCTTCAATACACAATAAACATTGCCGTAAGAGCAAGCTCAACATCTTCATCTTTCTTGGGCAGAAACTTATTACAAACAATGTTAGCTTGATACACATGAAGCGCATGAATATTTGCACCAATTGGCTGTAGAGCATGGCAAAATGAAGAATAAGCTCTATAGACTTCGAAAGATTCAAAACATCTAGCAGAACCATATAAATCATTTTGAAAGGAAAATATTACAGTGCTCACTGAAAGATTTAACTGTATGACTTGTAAAACGATAGCAAGAAAGAATGAAATAAAAAACCTCCCACTCAAACATATCAGTACCTGAGCATAATGAAGCAAACATATCAGTACTTGTGAGGGTTATGAGGTTCTTAATGTAACGGAGTGCCATAACCCTTTTGTATTGGCCTAGAGAGACTACTTAAGCATAGTAATACTTCAGTTACGAATAAAGTGGTGTGAAATTCCCATCTGCTTGTTAATCCGTCATAAAAACATTTGCATGTGCCTTTTCAAACCAAATTTTAGTAAATCCTTCTCGACCGCATAAATCCACTGTAGAAGATTTTTTTTGAATATCTCACACAATGTGGACCCTTTTGCTCTTCATTCCCCGTCCCAGATAATGTTGCAGATAATTGTACATATCACTTGAAACTTCAACTGAGCAGCTAGAGGCCATATAAATGTGGTTAACTCTTAAAACATGTTTAACAACAGGTATCCACGTTGGTAGAGAGAGCGTAATTGTATTTCACCAAAACAAAGTTTTTTGCAAACCTTCAATGCTAATATCCCAAGCATCTCAGGTAGAAATATAAACGCCTACAGGAATATCCAAAAGTATAGTAGTCTTTCCATGACGAAGCACCTCCCAAGAAAAAGCAACAACACAAGAAGATAAGATAAGATAAGATAAGATAAGATAAGATGAATTTTTACGTCCACGGGAACCCAACGGGTTATGGGACGGCACATGCAAGGGCAACAGCCCATCTAAAACCTGGGGACTAGGCCCCATCACCAAACACAATAACCAAATATTAAAAGGCTACCAAGAATAAGATAAGATAATGCTAATGCTAGTGGTAAATTTATGCTTTTAAAATTATCTAGACATAGCCACTCCAAGGATTGGAAGGCCATTGATCTAGAATAATTGCCGCACCTCACCCAGCCTTAATCCCATTTCTTTTTGCGCGGCGGGCTGCCCTCACCTTGCAGAGCTCCTCCTTACGGTTACACAATTGAAGAGGGGAGAGGTCCTCCTGTACTGAGAAACTAGTCCCTCTGAGATGGTTTCCATGCTGAAGAACATGTAAGCGGCTAAGAGTGTCTTGAAACCGAACCAAAAGATGGCGAGGACGATCAGGTCTTGCCGCTCCCCATCCTAGCAAATGAGACAACTCCACCAGCCTTCACATGCATGACATTAGTGAAAAAATGCAAAGCAGCATCCATATCAGAAAGGGCATCATCTTCTGCCTCTGCAACCCCTATAATACGCAAGTTCAGGCTCCTAGTAACAGAAGATACTGAGGTAGCCTGCTCCTGTCTGCTAGTGCGGCACTGCGACTCCTGGTCCCCTTGGGATTGTGGAGATGTCTGAACGCCCACCTCAACATGTTCCCTTTCCAATGTCTGCACTTCCGCTTCAACACAATGTTTCTTCTGTGGCTGTAATTCTGTATCTAGTGTCTGTACTGAGGCATCACGTGTGCCCACATACTGGGCTTTAAGGTCTGGAACGAAGGCATGTATTAACTGTAATAAGTGTGTCCATCTCTCAATAGACACGATCATAGATGTGGCCGTCATTCCTCCCTCGGAATGAATGAGTTGTACCTGGTCACAGTGTGGGCGCAAACACCGAACTTGCGGTGTCTAGAGCACTTTGGAGATCCTCCCGATCTTGGAAGGTAAATGTACCAGGCCTGCTTGTGCCGATATGAAGAGGCCGCTGGGGACCAAAAAGAGAAGATGGCAAATTCATTATTACACTGGAATTAGCTTGCCCCTGACCATGGAGCTGTATGCTAGACCGAGCACTTGTAGGACGAGGCACAACATCATCAAACGTCCAAAATGCAGAACACTTTGGCCAACCAACAAGAACTCGAGATGCAACAGAAAAGGTGTCAAGCAGAAGCTTTGCATTTTGAAGATTGTCAGCATTAGCAATAAGGAAAAGGAATCAGTCATCAGCATACTAATTACAAATTTCCTGTGAACCATCCTGCATGGTCAAACCCTATACTATTCCATGCTGAACTGCCATAGCAAATGATTGTAAGTGAAGTGGCTTTCTTATTGAGCGTTCAAAAAATCAAAGTGCAATAGCATAGTAGTAAAAACAATTGTCCAGGAAGATAGAACGCCAAATAAACCCCGAAAATAGACAATTACCGAGGGTTTCAATAAGAAAGGAGATAAGCCACAATGAATCTCAAAGTCAGATTTATGAACTGGGATGCGCCCTTTTGGGTTTTCGAGGAAAATCATGAAGATAAATAACAGACTAGGAGTCACACAAGTGCATCATCCAACCATCATTGACAATAATCCTGGTGCATCCACAGTCTTCACAATTGCAAACTTCAAATGACCCTGATAGCTTGACAGAATGAGAAGCCATTGAAAATTCATCCATAGTTATGAAGCCAAATAATCCTTGTGAATCTGCAGTCTTCACATAACAATTGCAAACTCCAAATAGCCATGATAGCTTGACAGGGTGTGAAGCCGTTGAAAATTCATCCATAGTTATGAAGCACGGCTCCACCTCGAATGCGGCTTGAAATAGATGTCCATAGTCATAAAGCTATGGCCGAGTTCAAATGCGACTTGAATAGATCTAAAAGAACAAAAACTTGAAACTGAAACACGTTAAGGAACAATTATCATGTCAAAGTCTATCAACAAGCATACGAGAAAATATTTCCAGTTCAATATGAAGCAAGAACCGAGCAAGCTACCCATATAAAATGAGCATAAGTGAAGGGATGAGGAAAAACATCCGCCCAGCCAGGAATGACACCTGCAAACTAGTGCGAGGAAGAACATCCGTTCAAACAACTCAACACAGAATAACGGAGCGAGGAAGAACATCTGCCTAGACGAAAGATACCAAATGCAACTAAGGCAGGGAAGAACATCCGCCCATAAATTACAAAAAAAAAGACCACACATACCAAGTATATTGCAAAAGGGCATGGGAGGGTGGGAAAGTAGGAAGATAAAACACAAAAAGATGGAACGCTCAGAGGAAGGCCGATGATGGAAACCTAGAACTGATGAAATATATAACCTGTAAAAAAGATCTTATGGAAAAAATAGACGTTCCAAAAAGGTCCGTCTTATCCAAGAATGATGGTTCTATGTTGCCATAGAACTATTACATTCTTGGGAAGACTCTTCTAGCAAAAATAACAACATATGGCCGAAAGAAGAGGAACACTCTACCTGATAAACCCTATGTGCAATGGTAGATGGCAGGAAAATCTAGCGAGAAAAGAAACAATGAGATGAGATGCAAGACAAGACAATAGGAGAAAAAGAAGTCAACAAACATCAAGACAGAAAAAGGGAAAGAGAGTGAAAAATAAATCCTTCTGATACAACAAGCTACGTCAAATTGAATAAGACAAATTAAATAAGAAGGAAAGAAGCTCAAAGCATTTTAGATGCAAAGAAGTTAAAGCAAGACCCATGAAATTTGAGCACTACGCAGGCCCAAGCAATGTTATAGCCAAAGGGGAAATATATAGAGAAGATAGGGTTAATCAAGTGTATTGGGTAGTGGCCAAGTTCATTTGAAATATACGATTATTCTGAGAAGCATCAGAAGATTTTCCTTTATGCTCTAAAAGTTTCCCTCCAAGAGTTTCTCCAGCACTGTCCATGACTTGAAAGAGAAAGCTCATGGTAAGAACCACACCATGTAAAAAGGAGTCTAGCAAATAAAAGAGTCTAGGACGAATTGAAAATCACTTAACGAATAAAAAGACTAGTATGACTGGTGATGTTGCTGAGAAGAAGGAAAGTGATGGGGTTTGTGGGTTCTGATGGCATGAATCTGGCATATCAAAGGAGGAAGATGGTTAGTTTTGAACAAGAAAGAGAATATATCAACACTTCTAACATGTAAATGTCCATGGAAAATTGCTAGCTTGAGGAAGAAAGCTAGGCAAATATGGAAAAAGAAAGCAAGTAGTACCAAAGATGTACTACGAGAAGAATTACCCATGAAGAAAACATGGGAAGGAATGATATGGCAACAGGGTTGTCGTGAGAAGAGCCCCATGGAAGAAAAATACCTATGGAGGTAAGTGGAATTGACGTGGCGAGAATAAAGGCCTCAAATAAAAAGGGGTCAAGTCATGAGAATTAAAGGAAAAAAAATCCTTGGAAGAACCATGGAAGCCATAGTGCCTATGGGAGAAGAGAGGATTGTCATGGGCCAAAATGGGCTAGGCAAGAATAAAGAGAAAAGAAATAATTGATTAGGGTTACAATGGAAGCAAGGGACCAAGGAAAGGTCAAATTTGGGAACCAGAAAAAAGAAAGAGAAAAGGAAATTGTTAATATGGGCAAATTGTAATAAACGGGTATTTTGGACCAGGGTTGTGAATGGACGGAATTCCTGGGTCAGACTGATTGTGCGAAAACCATGGCTTTTCCTGATTGTGCGAAAAACCATGGCTTTTCCGGATTGTTAAGGACGTTCTATTCTAAGGATTCGCACTCAGTTCCAAAGGTGATCTTGCTAAGAAAGACCCTTTACTTCTAAAAGATATCTAGGCCTAATGCATGATATTGAAAGTAATTTTGCCATTTGAAGGCCCAAAAATAAGATGTAAGAAAAGATAAAAAGGGAAGCCCTTTAAAAAAGCCATGAAAAACTGGATCTAAGATATTTCAAAATATGTCATGTGAGAGCAATAACGTAGCGTAATAGAATTAGTTAAGAAGGGGTTAAACCCCTTTTCGAGGCCATTATGGCAACTAAACGGGCGAGCCCGGAGGGCCTATTTAGGTCTATTTGTCTATATTTGGGATTCATTCAATGCTGCACGGAGGGCTGTTCTAGGTGCAAAGTAGCCTATGCATGGGGGGAGTTCTACTAGGGAAGGTCCTATCTTGACATAGAACTCAGTCATGATCTCTTGGTAAAAGGATGCGGCATTTATGATGGCATCCACATCGATCTCCTTTTGAAAACAATGAAGACCGAGTTAATGCCAGCCTCAGCCACATGAGCAGTGGTGCTATACCATCGCCTGAATGAAGAAGTGGCCATAGTGCTGATGCAGATGGGGTTAACAAATAGATGTATAAGCACCTCTGGAAACTGGAAAATTGCCTTGGAGTGAGGAGTGATAGAGTAGGATGGAAATGAGGGTGGTGGTCATATTTATAGGCAAAACTCTAATTTGAGAAATTTTTAGGGTTTGGGAATATCTATCACTTCAAGGTCCTGTTAAGCAATTGATAGGTAATCTAGGTTAAAAGATATATCCTAATGATCGTATTGCAACAAATTTCATCTAATTTGGAGGTAGTTGGGATGAAATTCGGGCTAATTTACTCTGAGTACTCACACAGTGCGTGAGAGGCACTTTCAAAACTTTTGAAAAGGGTCCCGGCGCACTTTGTGGGTCCTAGATGGCTCTAAATTTATGATATAAGGACAGAATCCTACTTATCTCACCGAGTTAAGGCGGTCTGTGCCCTTAGTTTCTAGATTTGGACAAGTGTAGACATAGATCAGTGGCCAAACACTCACATAGTGCGCGAGAGGCACTTTCAAAACTTTTGAAAAGGGCCCTGGCGCACGCACTCTGTGAGGGGTGGGGCTCAAAACAGTCACTTTTTGGCCAAATTAATTAATTTTAATTACACATGCCATTACTACAACTTTATTAAATATAATCTTACACTTTATAACTTGATCAAAACATTTTTTTTATATTTACAAAATTTTCATAAGCACATTATTTTAGCAATCTTCCTTTTTTATGAACTCAGCTAACTTCATATCTCTAGGCATACATGTGACTCTTTTCGCATGGAGAGCACATGCTAGGGAGTTTTCAAAGTGCTGCACTAGCTTCTGCTCAGCTGCCTCCTGCAATGCAAGCAACATATCATCTGTCACTCGCTTGCTCTTGTCGAATTCCTGCAAGATTTCTCGAGTTAGTCTCGCGAATTGTGACATTCCAGAGAAATATATGCCATAAATACGTATATTTCCGGGTCCGTCACTATATAAGTCTACTTAGTAGCCTTGTATACCCTTAATTAGTGGCATAGGGTGCATATCTTCTTTTTTATTTTGGGAGGGGGTTGGGACCCGTGCCAAGGGAACGCCGCATCTTACGCCGCATGCGGCGTTCCCTTCCCGCTTGCGGCTCTTTTTGCGGGACGCACGCTGGCAACATTGATTGCTCTTTTCGAATCGATTGCCAGTCTTTCAATCTAGCTCTTTTTTCGAATCGATTGCCAGTCTTTCAATCTATCTCTTTCATCGTTTCTCTGTGCGCTTCATTTCGTATTCAAAAGGAAAAACTCCCAAGCTGCAAGCAACCTATTGTGATTCCCATGATGCTTGCACAGGAATAGGCTTTTTATTTTGCAAGCAAAGAAGCGAAATTTGAAGGGAGACTTTGCATTTAGCTCAAATCCGTGAATGGGGTCTTTCGTTGATGTGGGATTACGTATAGACATTGTAGAAGACGCAACTCCCTTCTCTTTTATTGAAATCACAGAAGCAAAATGCAGTTTATGCTGTCGACCAACTAAGGTTAGTAGTATTTCAAGCTGATAGGGTTGGCCGGTTGTTAATAACTTCAGCATCCATATACGTAGCTAGCTTTGATCAACTGCATTTGTAATTATTGCCTTCACGCAGGGAAGTAGCTTTGATCAACTGCATTTGTAATTATTGCCTTCACGCAGGGAAATATTCCGAGAGTTGCAGTTCTTGACCAAAACGAATGAATATATTTGCAGAGAAGGCATAGCCATAGTAAGGCGTTTTTCCACTTAGGTAAGCATTTCTTTGAAGCTGGGGTTTTCTATTCGAAGATTTACAGAAGTGCTTATTGATATTTGAACTAAAACTGAATTAATGCAAAGTTCAAAATGTTTCATAAATTTCTGGAGTCGTTTTTTTGAGTTTTTTGCAGTAACGTATTTTTTTTTTACTATTCCTTTACAGGCTGTTTGTTTATAAGGTAACTTCTTCATTCTCGAACATGTTTAATGCTAACTCTGCATGCAGCCATGGATTTTTCTGAATCTTTGTTGTTGCCAACACTCCGTTTATTGCAGATATTTTGGGTTTAGGCAAGTTATTATTTCCAGGTGCATAGACAACAACGTCGCACCAAATCCAGGTCCATTTGTCCACAACAATAATTTTTTTCCAATGGATCTTTTTGCTCTTAACTTCCTTTGTATTCTTCTTTCTCCTTCATCTTCTATCCTGTACAGGAACAAATAGAAGCATGCATGTGAACATTGAAGTGTGTAATGCCATCATTTGAGGCATTGTACAAGATCGGATTTTCGGAGCTACTTTTGGCATGTGAGCTTTCAATTGTCTCCAAGTGTAAAACATTTCAGCTCATTTCTATAGGGTCTGGACATCATCAAAATGGACTTTGCGGAGGTAAATCAAGTTTAATCTTTCTTAAATGCTAAGAGTTCCGATTTTTCCTTATCCATTTTTCATTGCAGACAACTGACTGTATGTTTGCAGCTTGCATAGGTGATGCCCAGTTTGCTGCAATGAAATGACAAAGGATGTTTTACATGGGACAATGGTTCCTTGCAATGAGATTTTTCAGGAGTCTTATAATGTTTTACAGGAAAGAAAATGTTATCAGAATATGCCCATGGCTTTTATTTTGTTGCTACATGTTCATTAGTATATCTTCGGAGCCATATATTTGTGCAATTTTAACCAATTTGTACATGTGCAACTATAGATCAACTTGACGTGCCTAGGCTTTAATGCTTTTAAAGAAGTGGATTCCACGCTAGGCCTTCACGATCATAGTATAGGTCTCCTGAAGCAAGTATCTCCGGGAAGATACACATGTCATCTGGATTTTGGGCGGTGGAGTTCCCGTTATTATAAACCTTTTGAAAATTGCAAATGTGTGTGACCATCACATCTGTCAAAAAGGTTAGGATACACTAAAACCATGTCATTCTTTGAATTCTTGATGGTTCAACTAGGATGACTTTGTTGTATCCTACATTTTCATGGTTCCAATACAACCGTGAGTAAACTCCTCACAGCCCTTACATGAGGAGCTCTAAACACTTGCAGCAAAAGGCAATGTACATGCTTTAAGGTCAATATTGACAGGACATGCTCCTGGTGTATACACTTTTGAAATGCTGAAACCATCCTTTTGTTCTATTGTGCTGGATGAGGTATCTTGGCTAATAAGTATTATGTTGGCTTTTTCTTATAATAAGTTTTAATTTGTTCAGGTGGAGCACTTCGAATAATGGGCTCAAGAAACTAAAGTAAAAGTCATGAGACTGAATACGATGAATAACTATGGGGTTATGCTTGATGGCATTGGTATGGAAGGCATGCTTGATCTGCTTATGATGCAGTTCATCGGCCCACTTGCTCAAGTATATTTTTGTCCTCTTTGCATTTATGTCACATGTTTTTTTCAGGTTAGTTTTCTTATTTTGAACAAGTTTTGCTTGGTGCATGCAATGCCTTTTCTTACATTGGTGGTTCAATACATGATACCCACCATGGATCTGTTGTAGAATACAATATAGGAAAAGATCTTGAATTTGGTAAATGAGGTTGATTCTGCTAACGAGCAGTCAATTAAGATGGCTTTCATCTGTGTGTTAAATTGTTCATGTTTTTCTGCCTGTTAAGAGCAGTCCATTGAAATGGTTGTCATTTATGTTATTAAATTGTTCATGTTTTTTATTAATCGAGTTATTATTTTCATTCTTTCTTAGGCTTTCATGCGGATGACTCAGAAATGGCTTTAAATGTTCGCTTGGGTAAGGAATTTGATGGAGGTGAATTGTTCTTTCGCAAGACAGGCAATACCTTAGTGGGTTCCTTGAAGGAGACTGAGAATCAAGAGTCCACATTACAGCTTACAGTATCCATGGTTCATTTTATTTCTTCCCTTGATAGAGTCTACGGTATATAGAAAAGCCTTCACAATATTCACTATATTCCATACACTGATCTCGCTTTGTAATTTGGCATGCATTACAGGGCATATCAAGTACATTAACTTTTTGTATGTAGGACAGTTTTGCTTTGTCAAATGTCATATTCAAATATGCCCACGAAATTTGACGTCATTGCACATCACCACACTGTTCCATTTTTGCCTAGAAAACCATATCAATTTCATTTTATTTTCTATCCATGTAATCGAAATAGATGGCCTCCATTTGGGTGGGGTTACATGTCATTTCAGTGATTGAGAAAACATTTCTTCTCATGTTAATATGAAGCTTCAAATTGTGATGAAGCATATTGTAGCTTATAGTAGACTTTATTCAATAATAGTGATCAGAGCAATTATTTTAGTTTTGCAAGGTTCGCAGTTAATCCATGTTCTTTATTGTTCTTTACCAATGACAATTCCCCACATTTTATATAATATATCAAAAAAATGTTATTTGACGCAAAGTAAACTTCTCTACTATCCATTTACAATTTTTCTCATGCATCTCCGCTAAAATTGCACATTTGCCCACCGTATGACTATTAAGTTTACATTTTAAATTTTATTTTGGACTAATACATTCACATTAACATGCACATTTCTACCATTCTTGCCTACTATAATCCCATAGAACAAAAGGTACCCAAATTACCGGGTACAATATGCAAGTTATATAATTGTTTCTTAATATTTTATTCCTTCTTACATTCATGTGAACATCCATTTCTTCGTCCGAGTTTCTTCTTAGCTTCGCTTTATTTCCTGAACGTGGTTTACATGGATGGAGGTAGGACTACGGATGTTTACGTAGTCTAATTCAAGTCACAATGTGTTTTTTTGGTACTTATAACCTTCTTCACCTTCTATAGATCATGGAGCACTACGCACCTTTTGTAGGGTAGGCACTTGGCAGTCCTAGAACAAGGGTAGTGGTTCACGTTCGTCGTAGAGATGATGCACGTAGGCTTTGTTGGCTTTTGCGATAACACTTGCTTCCATGATCCTTCATAGGTTATATGTGTTTTAATATTCTTAATGTCGTCATCAATGCAACCCCTTCAACTACTACCCCTCCAAGTATGCATACAGGGGTACTTGCTTCAAGCCCAGAGGCATCACAGACATTGGTGTTTGTGGTTGGAGGTTTTTCAAATGAAGCAGTTGATGAATACAAGCTTCTCGCGTTTCTTTTGGGGTATGGACTTGACCATTGCATGTGGGACACGATATTGGAGCATGTTTATATGTTCATATATAAGTTTTGGGTTGACCTTGCTGTACAATAATTAAATTTGTGGATGGTTCATGGGTCCTTTCAAGATTTTGCATTTGTGGTGTAGACCAAATACGAATGTTTAAGACCTATTGTTCAAGGCATTTTATCGATATACTTAGCAATTGTTCGGCCAACAACTAAGCATATTTTAGGAGGGGGATACAACCTAAGTTTTCCTTCCTACCTAGAATATTCTATTGCACTGACACGATCAACCACCCTCAACGCATTCCACACGTCCTGGAATGATGCCCGGCATGGCCGGGCACACGTTTCTAGTCTAAGTTATTTATATAACTTAGATACGCTATAAGGCCAATTTCCATGTGGCCTCATCCTCTTAAGCAGCCGCCACACGTCATATCCCATTGAAGTTACGTGGCATGACATGTGGACCCTAACCTATATAGATCTAAACCCTAACCCTAGGCCTCTTTTCTGGCTCCAACACCTTGGGAACCTTCTTCGCACTCGAAACTCCGTTTCGAGAGTCGTTTGATGTGGCATAGCCTAGCACAGCAGCCTCCAGTGGTGGCATAGCCTGCTACTATCAGGCTACCTTGGCACCTTCAGTCACCCTTCACATACATAATCGTTACATATGGATACGCGTGCAGAATGGCACTGGGGACATCATTTTTGTGGCAACATGTTACTTCATGCATAAAGATTCAGACTTCTATCATTGCCACTTAGACTTGGATAGGCTGGACTTATATGTCGATCTCTATGATGACATACAATGACATAGACAGCTGGGGCATGTGATGTTAGTTGAAAACTTTAACGCACACACTGGAATAGAACAATTAATGAAGCTTGATCCCTTGGCCGAGGACATATTACAACTTCATATGGCAAAGACTGCTTGGCCGTGTTACATCGAATGACACAGCTACGGCCAGGCACATGCTATGGCAAGCAGTTGTATCAGATGTGCAACATCGTTAACTTGGTTATTAGCAATAGTCTTACATAGTGGCCATTCTCATAGGAGAACTAGGAAGGGCAGCTACATCATAGTCAATTACGTGCTGGCTGGTGGATGAGCAGGATTTGCATCTCGTCACACAACTGCGAGTTGGCACAAACAGTAGAAATGACATCGCATTCAGATCCCATGTCTTGATAGTCCCTAATAACATGACATCGCATTCAGATCCCATGTCTTGATACCCTTTGCTTGCCTCAACTTCACTTAAACTACAATCACGTGGAGTCCTATGTTGAGATGCGAGCTAGCGTGAATTTTGCAGCTCTCCAAATTATAGTAGCAGACTGGACAGTTGATGACTGTACTCTTGATTGATGCGAGAAATGCTTTCGGGTATCCTTCCCAGAAAGGCCATCATGCTCGCCGTAGTGGTTTAGTGTTGAATATAAAGGACTTAACCACTTGCTTTGACTAGTCATTTACTCTGCTTTGCGAGTGGAAGCAATATCAAACACCACTTTTGCTCAAATCCAAGAAGTCTCCGTACATTGTGAGGCATCAATCAAAAAATGTTTCACCTCTTGATCGTCACCTCAGAACATTCTGGAGAAGAATACTATATAGAAACGTCTGTAGCTGCAAGCAACATCTCTTCCAATAGTGGATATAATATTTGACACAGCTTATGATCTGCTATATGTTAAAATATTAAGTGTTGTTGTCAAAGTTTCTATTTACTGATATTTATGTTTAGTAAGTGTTAAGCGGTTGTCGGTTGAAGAAATCTTGGCAGAAGTTGCTCCATGATCTTGGGACTTGATTCATGGAACCAGTTGTATTTATGTGTTGAACATTTTGGAAATACTCACTAGCTTCTGATCATTCGTGTTCTCTTGTGTTCTCTCGTTATCATTTCAGTGTCAATCTTTAGTCTAATTTTTACACTATAGACTTGAGATACTCCCATAGATGGGCCTGCCACTATTAATTATAAAGATAGAGGTCACTCAGAGCTTGTAGCGTCTCACCAATGGCAAGGATGCAGATTTAGATGATATATAGGTAGAGCTGCTCAAGTGGGCCAGGCCACAAATCACCTCCCTCCTAACTGGATTGTTTAATAGAGCACTTCAGAAAGGTTTTCCATCACAATGGATCACTAGTAGAGTAATTTTCATCTATAATGTAGGAGATCCTCACGGTCCAGCCAACTACCGCATTACTGCATGACCATAGTCAGCTCTCTACTTGCAAAACTATTGGCTGGTATTCTGAAGCAGCAATAGAGGAGGTTCAGGCCCTTACTTAGGCAGGGTCCAGGCCCCGACTGCACATCTATAGCAGCGTCCTGCTATCCAAACTATTGGTTGATTTAAAATTGAGAAGTTTTGAAGTTGATCCTCTTTGATCAAAGGTTTTGGATGTCATTCACAGTAGTGGTCAAGGCCAAAAGCCAGATTTCTTGATGCCATGTTTCGGGGCAGATTGACCTTCAAAGAAACTCTTAGTTCATAAGCTGGATTATATCCAAACAATCGGACGTGGATAATTTCTTGATATAAGCCAGATATCCTATCCCAGTACCAATAGCTATAGTGGCCAAGAAATAGCCTTGCCCTGTAGCCATTTGGGAGGTGGATCTAGTTCCCGGGGCATTCAATATTCTTTGCAGTACGGGACATGTGCATGCAAGAAAGGCATTTTTTTTACCATTTTATATTTGTATACTTAGCATTAGAGGGTTCTTTTTCCATTATCTGGGGCAAAATATATACTTTAGGGGTTAAATTAGCTTCCAAAGATCAGTATACTAGGGATGTTTTTGGGCACCCTTCGAACACAGATGTCCATACCCTTTTATTACTAAGTGCATCCCCCGGAATCTAGTTGGATAGATAAGAATTTTTTGCTGTGTTTTTCTTCAAGTTATGTTACTCTTCTATCTATTATACTATCTAAGCTATGAAAAGAACAAGGTAATACTTAATCATTAACTAAATTCCACCAAAAATCTTAAAAAGTCAACAAAGTTTTCACATCAAATAGTTATGTCTACAAGTTTTCAACTAAATGGCTTGCCACCTTCGTTTACGAATTCGGAAAGAGAGAAAGTCCCTCGTAAAACCTCTTCATTTTTCCAAGTGGCATATTCTTCGGTTGCAAACTTCCATTTGACTAGGAGCTACATAATTGCCAAATCCTTGTCTGGAGGACTTTTCCAGGTTTTAAGGGGAGTTCCCTATCTTTGAGTTCAAGGAGATGGTGATTTTGCAAAGGACTGCTTCTTTAGTAGCATAATGCTTAATTAAGCTAACAAAAATGACTTTATGGACTCTTAAATGTGGAGGAAGCTCTAGCTCATAAGGTAAATTCACTACTTTTCTAACTGATCTGAATCATTCTGCCCAATGTGGTATCAACTTCTCTGTTGTCCCCATTCAAAATTTCCCTTCCATGGCTGCAATTTCGAGCCATACTTCATCATTTTGCTCAATAATTTTATCTGTGCGAGGCCTATCCCCATAGACTTTTTGCCTTGCTTGTTCTTTGAGCATATATTCTTGTGCTTCCGAAATTGCTCGCCTCCATCTCTTCAAGCAAATCTTGCGCAACTTGCTATTTGGATACCAGATCGCCATGTTACTGAAATCAAACATTTTTATGCATATTTTAGCATGACGGGTGGCATACCCATAGCAGAGTGCTTAGCACTATTGCATGAAAATTCAGCTAGATAGATATAGGATTTCCACTTATCTTCCTTCTCTTACAGGTATAGACCCTCAGCATGTCCTGTAGGACTCTATTCAATCTTTCTTGATCATCCGTTCGAGGTTGCTATGTTGTGTTCATGGAGCTTAGTATTGAATGTATGGTATAACACCTTCCAAATTTCTCCTATAATCTTAGGATCTCTGTAGGATACTATACCCCTAGGCCAGAAGATATTATTTGCAAAGAGCACCGTTGTTTCAATGTTGTAATAATTTACTTGCAAGGTATGAAGTGTGCCAATTGGGAGAGGGAATTCATAACAACAAGGATGATATCATTCCCCTTCCTTGTGGTTGGGGTCCCATTGATTCTAAGGAGTATTCATCCTACTTATAGATTGGCACCTTAAGTAGTTGGAGTGCTCTGGAAAATTTGATCTGCACATTGGCATGATATGCATTGCTTGACATACTTGGCAATATGCTGCTTCATACCTGGCCGACAACTTCTACGTATTGCCACGTACGTTGGGTCAAAACCTGGATGTCATGCTGCATGAGCATCATACAATTCATATAGAATTTGATCCTTAATCTTCTTCTCATTGTGTGTAACACAACCTATCCTTGTAATAGAGGTGTCAATCCTCTAATTTATAGACAATTGCCAAGTCATTTGTAGTTGCGATGCTTAGAAGTTATCATGGATTTCCTTCAAAAAGTGTTCCTTTTCCAGTTCTGCTGTGATGAATGGTGTAGTCGGAGACTAACATCAATGCTGATCTGTGAGAGTCCGTCGGCAACAACATTGAGCTTGCCTGCTTTGTAAGTGATCTTGTAAGGCAATTATATTTTCATCATTGTTGACCATCTGCATTGCCTCATGCACAGTACTGGTGTGATAGGAAACGTACAAATCCCTTAGCATTTGTGTGGAGAATTCAAGAGTAACGACTCCATGTTTTGAAGGATCTTACTACTCCTTTCACTTGTGTTGGATATCTAGACTCTGATCCTTTGGAATTCTTGGAGTCGTACGCTATGACTTGCCTCTCTTGCATCAAGATTGTTTCAGTTTCTTTGTCGCAAGCATCTGAATATAATTAGTAAGGTTTTATTGAACTGGAGAGGGCTAACATAATGCTGTTGCGAGCCCTAGCTTTAGTTGTCATATTTTTGTGTCCACGCTTCCTCCTACTTGTGGGTAGTTTGTTTTGTCATTCTTGACAATGGAACTGTTATGCTCGAGTAGTCCTTGACAAACTTGCGCTAAAACCCTGCTAGGCCAAGAAGCTTTGGATTTCTCAATGGCCTAGGTAATCCACAATGGATATAACATTTGACCCTCTTAGCATATAGCTTGCTTTTGTTAGGGGGAGAGTAGGTTTTGGCACCTTGAGGCCTATTTTGAGCATATTTAAAGATCTAATGGCTAATCTGTGTGTATAATGGCTTGCATGTGGCGTCGACAAAGGTTATAGCTCCTTCGAAGCTTAACAAAGTTGCTGCCTTTTTTATAGCCATATCTTCTTCAACTTTCTTTCTCATATCTGACAAACTTCTATGTGATTTATAATTACATCGAAGTTAAATTTAAAACAGTTAACTTCAACCTTAATTTTCTAAACTAGAAAATCTATGGGACTCTGCAACTAGAGATGTTCAATTGACCTTGCAGTTTTCGGGTCGACCAAAGCTTTAGTGGAGTTCTACCACTCAAAAGCCCTTGAAAATGTTCTCACTTTGTTATTGGTAGGACCGCTTTGATAAACTTTTCGAAGCAAGTCATTGAACTTTTGTCAAAAACCAACTTGATTCCTTTGATATTAATCTTCCCAGACCTCAGTGATACTTTAAAAACTGACAGAAAATCAGTATTTGAAATCTTCTTTGATTTCTCTTGGTTTTCTTCCTTCGACTCCACAATCCTAAGCTCAGCAAATTCATTTTGCGTTTTTGCTGGCTTTAGCTGAAAAAATAATAATATTAATAATAAAATTTTGATTAAAACCTGGTTAGGATTTAAAAAAGAAAAAGAACACCAATTCCAATCATAAAAATAATAGGGATATGCCATACCTTTGCACGGGGTAGAACTCATGGTAGAAGTTCAATTTGGTGTGGAGTTATAGGGCAAAAAAAGATGGAATGCAAACAAAAAATTGTATTCGATTGAGAGCTTGAATTATGGTCGAAAACTTCGTTTGATCGAGAGCCAAATTGCAAGCTACAATTTTGGAGCACGAAATTGAAGGTGATCATTTATGGACTCAGAGAGGGAATGATTCGTCGTCACAATGATAACTCGTCAGTCCTGTCATTTCACTATCCCTCACGACCCGTCAGTGTCCGTCTATGCTCGTAAATAAAGGTGCTCGTAAATAAAGGGCTGTGAAATTTGTTAGGGCTGTAAAACTTGTTAGGGCTATAAAATTTGCTATGAACTTCTCATACGGACTGCAGTTCGGCCTGCTTGCACAACCCTTGCTTGCTTTGAGTTACCGAAAAATAAGCATTACCACCCAAAGAAGCTATGCTTCGAGTTTTTCTCTATGCTTCGAGTTTACCGCCTAGAGAAGCCTGCTTTACCACCCTAAAAGCTATGCTACGAGTTTTCCCCAGGAATTAGCACTTGGTGTAGAATCATTCTTAGATTCATCCAAGCATTAATGTTGCCTGAGTTGAGGTAGATGCTGAGCCAACTTTGCGAGGTTCCAATGAGGTTCAAAGGCAGATGAATGCTTCTGATTGCAAAAACTTTTCTTTCTTTCGTTGCAATGGTTTGTGGCCCTTTATTGAACATTCTCATTTGTATTTTTTTACTTATATATTAATATATACATACACAGGGGAGCGCTCTATTATACATGGTGTGAGGTGTATATCTATTGACTTTAGATCTGGCATATTTCTAGGAATATCCAGTTTCATCTAGATGATCATACTACTCCAATGGAAATTTGATCCACTATGGTTCCAACAATGGATACACACAAGTATTTATTAAAAAGAATCGTCTACAAAAAAAGGTACCGAATTGAGTACAGTTGAACAAGCAGAGGGCATTTAACTTATTACAGTCATTTGCAAAGTGGAGCACTAGCTAAGAAGTTTGTTATCTGCCTGAACCTAATAGTGGAGAAGGAGGAAATTGAGGTTGATAGGTGGCGCTGACACTGGTTGATTGGCTGTAGTTTCCTCCGAATGAAAAATTTACAAATGCCATGCCTGGGCGTTTGGAGGCAAAACATTCCTTGAGAGTTGTTACTTGTGTAGCCGACATGGCTTGAATGGGTATTCTTCCCTGCAGCATGTGTAGAACAGAGGACATTGGAGGACGTTCATTATTTTGCAGAAGGCAAAGAAAAGCAACCCTAATCACCCTTTTGGCTTCAGTTCTATTTACCGATCTGTGAATCGCAGGATCTACAAGTTCAAATGGGAAAAAATTTTCCCTCTCAAGGGCTGTCACAGCTTCTGCAAGTGTTGCACCTGCCAGATCTAAAATGCTTCTCCCTGCCACAGTTTCTAACATTATAATTCCAAAGCTGTAAACATCCATCTTTTCATTTAGGCCAGATCCCATTAGGCTTTCTGGTGCTATGTATAATGGTGTGCCTCTTATTGTCTGAGTCATGGCCATGGACTGATCTCTGTCAAGCAACCTGCTAAGACCAAAATCAGCAACCTTGGGGATGAATTTTTCATCTAGTAATATGTTCTGAGGCTTCAGATCTAAGTGCAGAACAATGTTTCCACACTGTTCATGTAGATAAGACATCCCAGTTGCAACACCTGTCATGATTTTGAACCTCTTTTCCCAGCTGAGCAGTGTATCTGGGTTAGAGTTATCAAAAATCCATCTGTCTAGTGAACCATTCACCATGAATTTATACACCAGAATCATTTTACTCTTCTCTGTGCAGTAGCCAAGAAAATCGACAAGGTTCCAGTGATGAGTAACTGACAGGACCGATATCTCGCGCTGAAAATCTCTAACTTCATTTGAGGCCCTTATTAATTTGACAGCTAATTGAGAACCAGTTTTGGTCCAACCTCTGTAAACATCAGCAAAACCTCCTTCACCAATTTTTTCCTTGAATTTCTTAGTCATATCTTCTATTTCAGAGTATGTAAACTTCCTAGGCCCTATTGGCCCAACATCAACATCCCCAGCAACTGCCGGGAGACGCTGTGCTGGAACCTTGGATTTTTTATGCCTGATGAAACAAAATATAAAACTTATAAAGATCAAAACAATTATACCTCCAGCAATTCCTCCTGCAATTGCACCAACTGAAGTAGACTTGGGTTTAAGACCAACAAGTACAAAGATGTAAGCAATATCATTTTCATTAGCAGTATATATGATAGAACCAAGTTCTTCCAGCACCAAGCGGCAATTCAAAGATGCATTATAGAATGCAGCATAGCAGTTAGTGTTTTGACTGCATGCATCTCTGCAAAACAATTCTGTGGTTGAAGAATAAAGTAGATCAGAAGCTTGGTACGAAGAATAGGCCACACTATTAAGTTTTTTGAATTGGGTTGTATAATAACCCTTGGTGAAGTTGCATCCCTTGCTTGCATCTGTAGAATATTTGGGATAAAAACCTCCAGAAGGACAGAAGCATTCTGATAGGTTTGGATCACAGAATCCATAGCTTCCACAAACATTTTTTGTAATACAAAATGAGGAATTAGCTGCTCTTGCTAATGGGATCAATACAAGCAACATCCCCCATTTGATTATGAACTGCGCCATTTTCTCTTCCTCTGCTCCCATGGATGAAGATCTACTACAACTATTGGAACTTAAAACTAAGGATGAGAACGTGAATGATTCCTTCCACGGTCCACCAGACCAGCACGACTTGATAAACAAACTGTTTCATAAATGTTGTGAAGAACGTGATCATATCATAAAACTTAAGTCAAATATCTAGCCAAATTAAAAGTTTCACTAGTAAAAGGAGTAAAACATTTCTAAGATACGTTATGAGCTGGCTATTGGTAGATGTATTGGCCGTTTGCACCTAGCTTAGTGCGAGATATAGTCACACAAGTTGAATCTCTCATTCAATTGCATAATCTCCACGTATAAGGATGATTCCAAATGCATAGAATATGTTCAAGCACTTCTTATATTGCACGATACAGTCAAACTAGGGAAAACTCCCTATTTACGCTTGTGAAACCAGTATGAACCTCCATACAAAAGATTTACCGCATCGACCTTAGTCCCATAGACAGATTGGTCTTCATGGATAAAAGAAACCATTCAATTCAATTTAATTCTTTGCCGATTTCGTGTCATTTCAAGAAAAATATTAGACTAAATAACCCATTGATTAAGTTCAATATAAATCTAATAGTAAATTAGACAAGAACATTTAAACTAATGGGATGGTGAATTGAGTTTTTAAGAGCTTTAAAAACTATGACCCTTAGACCGCATATCATCCAGTTCAAAGACCTTTGATAGGCAACCTCAACCTTCTGGTTGAACAAACAAATAAGAAAGAAAATACAATCATGTGCTACCTAGTATTGGTCTTCTCAAGCAATATCTAGCATAATAACGATGGGTTAATTTTTTATATTTATACGTGGTTTTCATATGATTTGGCAATCATATTGCACGAGCTATACTAGTCAGTATTTCTAGAGTGCACATTGTATTTTATTATAAAGAAATCCATGTTCTAATGGTCTTACCCCTTCCTTTTCCCCTTTTCTATTCTCTTCTATTCTATTCTATTTTCCCTTTTCCCTTTCTCACATATACAAAGCTCGAGTTTTCTTATATTAGGGTTTCGAACCTCCACCACTCTTTTCTCTCGAGCTTGGCAAGAGGGATTCTAAGGGGGATTTTCCATGGATGCGAAACCTACAGCTTTTCTGGAGGCTAGGCTTTCCGGAGGCCAGTTCTTATCATTACCTCATTTTGAGGAACTCTGGTTTGGGAACTTGACAAAAAGTAATCCATCACTATTACTTTGTGCTCAGGTTTTGGATCTGATTTGATCAATTGGCTCAAGTTTCGTTCCTCTGAATTAATTAACCGAGATTTTGCAAAAAGGAAGAAAAACTTAAGGTGTTCTGATTCATGGAAACTTAGAAACCTTCCTCTACACTGAGCATTGAGGTTTCAACTCCAGATCCCTTAATGAAACCCCCCTTAGGCAGAGAAATTTATTCATCAAGTTAAAAATCTATGTTCGCAATTGGCTTTCATGATTTTGTGTGTTTCCCGCAAAAAGCCCCAAGAATTTGCATAGTTATATTTGATATGGCATGTAGAAAACTCCATGAATTTGCAAAGTCTGATTTTGTCTGCAGGAAAGAATATGGACTGGAGAGAGGGAAGATGAGAAAACTAAAAGAAAAGCCACATCTGGGCATCTCCATGAAACTAATTACCGGGATACAATGCTGCCACATCTGGGCATCTCCACTAAACCAACAACCAGAATACAATGCTGACATCTGGACATCTCCGCTAACCAATAACCAAAATACGATGCTGATAATGCTCCTGATTAATGAAATCATTATGGATAAAAACACCTCACCCTATCAAGTTTTTGTGGAAAAAGCATGACCATAATACACTGATCAATAGGGATCTAAATCATAGAAGTACAACAACAGCTGAACAAATTTGATTAAGATGAAACATGCAAAATACATGCCCTTCTCCACAAATAGTCAAGCCAAAAACCTTCAAAACCGTACTCCAAAACCATCATGGTGGACTGCATCCTTGCATAAATGATAATCCCAAAGCATACTCCAAGTCAACTTGGTGGAGCTAAAGAAGACACTCTGCATCAACAGAGGTCTCATCACAACAATGTCACAAGGGCAAAACAAAGGGAATACGAAGGTCTCATCACAACAATGTCACAAAGGGAACACGAAGGTCTCATCACAATAATGTCACAAGGCACAAGACATGAGGGCCTTCCAAGACCAGCACGAGGGCCAAGAATCCACAATCTCATAACAACAACTGGCACGAGGGCCATAAATCACAATCAAGTACACTGGCACAAGGGCCCTTCCTACACTAGGCGTTGAATGTGTAAAATATAGCCAAACACTTAGGGCGTGTAGGTGAATAGTTAGATCGATGAAGAAGTAGCATGAAACAACGAGACTAACAAGGTTGGAGCTTGTATGCAACAAAGTAGTGGAGCATGCAATGGAGAAAGAGGAGATCAGAAAGGTCTACTCTACGAATGAGCATGCCCAAACCACCAGTGTCTCTAGACATACATTGCATCTCACATATTAACCATTGTCAATATGTCTAAGTCATGAGGGTTTTTCACCAAATAACAAGCAAGACTCATAGCAGCAAAGAGGCATATAGATTTGGAAAGCAGCACAAGCAACATCAATTGTAATCAAAACCGACACATTATACATCGGCATGATGGCTAAGGCATGACCTTTCACAAAATCCAACAGATTAGCAATAAGCAACGAGGGTGGGTGGGTGGGAAGAAAGGGATCAAAGCCAGAAGTGTGGAGATGAAGATGCGATGGTGAAGGAAAGAAAAGACTGAAAAAAGTCTAACCGTTAGGTGCCTAACTAACTAAATGGCATTGATTTTTGACAATTACATTTATCTTTTTATCATCATATGAAGATAAATTGAATTGTCAAAACTGGATATGCAGCACACAAGGAGAGAGGGAAGAGGAGACAAACTAAAAGAAAAGTTACATCTAGGCATCTTTACTAAGACAATAACCAGAACACAATGTTGAAGAACAAAGGCAGCAAAAACATGAGGGTTAGCGATGCAGGAGGAGGAGGCCAATAGAAGTTCCATGGAGCTACCATGAGAAGATCCCCAAACCAACACTACTGCTGAAGAGGCCGGTAGATATAGATCTCATGACATTATGAATCGGAACTGAAAGGAAGCAGAAGTTCAAAGTGTGGTCATGTATAAAAGGATAGGATACCCGGGGGATTCACCTCTATTATAGGTATATATGCCATGTGCGTTCCTTAGGTTGCCAAAAAACCCATTGTATACGACAGTTCCATATGAAAAACCCTTTGTATACGACTACATTATTTGTAAAAGAATGCAACCCATATCGTATAATTAGTTGCCCAAAACACTTTTACTTGACAATCCCTTCCATACATATACGATGTCTCTATTATTTTATAATATAATAATATATACATAATATCTATTATCATAGTCATATCATATTATCACAGAATCCCCAACATTATAAGCCACCAAAAATGACGGACCCTTACAGTATGAATACGAATCAAATATTTGCGCCACCATACTCCTTCTGGTATCTGTACGACATTCAAACTATAAAAACTTATATTTTTCTTACGTATACGGTATCAGAGAGACAATAAAAAAACCCATTTGGTGCACTCACATGTTTCATACCCCATAATCTAGGTGAACCTACCGGGATAGGATATTATTTGTTGTAATCATAGGGGCGGACAAGTTTCTAAGAACATATCATGTGAACTCGACTAATGGATGCTTTGTATGTAGTGGATATCCAATAATAGTGAAAATTTAACAGAAGAAATATTATTATTGACATAGGTAGCGGCGTTTCATAGATCTGAGGCATTTCAACTATTCTGAACCAAAATATCTGCCAATAGAAATGAAACTCGTGTAATTACTATTTGAAAACTCTCAAGAACATTAGAGAAACAAGCCAGATTGGATAGAGGCACTATAGTCCAAGGTAGCAAGCAGAGACAAGATATTTAACAGGAGGAGCAAAAAGCCAACATCATAACATATATACAGTCTAGAAACTCATGATTACTCATTACTCCATAATTTTAAAACCATATGAACCTGTGGACACCGAATAATAAATGCACTAGAAAAAATATTGGCGAATAGAAGAGATCGTGGTTCAAATTTACTAGTTTCCAACCCAACGGATTTGTTCAAAATATTGACAAATGTTACAACCCACAAGAAAATTGAGAGAAGTAGTAACATTTAAGCAGCAAAATGGCTCATGGTAAAATTTAATAGAAGGGTTAAAAGGGACTCTTATAGTATGAAAGACTCTCATGAATCTCAAACCAGATTAGGAAACCATAAGCAACATAAATATTGTTAAGGTACCTATGATTTCTTTAAGTTAAAAATGGACAAAATGAGAACTAGCAATGCGTGTGACACATACCAAAGGGTACTCATGGTTCCTTGAATGTGCACAAGATTTGGCAACTTATCAAATTTAACACTCAACATGTTTTATATATGAAGGCTCGTGTTGAAGTTGCATTTTAAATAGTATGGGGTAAGGTAGGGTTGCATAAAAGGGCCAAAAATACAATTGTAGTATTGGGGATCTAAGACTCTATAATTCGAAAACTATAGATAGACCTAAACCTTGCCATAAGTGCAACTTTAGCAATAGCTATTCTAACTTTCCCTCAACATCAAAATTCAAAAGAGCACATGAACTAAAAACGTTCCCAATTAATAAGCAAAACATGTGAAGCATCTTATGAATATGTATCCCAATTAGGCAAGTTGAGATGAGGTCAAGGGGGCTAGCCAAAAAAAAAGGCAAGGACACAAAAAAAGTTAAATAGACAAGGTAGAGGATATTGCTATTATCTATATCTGTAAGGAGAAGTACAAAGTGCGGCCATGTACGATAGGATAGGTTATTTTTGTTGTAATCATAGGGCTGGACAAGTTCCTAAGCATATAAACCACGATTCTATTAATTTGAAATTATTCCACGATTTTGAACCCACCGGGTGTGAGTTTCAGGGTTGTTAGCTTCGGGGCCCCACGTGTCAATTTCAGGGTTGTCAGTTTCGGGGTTGTCAGTTTCAGGGTTCCCGCGTTCTAATTTTTGGTTTCCCCCCGAGTGTTGGTTTTAAGCTTCCCGCCCAGTGTTACTTTTGAGTTTCCCGCCTACTATTAAAATTTGGATTTCCCGCCGAGTGTTATGGGCTTCCCACGGAATACAAATTTTGGGGTTAAGTTGGTTCTTTTTTCTTCTTGAATGGAAACGTCTTTATCTGGCACATGGCGCCTAGCGGTCAGGCGAGTTTTATTGTTTCTCTCTTTTTTCTTCCCCTGGCGCCTAGCGCCCAAATTCAAGATGTTGCTGATGAATATCAAACAGAGATTGTCAATGGAAAAATCCTGGAAATAGCCATTGCCCAAGCGCTTGAACCTGTAGATGCAAACCAGATATTGTAAGAAGATAGCAGATTTGGAATGACAGATAGAGAAAGGGACGTCGCTGCAGATGAAATGGAAAAAAGAGATGTTAGAGACCCACAAGAAGGACTTACAGGAGGTCGGATTTGAAGCCCACATCGCCCAGATTGCAGTAGAACATGCCATTGGAGATCCCGTTGGGATTCAGGCCGAAGCCCCAAACTGCACTGCCGATCCTTTGGTTATGGTTAGAAACAGCATGGTAGGAGAATACAGCCAGGTACAAATAGGGTCGAAGTTTCAGGGCTCTAAAGGGAGCAGTGAGAAAATGGAAGCAATCTTCAGAAATGGGGTTAAGATCCATCCAGATAACCAAGCAAATTCAGTTATGGCTACTGGAGTTATTGAAGGAGCATACAAAGGGGAAAATCACAGAGAAATTGAAGCCCAGGCTGATTTTGTTGGGCGAGTTGAATCGAATTTTCAGGACTCTGAGATCAAGAATAGGGCAGCAAACATTGTCTCAGAAGAGGTCAAAATTGAAGAGCAGATCATATCTCATTATCAATTGCATGCAATTACGGTTGCTGATTATGTCCATGAAGAAGACCCATTGAGGCCCAGTGCAGAAAATCAGGTGCAGATGGAAACTACCACAAGTGATGCTAGAGCAAAGGACTCTGCTGCTGATGCTGCTTACAGAGCTAAGGATGCCACTGTTGAGAAAATACAATAGGCCAGGGATATTGCACAGGAGAAGGCTGCATCTAACAAGGAGCAATTGCAGCAATTCGGTGGAAATGTACAGGAATAGGTGGGCAAACCAAGTGAAGCACTTCAGGAAAGAGCTATGTGGGTTAAGGAGAAAGGTAGAGAGACAGCAGCCAGTGTAAGGGAGAAGGTCGAAATCACGCATGGCAAAGCAGCATTATCTGAAGAGAAAATGGTTGCAGAGAACAGGATTATGATTGCCGAAATGAGGAAATGGGAAGGTTTCACAAAACAAGATGCAAGCAATGAGAATTATGCAAAGCATATGGAACTAAGCCCACTGGCAAAACAAAGACAAAAGGAGGATATGCGAAATGTCTTGGATCTATTTGGAGATGATCCTGAGATACTGCATGCCTTAATTCAAGATAATGGAGCAAAGAAACTATTGGATTTAAATTCTATTCACAAATTAATGCGAGCCAACTATTCTCGACAAAGACCTCACGGATAGGGATGGAGCAGAAGAATTCGTGTACCCAGAGGTCAGTAATGATAATCCAAGCAAAGCAAGAACTGAGATAGGATCGATGCTGAAAGGGAAATATCTACCTGTTATTATTAATAGAAAGGAAGGAGCAAAAAGGCGCTTCGAAAGCAAATTGCAATAATCCTACATGCGCATCGAATTTTTTAATCGACGTGGAGCATCGAAAAATAGAGGACACAATATATATGTATGACATGAAAAACTAAGGATAAAATCTTTGTTAGAAGCATAGGAAATTCAATTCACGACGAAGGCCCATGTTTGTTGGGAAAAATACTATAAACAAAATATGTGCAGAATTCTAGAGCGTCATATAGATGTCCTATAATTGAGGTCCCGTGTAATGGTTAAGCATAATGGATGCTTGATCAAGGGAGAGAAATATGCCTACTATATATGATCAAGGCATCCTCATAATAGTAAGTCTAGAGTTTTGTCTAGAGGCAATTTTTTATAGTCTTTCTATTAAGGGGGAGAGAGAGTTCATAACTTAGAAGTCCTAATCATTCTTGATCTATTGATCAAGGGGGAGTGTTAGGAATATCCATATATGATCACATAGATCAAGATAGATGACATGGCAAGTGCCATATGTACACGCCGATGTGGCAGTTCTAGTAATGTAGAGATAGATGAATAGACGTGTTCCATCCACTATATATGTACATGCTACGTTGGGGGTTGTTTCCAATCTAACCCAATCTATTCCACCATTCTATATATTAAGACGAGTTCCTATTCTTACCTTCTATGAGTTCGATGGGCTCTAGTTTGGCAAGTGTTAGACATATTTACATTGGTGAAGCAGCCAGGCAAGAGAAATCAAAGCTCTTCAGCTTTTTGCGAATTGAGGTAAGAAAATCACCTCGTTTCTTCATCTATCCAGAAATTCTTAGCTATAATGGATGACATGGGTGCTTTCAGGCTTGAAATTGAGAAATGGGTAATCACAAATCGATTAAGTTCCCTCGTATAATACTCTTGGAATGCTTTTAATTATCCGCTTTGATTTTATGACAAATGCGGAAGCAAAAAGGTGATCGCTAGATCCTTCTCACACATCTCTAAACTTAGCGAAAAGAGGGGAAAAAAGAAAAAAAAAAAAATTTTTTCAATTTTTTTTTTTCTCGAGATGTGGCGTAGAAGGTTTACTATTCTTGTCATAGGACATCCAATTGGACTAAGTATATATTCTTAGTTTTTACAACATGAATTCTAGAATGGGACTCGCATGAAACCAACAAACCTCTCGATAGATAGGCTTCTCATTCATCTCAAAGCAGATTTTCTATTAATGGTGGATAGTGGGTTGCCGCATCACATGCTAACTACCCACAAAAAAATAAAGGAAAAATCCAATATATCATTTGGACCCCAACAAAATACAATGCTAATAGAGATTAAGTTATGTACCCGCCGAAAAGCTTATCATCTGATTAAAAACCTCGCCCTTTCGGGTTTTCGAGGAAAACCCTAATGATAAACCTTCTCGCAAGGGGCTTGGACAAACGTAAGGCATAAAAATCGCCCCCAAAACCCACGAATGGAAAAGTCGAAAACAGATGCCGCCGCTAACCTGCACACGCACAACACCAACAAAACAACAAGATAAAACAAACCTCCCGCAGTGGAGGGGTTGATTACGCCACGCACGCGATAAAAAATACAAAACAAAGAAGGGGAGGGTGGGTTCAAAGAGAATAAGGTACCGCCGAGAGAGAAGAGGAAGCTCGGCGAGATGTTGATGCGTAACCGCTTTAAAATAGCGAACTCCCAACTGTAATGGGCATACGCGCCGCCAAGCATGCATGCAAAACATGCATGCTCGCCCCATTCTAGAATGGCGATCCGATGTCTCGATCGATGGGATTCTAGAATGGGACTCGCATGAAACCAACAAACCGCCCAATACCAAAGGACTTCCTTACAAACTAGAATCGAGGGCGAAGGTCACAGGATGAAGGCTAAAGGCCGGAAAAGGACAAAGAAGAAAGCAACGCCAATTGGCTAAACCAAGCAGTGAAGAAGCCCCTCCCCGCCTGGAAACAATTCAAAGAGAATAAGGTATCACCGAGAGAGAAGAGGAAGCCGATGAGATGTTGATGCGTAACCGCGCCTAAAATAGCTTAACTCCCAACTGCATCGGGCATGCGCTACCGCATGCATGCAAAACATGCATGCTCGTCCCATTCTAGAATGGCGATCCGATGTCTCGGATCGATGGGATTTGTATTTTTGCATTAACCCCCGCACGTAGCGCGAGATGTGATAGGGAATGGGTTGCTATTCTTGCCATGTGGCATCTAATTTGTACAACTAAAATTTAAATTCTTGCATTAACCCTCGTTCTTAGCGTGAGATGTGGCAAACAAGAGTATGCTATCCTTGCCATTGCCACCTCAAATTGGACATAGTATATTGATCTGAAAGGTCGGAATCTTAGTTTTTTTACAGCTAAAATTTGTATTTTTGCATCAATTCTTGCGCTAAGCGCAAGATATGGCAGAGAAGGGTCTCTATTCTTGCAATGTGACTTCGAATTAGACCTAATATATTGGTCTAAAAGGTTAGAATTTAACTTTTCTACAACTAAAGTTCATGTAAATAGACGCGAAATTTTTATAAAATTAATTTTTAATGCATCTTTTATGTTCGTATTTTAATGCTTTGATCAATCGTAAACCAGATTCTTGGGAAATCTTTAGAATCCTATCTGTCACTCTAAAGAACCTCAAAATCAAGTGTGAAAGACACATTTTTATGCCATTTTCAAAAAAACGAAATGTGGAATAATTTCAAATTAATGGAATCGTGGTTTATATCATGTGAAGTCGACTAAAGGATGCTCTGTATGTAGCGGATATCCAACAATAGTAAAAAAAGAAACACAAGAAATATTGTTATTGACATCGGTAGCGGATTGAATGGCATCAATATGTAAAGGCATACATTGGAACCCCCAACAACTAGGCTAATCTGACCAATTCAATAAGATCGAGCATGCTGATAATACCATAACTATCATCACATACAACTCCAAAACTATCAGAGAAACTCCTCTTCAACTCAAGCAATCAATGTCATTATTCTAGGCATTTTATAAATCTGAGGCATCTCAATTATTCTGAACCGAAATATCTGCCAATAGCAATGAAATTCATATAATTAGTATTTGAAAATCCTCAAGAACATTAGAGAAACTAGTCACATTGGTCCCTAGGAGTTTCTTTGAAGGTTGATATGTTCCCAAATACAACATCAAGAAATCTTAGTCTTGGCTTTGATCACTATTGTGACTGAGATTCAAAACCTCCGCTTAAAAAGGATTAACTTCAAAACTTCTCAATTTTAGATCACCCTATATTCTGGATAGCAGGGCACTGCTGTAGATGTGAAATCGGGGCTAGGACCTTGCCTAAGTAAGGGCTCTAACATGCTCTACCCATGATCAATCGTTGCTCCAGAATACCAGCCAATAGTTTTGCAAATGATCATGCGGTAATTGGCTGCACAGTGAGGATCTTCTGCCTTATAGATGGAAACTACTACGCTAGTGGTCCATTGTGGTGGAAAACCTTCCTGAAGTGCCCTATTGAACATCTGGTTAGGAGGGGGATGATTTGTGGCCGTGCCCACTTGAGCAGCTCTGCCTACATATCATCTAAATCTGCATCCTTGCCATTGGTGAGATGTTGCAGCGCAGGGATAAACCTCTCCCTCTGTAATTATTAGTCGCAAAGCAGGGTCAGTGACTAGTCGAAGCAAGTGCTTGATTTTCTTACATTCAATATCAAACCACCAGTTTCAAGGAATGCTTGGTGCCCATGAGGGCCTTCGTGGGCAAGGTATTGGACAATATTGTTATGTCTTCAGATAGATAGATAGATAGATAGATAGATAGATAGATAGATAGATAGATAGATAGATAGATAGATAGATAGATAGATAGATAGATAGATAGATAGATAGATAGATAGATAGATAGATAGATAGATAGATAGATAGATAGAAGGCATAATAAGCCTTTAAACCATGCCTATATTTTTTGCACAACAAACCATTAAGAATTTGATATCTCGCTCTTTAAGGGGCATAGGTCCATTGCAAGAAATCCCTAATATGGACTAAGACCACCCAATGTTCTAACGTTATCCTAATATTTGGATATCATTAGAGGAGGAAGGGGATAAGCATTCCCCTCGAGCAGGTGGCAGGAAATAAACTGGCGAGCTCAAAGCGGCAAGCCAGTTTATTCCATCACTTGCAAGAGGGGGATGCCTATCCATTTTAACCTGTAGGCCAATGAGAACTTACAAATCCGAAGTTGATGCCAAGACAGATTTTGATCCAGAGCTCACTTAAGTCGACTAAAGGATGCTCTGTATGTAGCAGATATCCAACAATAGTAAAAAAAGAAACACAAGAAATATTGTTATTGACATCGGTAGCGGATTGGAATGGCATCAATATGTAAAGGCATACATTGGAACCCTCAACAACTAGGCTAATCTGGACCAATTCAATAAGATCGAGCATGCTGATAATACCATAACTATCATCACATACAACTCCAAAACTATCAGAGAAACTCCTCTTCAACTCAAGCAATCAATGTCATTATTCTAGGCATTTTATAAATCTGAGGCATCTCAATTATTCTGAACCGAAATATCTGCCAATAGCAATGAAATTCATATAATTAGTATTTGAAAATCCTCAAGAACATTAGAGAAACTAGTCACATTGGTCCCTAGGAGTTTCTTTGAAGGTTGATATGTTCCCAAATACAACATCAAGAAATCTTAGTCTTGGCTTTGATCACTATTGTGACTGAGATTCAAAACCTCCGCTTAAAAAGGATTAACTTCAAAACTTCTCAATTTTAGATCACCCTATATTCTGGATAGCAGGGCACTGCTGTAGATGTGAAATCGGGGCTAGGACCTTGCCTAAGTAAGGGCTCTAACATGCTCTACCCATGATCAATCGTTGCTCCAGAATACCAGCCAATAGTTTTGCAAAGGATCATGCGGTAATTGGCTGCACAGTGAGGATCTTCTGCCTTATAGATGGAAACTACTACGCTAGTGAAAACCTTCCTGAAGTGCCCTATTGAACATCTGGTTAGGAGGGGGATGATTTGTGGTCCGTTCCACTTGAGAGCTCCTCCGCCTACATATCATCTAAATCTGCATCCTTGCCATTGGTGAGATGTTGCGTTACAGGGATAAACCTCTCCCTCAGAATTATTAGTCGCAGCGTGGTCGCTGACTAGTCGGCAAGTGCTTGATTTTCTTACATTCAATATCAAACCATCAGTTTCAAGGAATGCTTGGTGCCCATGAGGGCCTTCGTGGGCAAGGTATTGGACAATATTGTTATGTCTTCTAGATAGATAGATAGATAGATAGATAGATAGGTAGGTAGGTAGGTAGGTAGGTAGGTAGGTAGGTAGGTAGGTAGGTAGGTAGGTAGATAGATAGATAGATAGATAGATAGAAGGCATAATAAGCCTTTAAACCATGCCTATATTTTTTGCACAACAAACCATTAAGAATTTGATATCTCTCTCTTTTTAAGGGCATAGGTCCATTGCAAGAAATCCCTAATATGGACTAAGACCACCCAATGTTCTAACGTTATCCTAATATTTGGATATCATTAGAGGAGGAAGGGGATAAGCATTCCCCTCGAGCAGGTGGCAGGAAATAAACTGGCGAGCTCAAAGCGGCAAGCCAGTTTATTCCATCACTTGCAAGAGGGGGATGCCTATCCATTTTAACCTGTAGGCCAATGAGAACTTACAAATCCGAAGTTGATGCCAAGACAGATTTTGATCCAGAGCTCACTTATGAAGCTCCATAGCAAGTTCATCATCATGTGGAGCAGGTTTATCAACTCCATAAGTAATCCAATCCTAATTTGAGGTTGCATTATCAAGTACAGCCAAGTTCTGTCAAACGAGAGGCCAGATCCAATGGCGGAGGACAGTCAGATCCCAAAGCTTGTAATAAACGATTAAATCACGCCTACATTTTTTTGGTATAATTAAAAGAACTCGAAATGTCTTTGTTTATATGGGGCATTTGATTTGCAACAAGTCCCTAAGCTTAATAGACGAAGTCCACGCAATTTCGCAACATTACTCTTAACGTTTTGGAATGAAACATAAAGATGAACTCGAAAATACCTTGCTCCAAGCTAGTTTCTAACCCTTTCGGAAAATCATGTTCTTCAGATGAGATTTCTCTCGGGATGAATGCTATATGCTTATTCGGGCAAGTCATTCTTGAATCTCAATATACAATGCATGGTGGACAATTGAAGACAGTAAGGTCTATCTCTTTCTTGTACAATTAAGAGATATTGACTCCATTGTATGTCCCTAGCTCTCAGCTGACATCTTAGATTTTTGTCATCGAGTCAGCTAGACAGAACATGAACGTCTCCCTTCAAGCACTTTTAAAGCAGCTTTTCAAGCCTTGAATTTAAAAGCACAGGATATTCTACTATGTAATTGAATTATTCTGCTTGCTCTAAGAATATCATCCTGCTAAAAACATTCGATGTGATGCTAATAAATGGTAGTCATCACTTCTCATACTTATTTATATGTAGGTTAAAATTGTGTAAAAATTGCTTGGCTTTCATTCCTCGAACAAAGTTAGGTACTGGACTGTTAGTAGCAGCAAGATTTTGGGGTTGTAAGCAAGTTCTGAACATCATGCAAAGTGTTGGGACATGTTATGGGTACACATACATATGTGATTCCACTTTGCATCAGGGGCGGAGGTTGCCATTTTGGCTACACCCTCTAAAGTTCATGACTGTGGCACTTAATAGTGTTTTTGCGGTGTCATTTGGAATTACTATGTGCACTAAAACGGGTGTTGTTATGTCAGTCATCATGTTGTTCTTTTTGTGTAACATCTATACATATATCAAATTCAGCATCTCATCTTCAAGGATTGTACCGTTGGCTTGATAATGCAGGCAAGTTGTTGTTCAAAGCATGATGCATTTATACTTGCATAAATCGTAAGACCTTGCACTCTTCAATCTTGTGCAACTCAAACTGCAACTCAGCAAGCAAAAGGTATTACTAAGGGAGCTGTTCGAAGTTGATCGCCCCTAGCTACATCTCGATGTGTGCAACTGTGGAAGATTAGTTGGACATCGATGGAGACGAGGAGGAGGTTGATAATGTGCATGGGCCTTTCGAAAACAAAGATATTGCAGATGCAATGGTGGATGACAATATTCTCTTCGCTATATGGAGCTGGAGAATGTCCTTGAGATGCATTCAGGGTCAAAAAGTCTGATGGAGGACATTCTTAGAGTTCTATTCTGTGATAAGAAAGAATCTAGTCTTTTGTGTTCACTTTTTGTTAGATAATATCAAAGATTCGATCATATTGCCTCTTTGCCTAAAACTCACAATGTATATTAAGAATGTATGTTCAGAGGGCGGAGACACCAAATGAAAATGTTCACCAAGAAATATGCCTAAAATTGAGAAGAATACAATACTAAAAACACGACCAAAGCCAAAAAAACAATATACTTTTTCCCAAGCACCAGTCAATAAGATCACATTCTTTTAAATAAAAACCACAATGACTTCATGTGTAACATTGTTTCTTCACGTGTAGTAATGCTTTATTTACGTGTCTAAATCAACAATATTATATATGTAACTTTATTTGAGGTGTTCTGGATTCGTATTCCACACATAGAACAACGTGACAGCCAAAACCTTAATTCCACCAAGAAGAGATTGGATCTGTCAAGATTTGTTTCTCCTTCATAATAGTTGAATCACTCTAGAAATAAGTGATCATCATTTTCAATGAGCCCAAAATCACAAAAAACACCCCCAGGTGTAGAAATTATGGCAGAAAAACTGATGCCAAAACCCTAACCCACCAAGAAGGGGCGGGGTTTGTTTACTGAAAAGAGGACATGAAGAGCTTCCCAATGAGCTCAAAAGCATCCAAATTTGAAAGCAGAATCAAGAGTATGAGAAAAAGTGCAAGGATGGAAAATCTAAGAAGCAATAAGGGCGCCAAGGAGAGAGAGAGCATTTCAACTTGTGGAGCTATACCAAAATGAAAGGAGCCCAAGAGGATGATTAAAAATGGGATAAGAGGAAGAGTAACTAGGAGATACGAGAGAGGGCATCCCAAAGAATATCGATTCTATTGCTATAGAACTGTGGCATTGCCAATCTCACTTATATATGTCTAGATAAAAGAGTATGTCAAGTAAATTTATCGAAGTTGTGATCAAGTTATATAAGACACTATCAATACATGTAAGCTTCATACACTTTTCAAGACAAATGGATATGCTAAACCACAGAAGAAGATTATGGAACAATTGCACTAATGACCAGTGTTGTTTACGTACTCGTATTTTACATTTACATACGTCCCATGTACCTTCCTCACAGTACTATATGTACTATACCTATACGTTGACAGGTCAAATTAAGCTCTTGTTTTATTAATACTGTACTTAACGTATTAATATGTACAGTACGTATGGTATGTACTTTATAAAAAAAAAAACATCCAAATGACATTAGACCAATAGAATTGGTAAAATTATATATTAGGAAAAATACATTATTTATATTATAGAGAATAGGAAAAAAAAACACATTAGGAGACTTTAGACATTAGGGAAATTATGGAATTGTAGTTTAAAAAAAAAATCACACAATATTCTTGCAAATAAAAACCCAAAACCTCTGCATTTTCCCCCTCTTTCTTCTTACCCTAGCCGCTGAATCGGAATGGAGATGGAGATACAGACCCACCTTTCTCTTTGTTTTGTCATGGTAGGAGGCAAACCTTCTCCTTAATACTTTAGTAGCTTGCATTCATGCCAGGAAAGAAATACAGAGGTCAGCGGCGGTTAATAGCTTCGGATGCAACAAATGAGCAATAATTACTTAAATTTATTTGTCTGTGGGTGTAGATTGCAGACTAGAATATATAATTCTTAAATAGACATATTTTGGATTGAAAACTTTGAGAAATACTTACTTTTTTAGAGTAATATATTCTGGTTCATTATTTAAAACTTGAAGTTCTTCATACTAGTTGTTATTGCAACTATTTCAACTGCAATACAAGAAATAATAGTTCTAAAAAATTACAGAAAGTACTTAACGTATTGTACGTAAAGTACGTATTTTACGTATTTAATAAGTACTTTATAATTCCAAAAAACGTATTTAAAGTACTTTTTAAATGAGAGGTATGCATACGGTATTAATATGTTAAGTACGTATAATACCCGTACCGTACTAAACGTACCTGACAACACTGCTAATGACCTATAGTGCAATTGTATGGTTTTATTTTATTTTTTTTAAATTTTCTTCTTTTTGCAAATAAAAAAAAAGTCCAAAAGCACAAACATAATTTTAAAAAGTGACATTTTCGAAAAACAACCACGTGTTTTATACATGACTCAAAACAAAAACACAATATTACACGACAAGAATACAAAATTAAGAATGACGAGTTAAATAATGTACAAATACATCAGTTGAATAAGAATAGAATTTCATAGTTGTGAGTAAGCTCCTCTTCCTCATCATCCCCTATGTTGGCCGTTTCCTAGACCAGAAGGATTAATGTCTTTTATCTTCATCTTCTACTAGAAGGATTAATGTTCTAGCAATTTTTTTTACCTTCTTGTCTGTGAGCGTATAACATTGCCATTTTTCTATTCTATTCTATTCTAGGTCTTTGTCTATGCGCATATAGCCCATGGATTTTAGTTCGAGGCCTTTGTTCTCTGGTGCATATAACATGTGAATTTTTATGTGAGGGTCTATTTTAGCGTGCACATTTTTATTTGAGGTACGTGTACATGTGTAGAGTGTAATTTCATAGGTTAATAGAATAGAATAGTTTCGTAGGTTAATGACTATAGTTAATATTGTAAGTGTAATACTAGGTCAATTTCAAACAGTTAAGCAAGTTAAAAAAAAGTGAGCAGCATATGCATATGGAAGGAAGGAAGGTTCTTTTATCGTCCGCGGAGGCCAATCGGCCTATGGGCAAAGCCCTACAAACTTTTTCTTCTGTTTTTCCTTTTGTGCAGTCGCCAGGCTATGCCAACTCACGCTGCTCCAGAAATGAACCCCCTTACAGCTTGGGCTTCCCAAGATACTCTGGCTCCTTCAAAAGTGGCAGCACTAGCAAACAGGTTTTTGCCCCCATGCTTTTGGAACATCGGAATTAGATAGCTGCCTGTGTCTTTTGATTGGTTCCGGGCCATTTTTTTATGCAACTTGATCCAAATGTTTCTTAGCACAAACAAAATTGCATGCAGAATCATAAGGAGCTGAGTGGTGGACAGGAAACCAAAGGGTTTAGTCGCATTGACACCTAAACCCTAACGGCTTTGCCTCTACAAACTTGTTCACCCATCTATCTGCCTACATCCATTTCTTCATACAAATCCTTGGCACATCATCACGCAAACAATTTTTTTTCCTAAAATTGCATCTCGAATTTAAAATTGAAGCCACTTTTTCCTTCAATCACCCTAAAATAGCATGAATTCAACTAAAAAATTGCCTTTTTGGTGATTAGTGCAATTGCAAGTCATTAGTGCAATTGATCCGTCATCTTGTTTAAAGAATCCTTATAGTATTTTTACACTCTTCTATCAATTGAGCACACATTATTATTGGAGAATGATTTATCATAAGGACCAATAAATTACCTGTCTGCATGTATTGGAGAATGGCAAAATTGTTGTTGGTAGCTGGCGTGGAAGAGAAGTTCTAGCTCATAAGACCTCCTCTAGATGCCAACATTGCTATGCCTAACTGCTTAGAGGCAAAACATGCCTTGAAAGTTGCTTCCTGTGAGGAAGATAAAGCCTGAATTGGTATTCTTCCATGTAGCATATGAAGAATACTAGATATGGTAGGACATTCAATAGGTATTAAAAGGCAAAGAAAAGCACATAAATCACGCTTTTCACTTCATTTCTATCCTTAGATATATGTATTGCAGGATACACAAGTTCGTATGAATGAAAATCTTCATTCTCGATGCTTGAAACAACTTCTGCAAGTGACGAACCTGGAAAAATGATAATGCTTTGCCGTGCAACAATTTCCAACATCATAATTCCAAAGCTGTAAACCCGGGGGATTCATCTTTGATTTGCATATAACCCGCGGGAGTTCAATGAAGGGGTATTTTTTAGACCATTTGCGTACGCATACATAGGGGTTAGGGCTGTTTTTAAGCACTAATTCTAGTGCAAAAAATATACATAGAGTGGTTGCCTTTTGAAAATGCATATACAAGGGGGGTTTTCTGCTGCCCTTCGAACGCAGATGCCATATCCCCTTTATGTATAAGTACATTGCACGGGCTGTAAACATCCATCTTCCAATTTAACCATACCCCCATGGGGCACTCTGATGTGCCTCTTATGGTCTGAGTCATGGCCATGGACTGATCCCTATCAAGCAATCTACTAAGATCAAACTCAGTAATTTTAGGAACAAATTTTCTCATCCAATAGTATGTCTTGAGGCTATAGATTCAAGTGGGACAACGTTTTCACATTGGCCATATAAATAAGGCATCCCAGATGCAACATCCTGTGATGATATTGAATCTTTTCTGCCAACTCATTGGATTACTTGGCTTCAAAATCCATCTGTGTAATGCACCATTTGCCATGAACTTATACACCAAAATAATTCTAGTCTTCTTAGTGCAATAGCCAACAAAATGAACAAAATTCCAATGGTGAATAATAGATAGGACCAATACCTCGCGATGGAAATCTCTAGCTTAATTAGTTGTAGCCTTGACTACTTTGATAACTGATTGTCAACCAGTTTTGGCTGACCCTTTGTAGGCATCAACAAACCCACCTTCCTCTATTTTCTCCTTGAAGTTTTTTGTCATGTCTTGTATTTCAAAATAAGAGAAATTTCTTGGACCTGTTATAGATAAGTCAAACTTTTCCTCGTGAACTGGAGGGACATTTGAGGCTTCATCCCTGGGTTTTGCGGACGTTAAAAATTTATTCTTCTTCTTCTTCTATGCTTTATATAACAATATAGCATCAAGGTTACGCCAATCAAGACTACTACAATGACAAGAAATATTGCTAGAAATGCAGCAACATGATATAGTATGCTATTTTCGTTTTGGGGTTGGGGAGGGTTTTCAGGCAGTGGTTTGGACTATGATTTCCGTATAGTATTGTATTGAAAAGGGTATAATTTTCCATGTGAGAGGAGCTTCAGTGTTTCATGCTATTTTGGGTGGTCTGGAGGTCGCTTTTTTGCATGGGCCTTTGTTGCAAGGGTTGAATTCGAGTGGAGCCCAATTTGGAAGGCACGAGCCATTTGAATGGCTGCCCTATGGTGTGTGTCTGAGAGGGAGGCCAAGTGTCGTGGGAGAGGTAGGCGGCGCTTTTCTTGCATGTCGGGAGACGACCCATCATTTTCTCACAGCCGGCGAAATCCGGCTGAGCTTGGTGGGCGATGGAGGCTTTTATTGGTGCGACCTTGAATTCCTCAACCGTGTGTTTCTTTTTATAAAACGAATGTGAGGTGTTTTACATGAAATGAAGAGGAAATAAGCATAAGAGGCCGAGGTGAAAGGTGTTCCGAAGAGGGGATTTTAAAAAATGGCAAAATTTGAATTCCCTTAAAGTCATCATTGTGTGTGTGGAGGCGGGGCCGAGATGGCCTGGGCCTGGGCTGCAGGATTCCGGCCTTTGCCCGGAGGTTCCATCCTCTAGCCTTAATGCCACGGCTTTGTGGCCGTTCTAAAGGGCCTGGGCAGATATCTTGATTATGATCAACTAAGCGCACCGTACAAAGGGAGCAATAGACCACTCCTTTTGTCGATTGTAGACCGAACCATGGAGGGAAGAAGAAAAAAAAGGGTAAACTGTACATGTATCTCGATGGTAGATTCCTCAATGGCAGCTTGATTGTAAGCCGGACATTGAGTCTTGGTTGAAAGACAATGGATTCATAGAGCTAAGGTGTTATTAGGCTTCAGCATGTTCAAAGGTGGATAATTTGCACAGATGGAGGAGCCTGGAGGTTTGCCATGAGAGATGGCGCAGACCGGTTTCATGTTCTCGCACCGATTCTCGTAGTTTAGGGAGTGGGAATCCCCGGGTTGAAACCCCTCATTTCGCCCACCGCAATGTAGCAACAAATTAACGAAGTAACGATTTGGAATAGAGTTCCGTATTTTGCCCCCTGAATTCTTCTCGAGAGTTGAAGAGGAGTTGAATTTTGCGCAGTCGGACATACTTAAGAGGAGCTGGGTAGTGCCATGGCTCTACGCTTATGCCATGGGCTCTTCTTTGTATTGTGTTGCGTGTATGCAGTTGTATGAATAATGCTTATTTGGCTGTAAATCTATGTAGTTCTGAACCATGGCTTTATGTGATGTATATATCGAAATAAAGTTTGGAACCATATGTTCGATTTGCACCATAGGAAGTGGCTCTTTAATTTGTGGTGAAAATCTTAATGGCCATTGATCTGGCACAATGCCGGGAATATCCGCCAGATCAATGGTAGAGAATAAAACTTGAACTTGACGCCATAATACATGGAATAAACGAAATTAATACATGAATATACTTTTTATAATACATGGAATAAACGAAATTAATACATGAATATACTTTTTATGACCAATGTAAAGAAAAGCAAAGTGATTCTGGGAAGTAGAATGTACCAAAGGATCAAGTTGTCTCAAAATCAAATGACGAGCACCAAGTGATCCAGATATAGATTCATTGAAAAATGCAGCAAAGCATGTCAGGTCTTGAGTGCATGCGTTTTCGCAATATAAGAGTAAAATGGATTAGAAGCTTGGTTTGAAGAATGTGTTCAATTTTAAGAATTTGGTTGTGTAACTTGTAACTTTTGCCTGGAGTGCATCTTCCAGGAGCATTAATTGAACTTACAACAGAAAATGTATCAAGGCAAGAGCAACCTCCTCGGCTTAGGTCACACAATCCATAGCTTTCACATACATACTCTGTATTGCATTTGGAGGAACTTGATGATGTCCTTGCTAGTGCAATGAAGATCAATAATAGTGCCAATTTGATCTCAAACTATCTATCTATCTATTGAACGAACGGTCTCCTAAAATTGAAGAATTAGAACGTGGCAACATTTTACCTTTAACCCAGCCTAATCAAATATTCCTTGACGTAATTTCTTTCTAAATTAACACCAACGAAACACAAATCCAAAATTCACATATACGCCAATAAGCAAGTCAAACCGTTGCAAAAATACAATCCACATATGATTTGGAATACAATACAGCCGCCAAATCTAGGCCCAACCACGCCAGAGATACCCTCCCTAAATACGAAACAAAAAAATTAGAACATTATCAAATATTCCTTGACGTAAAATATAGCCCTAAAATGGCAAATTAAAAATACCCCTGTTAGTGGAGGCCGACGCATGATTTGGCACAGCATTGTCCCTTTTGGATTACTTGAAGGTCAAAATGGACGCTAAACGGCCAAAGTAAACGTGCCGTTGGCGGTCTGCCCTATTTATTTACAAAAATCGGAACTCTGTGTCTGTTGCACGACATTTTTTTACTAGCAATTAGGTTTGCAGGCTTGCGTTTTTTTTTTTCAATAGTACCTAAATCATGTTGGATCCAAGCAAATACTTATTAAATCCAAATAAATATTTCTATTTCTTTTGCATTTTTGTATCAGTTTCATTCCTTCTGCCTGCCTGACTTTTCCGATGCATCTCAAATGAAGATCTTATAGGAGTTCGAACGCACGTTTTCATTTTTGTGCATTGTCCTTTTATGGAATGAGACGTTAATGCAGATGCATTCTAATGTAGTTAGCTAACTGCTTCTACTTAAATTTTGTGCATCTAGGTATAACAACATGAATTGAGCTTGATAGTTCTAACATCGGTTTTATATAAGCCCCTTCCATTTGATTTTGAAATTGCCACTCCTGTCAATGAGCTTTTGTTTGTTGTAGAATAGAATATAGAGTCATAGAGGGAGTTGCACCATTTTAAGATTCGTTACTTTGATAACAAAAATAGGTTGCTCTGTATGTGATGTCTTGTCACAGCCATGCCATTTGGTACTCTATCATGAGATCAATCTATGTGTATTATTAGCAGGCTTGCCTTTAGACATGTATGTACCATGAAAGGGGAATAAAGAAGAGACTGTAGTCTGTTGGACAACGTAATGTACAATTTTTGCTCAATGTATTTTTAGGATTCTTGCTCTTGGCATGGCAGATCTGAAACCATGCTCTTGATTAGAATGGCACACCGCCTCCAAGGTTTCTGAAGCCATTGAAGCTACTGCTGTTGAATACAACAGGAGCAAGAGTAAATTGTTTTTCTTTATTCAGGGAGAAATAATATGCAGTATTGCCCATGCCCTGAATGGTCGTACCCTAGTTGCAAGTTACTCTCCTATTTCACAATATAGAAACATATGCAAGAATATGACGTGAAGTGATTTAGATACTGCCATAGTATCTAACTTGCATGCAACTTCATGATTTTACTGGAACTAGTGCTATTAGAGCATTACTCGGGTATTTTTTATTCAGGAACATGGGTTACCTCTCCTTCTTATATATATAAAAGTGTCTCTCGTATACGATGAGAGACAAAAATTGATCACTCATGTGGCCTTGACCAGAGAGAGAGAGCTTATCACTGGGAAGATTGATGCAATGATTGTGGATGTGATTGCATAAAGATACCTAGTAAAAGCACCTTGTTACAAGCCTTGAACCATTTTTTGTTCTTATTATCAAATTATGATGAGCTTTTTGTGCTTGGCAAAACTCGGAAATCTGCAATTGAAGTTAATCTAAGAAAAAAAAGAGAAAGAAAACTGTGTGAGAGAAAAAATGGTTCAATTTCTCACTGGAAATTTTTCATTTATGCATGTATAGATTACAATGGGAAGTTCTGGTGCATATAAATATTTGTTAAACAAAAATATGAAAACTAAAATTTTATATGACACACCCATTATTGCAAGAGAGACCCCTTGAATAGGTCTTAAGTAACAAGGATAACAATCTTATTTATCTGCCTGCACCCAATAATGGAGAAGGAGAAAATTGAGGTTGATAATTGCCACTGGCGGATTCACTGATAGACTGGCTGTAGCTTGCTCCAAACACAGGATTAAGTGACATGCCAGGGCGTTTGGCAGCAAAGATATCCTTTAGAGTTGTCACTTGTGGAGTGGACATGGCTTGGATGGGTATTCTTCCTTGCAGCATGTGCAGAACAGAACACATGGAAGGGCGTTCAGGATTTGGCAGAAGACAAAGAAAAGCAACCTGAAGCACCCTCTTAGCTTCACTTCTGTTTACAAATCTGTGAATTGCAGCATCTACAAGCTCAAATGGGAAATAATCTTCCCTCCCAAAGGATGTAACAGCTTCTGCAAGTGTTGCTCCTGGCAGATCTAGAATGCTTCTCCCTGCTACAGTTTCTAGCATTATAACTCCAAAACTGTAAACATCCATTTTGTCATTTAGACCAGCACCCATGAGTGTTTCTGGTGCTATGTATAACGGTGTGCCTCTGATGGTCATAGTCATGGCCATAGACTGATCTCTGTCAAGCAACCTGCTAAGACCAAAATCAGCAACCTTGGGGATGAATTTTTCATCCAGTAATATATTCTGAGGCTTCAGATCCAAATGTAGAACAATGTTTCCACACTGTTCATGTAGATAGTACATCCCAGATGCAACACCTGTGATGATATTGAATCTCGTTTCCCAACTTAGCACTGTCTTTGGATTGGTGTTCTCAAAAATCCACCTGTCTAGTGAACCATTCACCATGAATTTATATACTAGAATCATTTTACCATTATCTGTGCAATAGCCAAGAAAGTCAACCAGGTTCCAATGGTGTGTAACTGACAAGACCGAGATCTCGCGCTGAAAGTCTTTTGCTGTACTGGAGGCTTTGATCACTTTGACAGCTAACACAGTACCTGTTTTGGTCCATCCTTTAAAAACGTCGGCAAATCCTCCATCACCAATTTTTTCCTTGAATTTCTTAGTCATAACTTCTATCTCACTGTAGGAAAACTTTTTAGGCCCTATAACACCCACTTCAACATCTGCAGAAATTGGTGGCCCAGGTGGCACTTGAACCTTGGTTTTATGCTTCTTACAACAAATTACAATAACAATTGCGCCAATTAAAACAATTACACCTCCAGCAACCCCCCCTATAATTGCTCCAATTGGAATACTAGACTTGGCTTTACCATTAACAAAGATGAATGCAAGGTCAGTAGCATCAGAAGTAAATATGAAGGAACCAGGTTTTTCCAGCAGCAAGCGGCAATTACCGGATGCATTATAAAATGCAGCATAACAGTATTTGTTTTGATTGCACTTATCTTTGCAATCCGACCATGTGGTGGAAGAATAATATGGATCAGAATCAAGGTATGAAGAATAGGCTACTTGAGTAAGCGTTATGAATTTGGATGTATAACTGCCAAGGTTGCATCCCTTGCTTAGATCTGTGGAATCAACTGCAGAAAAAGACTCAGGACAGAAGCAATTTAATTGGCCTGGATCACAGAAACCATAGCTTCCACATACATTTTGTGGAGTACAAAATGAGGAATTAGCTGCCTTTGCTAATGGGATTAAGAGGAGAAATATCGCCCATGTGGTCATGAACTCAACCATTTTCGCCCTCCCTCTGCTCTGAATGAATGAATGAATGAATAATTAGATCCCTGCTTGGAATTAAAGGCTGAGAACGTGAATGGTTCTCTGCGTCGTTGGCTTTTTGTCCACAAGACCAGCACGTCTGGATAAAAAATTGTAATATGAACGTCCTCAACAACGAGATCATGGCGCGGAAGTTCCATGAAATGTCCTTGGGCTGGGACATTTGTATTTTGTTGTGAAAGTCAATTAGCCGGCTACAGGTTATAGTAAATCTCACGGTTGTTCATTGACTAGGCGTATGGATGGTAAGATGTCAACTGAATAAAACATATTCTGACATATAGTTTGTGATCTCTCAAGTCAACAGAATTTGTTGTCTATTATGAAGGACTAGTAACTATAGTCGCCACTTGCTCTTAGTGGGACATCTAGACATCTCTGTCACAAGTTGCATATTCGACAGACTGGTTCAAGGTGCATAAATTCAAGCATCTCTTAAGTATATTGCACGACATTCATACATGCCCTAGGTCAAACTCGAAAAATATATGATACAAGAAGAATACCCTACCCATGTGAATCAAACCTTGCAGACCTCCATAAGGAGCAACTATTTATAGCCACTATGCTCACGACTGCCAAACACAATTGAAAAGCTACCTTGCTCGGAATTAAGTAGTTTTACGTAGCAAGACAAAGTCTTGAAGCATATCAAAGGCTTCCAAGCATTATGGCATGTCGATCTTGAAATGTGTCAAAGAGCCTAGTTTCAACGTCTTATCTCACAAAGGACAAGATCCTCGAAACTTAGCATTCATAATGTTGCTATTACAACTAGATGATAGCGTTTTTGCTATCTTTAGTGCCACTATTAGGTCACTCGTTATGTCAACACTTTCTCTTGACTCTAGCTTGCTATTAGGAACACCTATAACATCCTTAATTATGCCATTTTTCACATTTTATGTAGTTGCGGCATTATTAGTATTCAGTTAACATCAGTGCTAATGGAACTAATTGCATTGCTAGATGTGTCATTATCATATTTATCTTCTTTAATACTAATGGAACTAACTGCATTGCTAGATGTCCCATTATTGTGTTAGTGTTGTCTAACTACATTACATATAGCTTCATTAAGTGGACCACTGTAGTATCAGTATCTACAATAATGTACACTGGGGAAGTGTTGCATTTAAATTGTTTTCTTGTTTCATTATTTGTTTTTCCAATCATGGTTACTTACTGACAAGGAAACGTCTTTATGGTGTAGTTAATTGTCTCAGGCTAGAGTTTTGACTTAATCTTTTCTAACCTATTGCCATAATGTCTTATCATGTTGTGCTGACCTACTTGAATTCTAACATGTAGAACTTATCTTTTTAAGATCTGATTTCTACGCATTAAGCGCAAGTCAAAGATCAAATGAATAAAGATCTTTATTATACAAGCTAATTGCTTTTGTACCATGCCATGTAATTAGAATGTACAAGAGTCAATATGTTTCATTTGTCAGCATAGATTTTATTTTAGTCATCATGGACTGCTACCTTTTTATTGATATCCGCATTTGATGTGATAAAACCATTAAAGAATTATGTTGGTCAAATGCTTTATTTGAAATTTTGGTTGAAGGAAAAAAAAATTAATCGAAAACATTATAATTTTTTGGATGGACCATTAGCTTTAAGACCCTTATCTAAGGGCCACTGAAATATATAGGGGTCGAGACGATATTCTTACGGCATCAAGCCTATAATAGAAAAAAGTGGACCATTTAAATAAGGAGAAACCTTTATATAAAGGTGGATGTTGAAACTAATAAAAGGAAAGCCTTTATAACCATCATTCAATTAAATTGGGATTATGTCTTAATTTTGGGACAAATTTCATATTGTATGTTTTTTATAGCATATTCAAATTCACACAAACCACCTCAAAAGTATGAAAATGTAATCTCATATTATTTACAAAATAGTCAATATTTCACAATATAGCACCATATTATAAAAACGTGATGAAAAAAAATTACATAGTTATTCAAATTTCTTCAAGCACCCCCAATGATATCATAGCCTTCTTCCTGACATCCCGAGGTATTGTAATTCTCGCATTTCTAGCTGGAATAGTGTTTGGAGTCCATGAGTACAAAACACTTTCATAGTCTAGCCAAAGATCAGGATCACTAGGATTTCTTCCATCTCTTTGTCCAACAATCTGAGTACCTTTCTTTATCCGATACGTTGGTCAACCGGGATGCACCTTTGGACACCACCACTCTACTCGCACATGGTTGAAGTTAATATTACCTTCTTCTTTGCAAATATCGAGATGGTGAACCCCAACCACACTTGGATATGTATCTAAATCTGGCGGCTTTACTACCACAAATTGGTGGCATTCCAAGTCGATTGGAAGGTTCATAAGCATCCATGCATAGAAACTTTGGCCTATTGTTCTTAGGACCAACATAGTGTTTGTCAAGGGAGGAGGAGCATATTGCTTACGAATGCTACTAACGTGTCATCAACATCCTCGGCACACTGCTAAGGTCTTCCCACCTAGTTTTAGGCAACCACCCTTCTTTCAATTCATCGAGGATGTGTCTATCTCCCCAACCGGTTAATCACCTTCTTTGATTAAGTCACCAAGGCACGGTTGGTGTCATCTGGATTGATTTGCCAATGCTTTATATAGTTCTGGATTCCTTCCTTAGTCAATCCCAATTACTTCACTTCTTTAGTAGGTTTTAGAGCTTTTGGTTGACCTGGAGGTATCACATGCTTGCCATTCTCATCTCTACGCCATATTTCCTCCCTCCTCTCCACTCCTCCTCACGAAGGTCTCATCTTCCGATTGGAAGATTGGAATCCCATCTCTCACCCAAAAAGTGAACTGCAGAGGCTGGAATGATCTTCAAGATCCAATGTATAACCATCCACATAGCTCTTCCAATGGGCACTTCTTCTATGAGAGAAGCTATAGGGTTTGGAGTAGTGCATTCATGCAAGATTTCCATTAGCCTAGGAAAGTTGGTCATTGTCTGCTTTGCCGATTATACAACTATATTTGCCAAATAATGCATCCACGTCCTCATGGGTATGCCCAGGCACAAGAAACCCTAAATTAACTCTTTCAAATATCCCCACAGTTGTTAAGTAGGATAGGAAAGAAAACATCCAGCTGTTCTTATTTTGGCCAGCACAATTATCAAGTTGCAAGAGGAACCTTTTGGGTAGATCTTGAGCTCTAGCACGTGAAGTTGAAGCTCCAACATGTTCCCCATGCTTCCTAAACCTTGCCTTGCTGAACTTTTCAATATTGTTAGGGTTTCCATCTAACAATGCTCTATGTAGCGCTTGGCTAGTGTAGGGTCCTGGAGGTGACCATTGTATCCATTTTCATAGTTTCTCAAACACCTCATGATACTCCCAATATGAAATCCGGACCATCACTCCACAACTCCAAACTAAAATGGCCATAGTAGGTTTGAATCTGCCCATGCAAGATTGCCCCCGTCATTGAGATCTATAAAGGGTATGATATTCCACATGACTTTGGTATGTACTTGAATTGTGGAAGACAAGTCTTTTGTTGGTCCATCTTGTCATGTATAATACATAAGTCGTATTTAATTAAAGTGGGACTCATTCCATTCCCATTTTTTTTCGGAACCCTGTCAATTTACATAAAAAGAAGCACCCCGACCCCAAAACTGGCCATAATTGGAATTTTTGTCTATTAGTGTGCATCCAAGCTTTCTTCCAGTTTTCTTGGATAGCGAGTCGAGAACAAGAACAATGCAACTCAAACATAGGAATTTCATTACAGATTGAAACCAAAGTTCTAGTTGAAAAAGATTCTTAGTTGGATATTTTGGCTCTATTTTCTTGGGTGGGTAGACTCTTGATCACAAATTCCAACAAAAATTAAGCAAATTGTTTACTTAATCACCAAAAAATACTAGTTTTGAGATACCTTATATTTATAAATGGGCTCATTACAATATATATTACAGTGGGTGAAGAGACCATAGTGGTCGAATGGGCACAATGATTACACGCTCTTCACACATGAACCACCTAGTGCAAAGGGCGCGTGGAGCTCTCTCCAAGTCACGGAGCAACTTACAGACGATAGAAATTTGTATGAGGAGTTCCTTCATGGGCCACGTGCTTGTATGTCCAACTGATGTCACCACCCTCTTCTCGGCACCTTTCTTCAATGAACTAGTCTTTTCATTGCTCCCAAGCATGTACTATCTGGTTGAGATAAGGACTGCAAAAGACAAAATCAAGTTAGTCAAGTGATGCTACAGGCAAAAAAAATAAAATAAAACACAATTCTTAGGGCCATTTTTGGAAAATACAGGCCTGAGAGCCTTTCTCTCGCGAGTCGAGAAAGGTAGCTCAGAGGGAAAAACATTCGAAGGCCTTTCTCGAGAAAAGGCGGTTTTAAAAACCAGGTTTAGGGGTAAGGCCTTTCGACCAGCAGTGAAAAGGCAAAAACAAAAAGCGCGGGTTTAGGGGATGGAAGGCCTTTCTCGACCGCTGAATCGAAAGGCCGTACCAAAAGCAGCGGAGTTTTAGGGTAGAAGACGCTCTCGACTTCGAAGTCGAGAAAGGCGATTCAAAAGTTTAAAACACTGTGTTTTAGGGTGAAGGCCTTTCTCGACCGGCGAAGGTCGAGAAAGGCGTACCAAAGTTTAAAAAATTTGAGGCCTTTCTCACCGCTGAAGCGGAAAGGCTCGCCAAAAAAGGTAATTTCAAGGGCGGAGTTTTTTTTTGAGTGCGGGGTCTTTCATCAAGAACCTGATCCTCTTTCGAACTTCGTGGTGAAAAGGCAACTCAAAGTGCAAAATGCGCCTAAGCCCTTCAAACATCATATTACTATACGTTTATTCACATGTGATCAAACATACAACAAATGTGGCGAACCTACTTGCCTACAAACATAGTTTCTACCTCCAATATCATAAAGTGCAAATCATTATTAGTTGCACCATATCCTATGTATTTTCCAAGTGCACACTATACCTATGCATTTTTTTTTTCTATGTATAATGCGTAGACCCAAAAAATAGAATCCCCATTCCCCTCCCCCTTTTTTAGTATATCAATGTTTTCTAATAAACACAATATCTTATCCTATATATTTCCTAATAAATACAATATCTTATGTATTTCCTAAATGCACACCATAGCTATGCATTTCCTATGTATACGTAGATAAAAAAATAGTCAAACCCCCTAGTATATCAATGTTTTGACTTAAACATTGAAAATGTGCTATGAAAATGTGCCCCTGTAATGGCAACATAATGTGCACAATGTGTGAAATTGGGGGCGTATAAATAGACGTCAATTTATTTAATAATATTTTAATCCTTCATACCCATTGGCCTTAGAAAAAATAACCCATTGGCCACGCTATGTCCGTATTTTTTTCTTATGTACACCCTATTATTCCACTTTTTTCCTCCCGCCCATGTTTAAGTTTGAAATTTGAAATTGAAAAAGAGGGGGAGATTTGGTACATACCTTTGAATTGAAGAGATTTGGTACACTTATGAAATTGTGGCTATGGCGAACTCCCAAGATCGTGGCTATGGCGAACTCCCAAGAACGTGGCTATGGCATGGAGCTTTTCGGCTTCCTATGGAGCTTTCGGCTTCCTATCAGGTTTCGGCTTCCTTCCAAGCTTTCATCGGCTTCCTTCCAGCTTTCATCGGCTTCCAAGCTTCCCATCTGCTGTGCCGGATTTCCATTTCTTCATCTGGCATAGTATCCGAAGAAGTACAACCACAAAGCTTGGAAAGAACCATTTCTTACAAAGCTTGGAAACGCCTCGATCAGTCGGATCGAGCATAAAGAGGAGAAAGTTATCACGGATATGGCGGAACTTTGCCGGAAAGGTAGGTCCGATCATCGCGAGCTTTAAGTTAAGGCTCTTCCATTCCTTCACGGTAAGCCAGCTTTTAAACTTCAGAGCTCTTTTAAACTTCACACTCTGCTTTGAAAATGTAGCCAAAGAACCGGATCTTCTGCCGCAGTCTTTGCAAAATGGGACGAAAAGCAAAACATATGAATCCAAATGGGCCCAGCGGGATCTTGAATCGGATTTGAATCGGTTCATGCACTTGAGATTGTCGCCATCCCCACGGCTTCCATAGCTCCTTACGCGAAAATCCACCATTACCATTCAGCTATCTTGTCGAAATGCACTTGCATTATCGACTCGTACATGGCAAGCTCCGTTCAAGGCCCACATCACTCCATAGCCACATGGGCTCCTTTGTCTCAATCCAAGCGATCCTAGAGAGTTTAAATCCTTTTTCAATACACCGCCTTCGAGTTTAAATCCGGCAATGCAACATTCAATCCGGCATCTGGACCTTCAACGCAAAGCAAGAAATGTTGACGGAAAATACACCGCGTGTCTTTGGCACCAAAGACCCTTCTTCATTTGCTCCTCGCCGCTCTTTGTTTGCTCCTCCATTTCATTTGGGATCTCAAGTGCCTTCAAGATCTCGCCTCTCCCTTTGTTGTGTTGGTGGGAAGGAGGCATTAATTTTAAGTTTAAGCTAAAATCACCTTTAGTTTATAGGTGTTTAGGTTTTCGCTGAATCCTAGTAGTAGTGTTTGAAATTCCTCATTTTGGTGCATTTTTTGTGCTGGAATTAAATTGCTTTCTCGACTAGTGGGTCGAGAAAGGTTTTAAATGGAGTATTGATTTAATTTAATTTATATTTGATTAATTAATTAGCTTAATTAATCTAATTAGCTTAATTAATTATTGATTATATATTAATAATTAATACTTTTTATTTTTTTTTTTTTTGGAGGGGGGCTTGCCCCCCTTTGCCCCTCCCGTTCCTCCTTTGCTCCTCCCCCTTTGCCCCTTTTGCCCTCTTTGCTCTCCCTCCCCTCCCTCCTCCCTTTGCCCCTCTCCCTTTGCCCCTCCCCCCCCTCCTTTTGCTCCTCCCCCTTTGCCCCCTCCCCTCCTCTTTTGCCCTCTTTTTGCCCCTCCCCTCCTCCTTTGCCCTTTTGCTCTCCTCTCCTCTCCCCCCCCCTTGCCCCTTCTTCCAACTTATCCTCTTCCCTCTTCAACGTGTGGCTCCTCCCTCTTTCTCCTCCTACCCTTCTCCTTATCAAGGTGTGCCCCTCTCCCTCCCCTTTTTTTTTTTTTTTTTTTCAGATGAGTCCCATTTTCAGCCCGAGTCCCAAATTGCGAGATTTGACCCACTTTAATTAAATGCGACTTACATAAATAGTTATTAGGTTCCAATACGATAAAGTCCTCCACACTAATAACATGATCTACATGATAGTTGATCAGTCATATGGTCCTTCATATGCTCCCTCATCCTAGCCCTTTGACTAGGTTGCACAGTCTTATCAAGAGTCTCCTTCAACTTAGCACATAAATTGCACTTTGCAAAGTTGTTTGAAGTTGCTATGGTGACATGATTGAAATGCTTCTTCTATAGCCTACTAAAGCTAGGTCGGATATCGAAGAATTCCCAATTCTCGAAGTAGGGAATTCACTTCTTCCAAAATACTCTTTTGAGTACAATGTGATGATAACCTTTTCTCAACAATCGCTCTACCCTTTTCATCCCTTACGCTTTTGTGTGGCATAGACTCGTGCATTGAAATCAATATATTTTTTCAAATATCTCCCCGCGCACCAAGATCCTAGTTTGTTGGTCTCAACAAACTATTATTTCCATGTAAAAGCAATCCTGTTCCCCTCTTGCTTTTTTTTTTGCCAATTATGCCATGAAGAAGTTGGAATTGCATGGATATTCTGCCATGCTTTTTTACATATCCATTTGCCTAGCAAAGGGTATCTTTTTCTGGTTGGGTTTCTTTCATCCTGAAGTGCATGCTCGAAGAGTGTGTACATGTAGGTCCTCCTCTCATCAACAGTATACTCTTGAAAAGTATACTTTTATTTGTCATGAGCCATTGGTGCGGGGCTCCCACAGTATGGTGGACAAAATATGAAACTTGATCTGTAGTTGGGAATGACCATATGACCATTAAGAACTGTGAGTGCCTCGAATTCTTCCATATGTTTCTGAGCACTTTGATCGACAATGGGCTTGCCCTTAGCATTTCCAAACATGGGGTAGGGAAGTTTAAGATTCAAGCTGGGAGCAGAGACTGAGGAAACAACTAGAAGAAATACATACTGAGACTGAGATATTGGGACTGGTGTAAGATGGCTTGAGGACAGGAAGGGCCTCCTGTGACTGTTATAGGCAGTATCACAGAGAAGCCTGAGGGTTCTGTGGGGAAAGAAGCTTGTTGTCTTGAAGTGAAGCAACAGGGCATCCATTAGGATCAAGCATAAGGCCATGAATGTTGTAAACATTAGCAGAAGGTTGAAGACGGAAACTCATTAACATAGCTGGGACCAAAAGAGACATGAGAATAGCCCTTGCATGTTGCGGTGAAGAGGGTTGTGAAGGAACAGGTGTCGGCGGCGGAATATGAACATGAGTGATTTCAAGAGTTTGAAAGTATGGTGGAGGAACAGGGGTTTGATAAGGCGACTGTGGTTGGGAACAATTGCGACAATGCAGAAGGGATCTTGAACGTAAAGAAACTCTAGGCGTGGGGGTGCTGAATGAGCCCTCGAGCAGGGCTATGACCCTTCAATATCATAGTCTCCATAATAGAAGTCACGAGCAGCATCAAAACATTGCTGATGGGCCAAGAGAGCAAGAGTTTGGTTGAGAAGCTCTTTTTGAGTAAAGGTCTGAAAAGACATAGTAAGAAAAGCAACTAGGACCTGGCAATCGGCGTCAGTGTTTGGGGTCCAGATTGGGGAGATCCTGCAAGACGATCCTCCTTGAGGACCTTGCTATCGAACAAGGAATTCCTTAATAAAGAGTGTCACGTCGGGGATCTAAAGCGGGATGTTTTTAGTTGCCCCCGGCCAGTACCGCCACACATTCACACATTTCATAAAAAATAGTTGGCCCGCGGCGAGTAGCACCATGACCAAAGAATTGTGGCCAGTTCAAAACACCATTTTATTGAATACACTCCATAAGTAGCCAATTTGATATTTGCCAAATCTTCAAACTCCTAGGGCATAGCCATTCCAAAATATTATGCGCACTAGCAACTTGTTTTGGTGGCCATTAAAGCCATGGAATAATTATTTCTAGGGTTATAGCCAAACCTTATATTGGCCAAGTGTAAGGATATAATTTTGCCACTCACAAGGGGCTAAATCTTGTTGAGTTGAGCCCTAAAATTCGAAAGGTATCTTCAATAAAATAGTGTCTTTTCTTCGGTTCAAATTTTTTTATTCAATTTTGCAATTCGTATCCCTTATTTGTTCTTCATCATCCAGCCCAAATATGCTCTTCATCGTTCCAACTCAAATCAAGGTTAGTTTCCATTTACCAAGCACTTGCAATATAGTTTTCGGTGAGATCCATCCTACCAAATTCATTTGCACTTTTGCATACATTCAACATGTTTAACATATTCAAATGATCTTATAGTAATCTTAGTTAGAACAAGGGGGATTCACTGTCGATGCCATACAATGTGCCTGAGCGACTTGGAGGGGGTTTTCTCAAACCCATTTCCACATGTATACGTAGGATTAGAAGGCTTTTTTGCGACTACCTTGGGTAAACTTTGTATGGAAAGGCTCAGATTTGCCTTTCAAAAAATCGTATATAGGGGTGTTTTTGGTCACCTTCTACATGCATATGGCATACCCCTATTTGTACAAGTGCATCCCGAGGAGTTAGAGAAGTGAAGTTCCCTAGTTAACCTAATGTTTTGGAAATATTTGAGAATGATGGTCGTGACCATTAGCTATTACCTCTAAGCATGCTTTTTGGTCGGTTATTGGATAAACATGGACCGAACTGGTCAGTCAAATAGAACAGTGCCAATATACGAACTTTTTTTAGAATCAGCCTGTTCTAATGTCGAACCGATTGCATCCAGACGAATACTTAGGAAGCTCATATGATTACATGATTCAAGCGGATGAGCAGCCAGATCTATTCCCCCGGGGAGTATGTGAACAGACAATTGATGTTTTGTACGAAGTTGATCAAATCAGTGCAAAATTCGGAGTTTGCTACAGTGACTAGTATTTTATGCTACAATAAACTATTAAAACTTTTTGCACTATTAGATTAATATTTTCGAAGGTCTAAGGTTTTTATTCTAAGTGATTGAGTTGTCTTACATGGTCACTAATTGTCATTATATGTGCAACTAGAAAATCAAGTTGAACTTAGGAAATTTTCAGTTTTCTCAAAGTAAAGTCTATTTTTTCAAGGTCCTCGTAGATGTAAAATAATATCTAGCTCTCTATCTCTAAAAAAAAGAAAAAGAAAAAAGAATGAGAGAAAACAAAATGAGATCATATATGAGAATATACTAAAGTTGATTGTGTCATTGCAATATTATGCAAACCCATAATGTGGTCGAAATTTGGAAGCGTATATTTGTAACCCAAGGTTTGCAATGGTGAGCATAAGCATTCATATGGAAAAAGGGTATGTTTGTGACGGTGGCACTGTGGATTCCAAACCCTGGAATCTAGGGCGAGCATCTGTTGCTCAGTTGGCCAAAAGTGGTAGTCCTCACGTGGTGTGCTCCAGAGATGGCGAGGGCGGCGGCTGTTATGTGTCTTGGCGGTGGGCTTCTTTTTGTTTTGGGGTTTAGGATAAGGAGGGGTCGGGTTGCATGGTCGGGAGCGGAGCTGGAGTCATGTGCAAGGGGATTTTTGCCAGAGGTAAGCCGGCTGTGTTCTTCTTGTTTTGTTTATAAATTATGTCTCTGAAGAGGGCAGCGAGGAAAGGGAAGAGTGTTGCTTGCTCTGTCCCTGCTTCTTTGAGTTGTTTAAACCTGGGTTCTTCTGATTCCCAAGAGCGTGAGACTGGAGGATATGCTGGTTGTTCTCTTGGGCAGGACTGGAATGCCATAGACGTGAGTGTGATCTTAGGTCTGTCTGGGCAAGATGTGCCCATGAGTTTTTATGATGGTCTTGTGGGGTTTTGCAATCGGAGGTGTGTGGCTGGAGTTGTAGCCATGGAGCGTGGTGCAACCGTGAGATCATCTTTGCTTTTAGAGCCCGGTTCAAGAGTCCCAGGGCCATGAATGATGCCATAAAAATAGATTTCAATTGGGTTTCTAAGCCTCCTGGTGTGATATTGGTATGCAAAACTCTTAAAAATACTCGCCTTCATTGTTTTGAGGGTATGATTGGGTACTGTATGAAGGATGTGGGAAAAGTTCATTATGTCTGCCATCTTCATAATGTGAGTGAGGCTGCTATCGAGAAAGGAAAGGATTTGTATTTGAGATGAGGAGCTGGTGACACGAAAAATTTAGTTGTGCTTGATAACAAAAACCTGTTGAATCGAGCTACACCATTTTGTGAATTACCATGGGAACCGTAGATTGACTGCTAGTTTATTGTATACGTTGGTTAGGATGATTCGTTCTGGAAAATTTACCTTGTCTAGTTCTTGGATTATCGCTTCTAATACTGCCCATATCAATGAGCACCGTGTCCGGGCTGCATGGAGAGTCCTGCTCAATCCTAGTCACTGCATGCCGTTGGATATGAGAACCATCTTGTTTGGCCTGCCAGCAGGTTTTGTACCTGTGGAAAGGAATGGGCGTGGGCGGAGGCGGTATTGGGATGATGCTATTCCTGCTGATGAGCAAGATAATAACTTCGAGGATATTCATGATGCTTCTTATAGTGCAGACAGTCTTGATGTTGTGATGCTTGAGCCAGTAGATTACATCCCCGCACAAGGGTGATCGTTACCATGGTCGCTTGGTCGATGAACTTGGTTGGCTGTTGGTTGTACAGGTGGGTTTCTTTGTTTTCATGGTTTTGTTTGTTTTATAGTTGCAGGAGTTATGGAGACTGATGGGGAAGCAGTTGTTGGCGTGGAGCAACCTGTTGTGTCTTTGCCTAAGTCTTTCATTTTATCTGCGGTAGAGGCATCCCATCCCGACCACATTGTGTTTTCTCACGAACCCGAGGCATTTTCGGCTCGAGAGTTTGTGAATAATGTTATCCGTGTTGGGGACCGAGGCGCATAGGATTGCGGCATCTTTGCACTTGCTTAGGTGGCGGCTTAGAGGGTTCTACGTATCCATTGACAATGCCATATATGTTGTGGAGTGGGAGCATTTGGGTGTGCCCGTTTCTGAATTGCACATATTACGTTCTCATATGAGCCTTGCGAGGGCATTACTTGTGCAGGGAATATGGCAATTAGATGCAGTCATTAGGCATCACAAAGTGGCCCAGCTATGAACTGATTTGTTTACATGTTCTTGTTTTCTTGGCTTGTGATTTTGTATGTGGAGTTCATGAACCTTGATCTGGATTTGTATTGTAGTGCTTGCAGGAGCACCTTCGTGTTGGGGAGCTCAACTTCGGTCAGTTGGTTGAGTGTCCTTCAACATTGTGAACTCTTTTGACTTGTCAATGTATAGGTATGGTTTGTTTGCTATGGAAAATGGTTATTCATGATTGTGAGGAGGCTGAAATTGGTTGATGTATAATAGGTATGGTTTGCTGGTTCTAAGAAATGCTTATTCATAATAGCATCGATCCAATCGGATCGCCATTCTGGGAAGGGACGAGCTACTATATAAGGCTATTTCCTCTTTCAGGCCGGTTATCGGCGTCTTCTCACAGCAGCTCTTCTTCTATTCTCGTTGATTCCCTCCCTTCCCGCCCTGCTGCGTGGGGGCATGAGTTTGCTTTTCTCTAACCATTCACGGGTGTTTTTTAGGGATTCTTTGTGTTGCTTGCGGCTTATTACGTCTTACGGGGTCCCCGCTATATTTTATGTTCGCCATCACCCCCTCCCTTGGTTTTCGGGCAACACATTCAAGGTTGTTGGCGACCATTTCTCATTAGGGTTTTCCTCGAAAACCCGAAGAGGGCGAGGTTTTTATCCCGAGTGAGAAGTTGTCGCCATTACCCTTTATATTGCTGTGCACATTTCTTTTACGGGGTAGTCCCGATATTGTTCCTATGGTCGGCTACCCCTCTCTATTCTTCAAAACATTGTATAATCTTTCCGTGATGAATGACAAGCCTATCTATCGCCAGTAGATGGGGAGTGCTGGGTTAATTTGACATCTGTTTCGACTTCTCCATTCGTGGGTTTTGGGAGCGATTTCTCTGCCTTTGCGCTTTGTCTAAGCCCCTTGAAGGTTTATCACTAGGGTTTTTCCTCGAAAACCCGAAAGGCGGGTTTTTTAATCCCCTGTGATAAGCTTTCGCAGTACACCACCGAACATCTGTTAGCATTGTATTTTTGGGGTCCAAATGATATAATTGGATTTTCCCTTTATTTTTAGGTGGGTAGTTCGCGATGTGTGCGTACCCACTTTCCATTAGTAGAAAATCTTTGAGAAGCCTATGGGCGCTTCCTCTTCTCTCGCCAGCATCCTTATTCTCTTTGAATTATTTCCGTGGGGGGAGGGCTTCTTCACCTTTGGTTTGACCAATTGGCGTTTCTTTCATCTTTGTAGCATGTCCTTTCTCGACCTTGGCTCTTCTTGACCTTTTATCCCGGTGACCTTCGTCCTCGATTCTAGTTTGTTAAGGAAGTTCTCTCGTATTCTAGGGCGGTTTGTTGGTTTCATCGCGAGCCCCATTCTAGATCCCATCGATCCGGACATCGGATCGACATTCTAGAATGGGGCGAAAGCATGCATGTCTTCATGTATGTATGCATGCGGCGCATGCCCTTTCGGTTGGGAGTTCGCTATTTTAGGCGCGGTTCGCGCATCAACGTCTCATCGGCGCTTTCCTCTTCTCTCGCCAGCACCTTATTCTCTTTGAACCCACCCTCCCCCTTCTTTGTTTATTGTATTTGTCGCTTTGCACGCGGACCGCACCAGCCCCTCTATTGAAGAGGTTTTTGTTTTTGTCGCGTGGCATGCGTGATCGCCCCTCCACTCACGGGAGGTTTGTTTTGTCTCGCTTTTGTTGTGTTGGTGATGCGTGCATGTGCCGTGAAAGGCATCTGTTTCGACTTCTCCATGCGTGGGTTTTTGGGAGCGATTTCTATGCCTTACGCTTGTCCAAGCCCCTTGCGAAGGCTTTATCACTAGGGTTTTTCCTCGAAAACCGAAAAGGGCGGTTCTTTAATCCCTTGATAAGCTTTCAGTACACCACCCATACATCTATTAGCATTGTATTTTTTGGGGTCCAAATGATATTAATTGGATTTTCCCTTTATTTTTCGTGGGTAGTTCGCATGTGTGCGGCTACCCACTGTCCACCATTGTAGAAAATCTGCTGAGATGAATGAGAAGCCTATCTAATTGTCAAGAAGCTGAAATTGGTTAAGGGAACCCTGTGATGAGCTGGATTGTTAAAGTAATGGTACTAATTTGTCTGTTATGTTAGGTCATTGTGGGAAATGCTTATAATGTATTGAATAACTGTTGGTTAAGAGAATTATGTCATGGGCTGGATTGTTGTTGACATTTCATTCTATTATTAAAATAATGGGACTAACTTGTATGCTATGTTAGTGGGCATTGGCCCCTAAGCATACCAGGCATCCCTCTTGTGGGATACCTAGTATGCTTGGATGAGCGTCGGAACTTATACTGGGGTTCGACTCCCCAGGCTCATTGTTTGTTTGGCCAAAATTTGAAAGGTTGTATTTGTAGCTCGAGGCTTTCAATTGTTTGCTTGGCTGATAGGGGTAAGTCAAATACAAGGGATTTGACCCCATCTTGACTTGAATTCCAAGGCTGGAATTTCATGACGTGGCATATGTTGTGGAATATGCTTGCATCCGATGGTCCAAAAAAATTGTTAGACACCCCAAATGATAATACACCCCATATAACAAGCTTGCACTTCGACTCCATAACTCTCTCTATTCCATTTATACACGGTATTTGTAATGAAGCTATTGCTTCCCCAAAATGAACAGACACAAAAGAGATGAAAGGCTCACGTTGTCGCATGGCACAAAGCTTGCTCGTACTATAAGGTGGTTGTTTATCAGATTTCTATAAACGTCTTTGCCATAAATAGGCACAATCCTGATGATATGTTACAAAGACCTCTATTTATTTCAAGGTTTCATGTTTGATGATACATGGAGACAATTTTGAAGGGAGCACTCAATATTGGCAATACAATAGTAATGTTGCTTTCACCCTGCAGAAGCCAGTATTTATATAAAAACATGCAATAAAGATAAAAACTCTGCTAAAACCTCTACTGCCTACAGAAAGCTAAGACTATTCTGGCTAGGATCAAAGAGGTTGGAAAGATCCACATAGAGTTGCAAACTATGTAAATTCAAAAGATAAAGCACAAGCCTGAACCAGGAAAAATACAAGATCAATTGCCTTGGGCTTCGTATATTTGAGGTTCACCATCAGATAGCCATGTCCTGAATTTGCTGGGGACATAATGGAAGTCCCAGTTGACATCCGTCCTTGGCTTTTGAAAAAACTTGATACGAAAGCAACTAGCATGCATCCAGTGTGACGTGCAAGTATAATGTGCAAGTATAATGCTCCCGTTATAAGATGTGTTAATAAAATGCATTGAATGCTTAATGCACTGACAGAAAGTGTTGAGCAAGCAAAACATCTTAGACACGCTCTTTTATTGAATCTCAAATGAGCAAGAAGACTATCATTTATGCCAATGCTTCACAGACTACGTTAATAAATAGTTCCCTGCACAAATCTTGGTCTGATTGTCTTTATAGCAGATTTAAACCTTAACAATATCCAAGGGATGTTTATCTGAGAGGACTATTTTCACGACAATAGGCAGGATGGCAAGATAATATGAAAATGTCAAAAATAAGAAAATGAATAAAGAGACTTGCAAACCCGCAATATCCAAAGATGACCTAATGCAGCTGTATTATTTCTATAACAAATGCACATTAAGAGCGCAGTAGAAAAAATTTATGATGGCAAAGACTGTCCTTTGGTAATCATGACCAAAGTTTAAGCATTTGCTTAAGCTTCCTTCATGTGCAGCTGTGAGAAATGTATCAGGGTTGCTGTATGCAGAAAATACAAAGACAACAAAGTTCAAAGCTATAGTACAAAATAATACACTCTTCAGGAGGTCAAAGCATATAGTAGCCTCTGCAGGATATGTAGTAATAAGGAACACAAGGATCAAATTCAAGCCATGCCTAAAGAAAGCCCCAAAGCTTGATGCATCTTCATGTTCCAACATAAAAATGTTACTTATGAAGTCATGGGTTAGGGTTAGAAAGAGGCGGCAGCAAGAATTGGGTTTAAAGGCGAATCAAATTCAACAGAGATGCAGATATGCTTGTTTTGTTCTGTTTGTGTTGTAAGCTGAAATGTTTTTGCGCATGTCTGCAAACAGAAGAAATGGAGTGTTTGCTTATGTTTTAGCGCATGTGTAAAAGGGGCAGAACATACCAATTCAAGACAGTTGGCTCCTTGAATCAGAGAACCCAGTACGTCAAATCCGTATTGCCCTGTATTCCTCTAGCTTCAGCATCAACGCAAACATCCCGCTGTTAGAAGACCCAGAAAACCCTCTGAAAATGCACTTGTTCCGCCACGCCATCTATTCCCGCTACGTGGACACTGCCACGTTAGAAAATCGTGCTAACAGTAAGGTGTGGCGTGCCATGACGCACGTTTAACGTAGTGCAATGGTGAATAAAAGAGCTCCAAACGTACCCTTGGATTCAAAAAGCATCTGTAATGAAGATGGCGAGCACAAAAATTGCTGGGTTTATTCTGTTTATGAGCACCTTGCTCATAGCTCATGCATTTAGAATTCCAGATAGCATTCCCAAAGTCCCTATTCCATCCATTCCTGATCCATCAAGCATCCCCATTCCTTATCACAAACCAAGCTCCCCTCCACCATCACCACCACCACCATCGCCACACTCCCACCCTTCTCCTCCACCCGCCCATTACACTGCAGCCTATATCCAAGGTTACGTCTACTGCCAGACATGTAGCTCCAAATGGTCCAAGTCTCTACCAGGTAACTTAAACCTTTAATTCTCTAGTTTTTGTTGTTGTGTTAATTTAACCAAGTCTCGTTGTTGCACTTTGCAGGTGCTTTGGTCGCCCTGTCTTGCATGCATGGTAAGATTTATAAAAAAAGTTATGCTGACTCTAAAGGCTACTTCCAGTTCCAGATTAGTCCCCAGATCCAAATTGAGAGCTGCAAGGTTTCTGCCATTGCTTCCTATGACAGAAATTGTAGCATTCCTGTGAAGACGAATAACGGGAAAATTACCTTCTCCAAGGTTTACAAGAATGCTAAGTTCTACAATACCGGTCCCTTTGCTTTTGGACCTGCTACATGCCCCAAACCTCATTATTAGATCATATTTTCTCATTCATTCTTTATTCTTTTGTACCGATGATTTATATTAATAAACTTCAATTTGATTTTTTAACATTTTTCTTCTTTGGATAATAATATATTTTTCAATTTGAATAAACTAGATAAATTTTTTTTTGGTATCAAGAACAAGTTAGCTCTTGGAATCGGAGGATGAGAAGACCATTTTTTAATGCTCACTTAACTAGTTTAGGGTATGGTCACTTAACTAGTTTCGCACACTTAAGGGCCGCCACTGAAAATTGCATACAAATCCAACACGAATTTTGGTAATTTCTCGTGTTCCTGAATGGTGAGAACCTTAGCTACAATGTGGGCAATTTTTTTGAACGAGAATTTGCCATTTCCATCTCCAATTACTACCCCAAAGGTTGGGGGGTTAACGAGCCCCCTGCATGGTGGCTAATTCCCTGCATACGTGGCAAAACGTTCCACGTACTGCGGTAGGTGTAGCCTGTCGTGGTGGTTTAAGGCCCGTCGGCCAGTGCGTAGACCAGCCCGTCAGACAAAATTCACACGCATCAAGGTCACGAGATTCCCGTCGCGGTACGCCTGAGGTTTTACACGCGCTGCCTTTCATGCCGCGAGTGCTCTTCATCATGATACCGATATATAGTTTAACCCTAACCCCACTAATAATTATCCTAGTCGCCCCTAAAACTCGAAGTACATCCCACAAAACAGGTTGATTTAAGGCCACAGATTAGAGATTCACGTCACAGGCCTAAGCATTCAGAACATTGGGGCCCTAAGAATCGAGGTACCACGCAATTAAATGCCCGGATTTCAAATGAACTGATGGATTGGGCAATCACCTTGCCTTCAGAACTCCCCCTATATAAAGGAGGCAACTGATCTGTTGCATTATATAGGCGGGCATCCAACCTTAGCGCCATTGGAAATTGCTTCAGGTAAGGTTCAATTGTTTCTTTGTTTCCTTGATTTTCTGGTATAGTGTTGGATTCGAGCTAACCGGCTGCGGGTTTCGCATGCAGCAAGGAGATAATGGATCGAATGGAGCGAACTCCTCGGGGTCGTGCAACATTGAGCCTGCAAGGCCAGTTGCGGCACACCCCAACTTCATGCACCCCAAAGCATTCACGGGCCACTAGCTCGTCTTTTGATATTTCCTAGAGCGAACCATCACCTTCAAGAACCTGCTGGTAACACAGCAGGAGGTGGACGAGGCAATCTCATCCACTATCTCATGCACCTGCTCATCGGAGGTCGCGAATGCATTGCATCATGCCCGGAGTGGCCAGCAGATCCACTGCCAAGTCCGCATCGACGACAATGGCAACGTCCCCGGAGGAGAAGGACTGAAGCCTTCCTTTGCCGGGCACTTCGGGCGGTTTTTTTTTTTTTTTTCCCCTTGTGTAATTATCCTTTTGCTGAAGTCTTGAAGCTCCATGAGCTGTTTTGGCAGGGCTTGGCCAGGCATGTACTCTGTTATGAATATTATTATGAATATAAGAATCCTATTGTCCTAGATTTTGTCATAATCTTAGTGAGTTTTAGCCTGGTGAGTTTTAGAATAGTATTGTTTGGAGCTTCCTCGTACTTGGACTTTGTTGCTAGGATCTTTGGACTTATTGACTCTGATATGAATATTTGTATGAAAATTATGAAGATAAGAATCTTATTGTCTCAAGTTTTTTTTTATGATGTAATTATCTCGGATTTTGGCATAACTTTGTCAGATTTGAGGAATGAATTGTTGCTGGGCAGAAAGGTCTTCACATCTGTTTTGTTTGTTGTGGTAAGACGTGCGCATGGACATTGCACTATAATGAACAAGTTCCACACTGGTTTATACATTCACAAACTAAGTGTTCCATTAAGCTGTATATAATGCACAGCATATCACAATTGGAGTGATACAGTTACAATGTTGTGAACTGAATGTGTTCACAACATGGTTCACTCGAATAACATGTCTGAAATAACATGTCTAACAGGTTTAATGTATACAAGAAATTTATCGCGGCGGCCAAGGTCGCCGCGAACATTTCTTTGGTTCCAAATGTGTGAAGTTGGACCCATGTTGTTTAGTGATGATGAATTTCTGTCACGCCAAATAGACATGTGAGGTTTTAACTCGCAATTCCACCTTGAAGTGATGCATCATTAGGGGCACATTTTTCTACTCCCCAAGTTGTAACTATTATAGTGGGTTTGTTTGGATTTTCGATATGTTGTCAAGGTCCTCCAAACTCCAGAATAAGATAAAGAGAATATGAATATTGGTAATGCAGTTCTTAAAGCAACATGAAAGAAAGTTTATTGACTTATGGTACTATGGAGGATTAAAAACGCAACTGGGATAGTTCAAATTAGAATACCATTAGGACAATACTTTATTTTGCCTAATATTATCAATATTAACTTTATATTCTAGACACTAGAACATAGTATATTTTGCCCACTTCCTAGTAATGAGATTTGCATGATTCCTGTTGTATTTTATTGTTGGGATGTTCCAACGGTTTCCATGTTGTTATTCTTTGCAAATACTAACAATTTAGTAAGAGAAATGTTAAATTGAAGGTTGACTTTTTTCTTTCAATAATGTTACCGTAACCATTTCTCTTGCAAATAGCAACAACTTTAACAATACGATGAAAAAGAAAGAAAATCATCCCTATCTGCTTCAAGTTCTTCACAAGTTTCCTTGCTCAAAATAGATCTTAGATTGATTGCCTTAGTTTCAAGTTTCTTTGCTCAAAATGGAGCTTCGCTTCGTTGATTGAATAAAGCAATCTCCTGCCAAATTTTCCTCTCCAACTCCTCCAAATAGATTGTGCTCCCATTCCCAAATAGATTCTGATCTTAATTATGGTCTGGAATATGGTGTCTGCAAAAAAGGGGCTTTGTTTCTACCTGTTTTTCGGCTTCAAAGAACCAAGAATTCAACCCCACCAATGCGAAAAACTTATTTCCCTGTATGTCTAGATTGATTTTGATCATTTGGAATGGACTTTGGAACATTTCTAGAATAATTTCGTCTGATTATTTGTATTTCTTGTTGCAGAGATACGCTTAAATCTTCCAAAAATAGTTTTGACAGCTCGATTTTGAACGGCCCAAACCCAAATGAATTCTCGGTTATGTACGCAAAGATCATCGTAAAGAAGGCGCAATGGTTACGCTTTTGCTTTTAGCGATATCTTTGCCGCACGCACGAGAAAGAAAGCAAATCAAATAATCCAAGGCAGCATGCATGCAGGGACTGAGCGAGATTTGGCTATGGCCCTTCTTCACCCACCTTCCCGAACCCTGGCTATGGCAGACAAAGCTCTTCTGCTCCTCACGGGCTCTTAAATCCGACAGGCAAATCTGGATCGACAGATCTGACTTTCTGGAAATCTGGATCGGCAGGCAGTTCTGCAAATCTGGATCGACAGGTAGTGCTGCAGAATTTGGCACTAGGCAGGCGGGTTGGACCGTCGGCAATTGAAGCAAAGACAGCTCCGGAACTGCTTATACGCAATCCTCAGCCTAAGCTGCCATAGCCGATGAGAAATTTCTAAACTGCCATCGCCGATGAAAAATTTCGTCTGCCGATGAAAAACTGCCCATAAGATTGTGCTGCTCCATGAGCCAAGTACTTATTCCCTTTAATTAAGGCTTGATTATGGAGAGATGAAAATGCTTCACCAGTTCTGCATACACAAAGGCATTTTGGCGATCACAAGGGTTGGGCATATCCATAGATTTGCCTCCAGCAAATTCCATACAGGTTCTATTTCTATAATCTATACCAGGCTTCCTATTAGAGGTTATTAATGTATCTCAGGCTTCCCTAGAGATTCTATTTCGATAATCTATCACCAAATTTTGTTAGGTGTCAGCGAATCCAGGATAAGACAGCTTCTGGGCAGTCACAGATTGCCTATGGAGCAGTCTGTCGTGGCCATGAACAGATGAAGCAATTCGACACGAAAGAAATAGGATGCATACCTTATACCAAGAGGAATATGGAGCGGCATACACTCGAAATGTAACAAAGAACCTCTTCCCTCTATCTCTATTTATACCCAGAGGAATCCCAAAAAAAGCTTACACTTAGACTGGAATCAACAGAATCTCTGATAAATCTGAGCTGGATCCTCTACACACACCGATTCAATGAATCTTTGATAAATCTCAATTTGGATCCGAAGGTTTGAAATGGATGTACCACGCCGAACTAACTTTCGGCAAATTTGATCTGTACATATCACATCACAGAGGTTGCTGGCCACTCGACAGCTGCATCTGTACATATCACATCACAGAGGTTGCTAGTCGCATCCAATTGATCACGAGATCTAAATCCGATTGTTTTTTATTTGAACCACAAGTATTTGAGGACACGTGTTAAAAAATTAGCTTAAATGTGTTACAAACTATTTGAGGACACGTGTTAAAAAATTAGCTTAAATGTGTTACAAACAGATTTGAACCACAAGTATTTGAGGACACGTGTTAAAAAAAAATAGCTTAAATGTGTTACAAACAGATTTGAACCACAAGTATTTGAGGACACGTGTTAAAAAATTAGCTTAAATGTGTTACAAACAGATAAGCTAACGTGTCAATAAATCAAATGAGAATTTGTATAGCATATTCCAAAAGAATCTTGCCTATCACAATTATATAGTTTAGATAATTGATTAATAAATTAGCAAGGCACCAAATTAGAGTGCCCGCTCACACTCCTGTACATGCTAAGAGCTGCTGATATGCATGTGGCTTTCGTCAATTGTCTCACCACTGTCATATGCATCTTCAGCATTTGTCCTTGCTTCAGCATGCACATCAAATGCTAGTATGCAGCTAGATACCTGCATGAGCTAGGGGTGTTTAGTACACGACAGAATGAATAGGAATGAACATGTGAATATCAATCCTTACCTCAGCAAGTTCTTTCCTCCATACAACCACGAATTCAAGATCCATGCCTTTGGCCCTGGATACTATATCTCTTTCCACACCATAAGCCACCATCCCCCTAATAATTCTCGCCTTATCAATTGCAGGTAGTGGATCACCTGCTGGGCCAGTGTTCACATCAGCGTACCATCTTCTCCCCGTGCTGCGGTCTGTTGTTCCTCTCTTAAGCCATTGTGTAGCGTTTGGGAAGCCGTCGCATGTGGAGTTGCCCCAGGCACTGTTGTATAGTCTCCGCCTTTCCCACATGCATCCCCTTTTCTCTCGGGGGTGTTGCGGGCTTGGGATCATGTGCGTGTGCTCTTCTAGCTAGAATGTGCCTCAGTTTATCACCACTCTTCTCCTTTCTTGTGGGTTCCTCTACCCCTGCTGCACTTGCCCTTGGTCGCCACGTGCATGCTCGGACCTTGGGACCGTTGGAGGCGAGCTGTTGTGCTCGCCTTGGAGGTTTGGTATTGGGGTGGTCGGCTAGCCGTGAGAGTTCTTTTCGAGCTCACTTTCGCTGAGGGGCGTGGCCAAGGCTATCACGGGAACAAGTGGCGGGGGTATTCCGCTACACATACCTATAGTCCCTCGAGGATGATGTGGTGGTGCGTGTTTGGAAGGTTCATCCTGATGTTGTGTCTTCTTGTTTTGTGCGGTCTTGTTACCGGTCTTGGCTATTCATGACACTCCTGCCCCGTGGGCAAGTGGTCTCTGTAGCTTCCCGGGTTCGATGGCGCTTCGGTTTGGGCGTGGACATGGAGCTCACTTCCCCACCGGAAAGGTTAGGGTGCTTCTATGGCGGGTGGTGCAATCTGCCGTATCGGGGTGAATGCACTTGTGAGTCGGTTTAGGCGGGTGTGAGCCCTCTCCCCTTGTTGTGGCCTTCATCGCGGAGGCCGCGGCAAAGATTATGCGGTTTTATGCCCTCACTTGCGTGCTGCAGGGATTGGGTCGGGCTGTTTCGGTGAGATTGACTAGCCGCCATTCTTGCTTCATGTGTATCCCGGTGCTTGGCGCTCTTGCGCAAGCAAGCCTTGCATCTGTCGCGGGCTTGGTTGGTGTGGCTGATTTAGAAGCGGCGGCGGTTGTGGATCTTTCAGGGGATTCAAGACATGCGACCTCTCGATTCCTCGACTTCGGGTACAACATTAGAGTTTTTTGAGATCAAATAAGGGCCCTTACTCGATGCCACGTCAAAAGCTCGCGGCCAATGGGGAGCCGAGCTTGTGCGTGTAACTTTTTCACCGAGCCTTGGTTTTGGCGTTTCCGGTGTCAATCGCGACGTAAGCCGGTAATGTCCGTGCCTCTAGCCGGGTGTCGATTACACACGTGGCAATTATAACCAATTAGCTCCCGCCCTCAATTCCTCGCTCGTGTTTTCCACAACGAGTTTGCGCGTGAAGATCGATTGCCCAGCCAAAGGAGCTTCGGTTCACTCGAACTTCTTCGACCAAGGCTAAAGGGAGTTTCACCACGTAAAAACTTCGATCAAGGTAAAATCGCGTAGCCTTTCCTAGTATTTCGATTCCGCTCCACATTCTGATTTGAATTCGGTGGACTAGATGGCTATAAGCTCTATCACGATTGGAAATGAGTTTGAAAGCTTAGTGGTGTCGTAGGAGCTTTGTTACACTCCAACCCGCAATGCGAGGTGAATGGCGAGTCAAAAGATGCGAGGAGAAATGATGTTTCTCACACATTGGAAGGCTTTGGTGGTCGGTTTCGATCGGGCAAAGAGATATTTGTACAAGTAAGGCATGTATACACTCCAACAGATATGGCAAAAGAAAAAATAAGCAAGCGACGAACTTTCCCACGGTTAGAAGCAAATTGTGAGTATGTAATTCTATGCAATCCATATTCAAATTAGTTCGATTTACTTATCCGGTTCATTCCCATTCTCTCGGGTTTGTGTATATCCGATGTGGAGAACAACATCTCTTCACACTCGATAAGCGATGTTTTCCATTGCTTTCACCAAGATATGGGGTGCTTGTTGTTCAAGGTAGCACACCAAGACAGCTCGAGAAAGGGTATATGGTTCCGAGGTATGAATACTCTCCACGAAGATCCAAGCTAACCGAGCTTCCATTGCCCGAATGTCCCCCCGATTTATCTTTGCAGCCTCGGATGCCACTTCTATCTTATTAGCACGATGAGTAAGTTGTCGCAGAAATGTTCCGCGGCATTGAAGGAGAAGGGAGGAGTTGCAAGGGCATGTGAAGATAAATTTAGGAATTGATCCATTCATTGCCATATTCAAAGAGCGTCGACAATGTAAAAAGACCTTGAAGATGTTTACTGTTCAACAAATCGGGATAGTTTTTAGATAGTGTATTTCTTGAAGGTTGGAGTGCTCGACTTCCGCGATGGAGCCGAATATATGGTCGAATGCGTGATAAGTCGAGACACGGTTCGGTTCGAGATATTGCATTCGGAAGCAAACTCAGATGTCACTTTTAAGTATAGGAGATGGCGAAATGTCCGTGAAGGAAGAAAGTGCGTCTCGATTCCTCATCGAACAAGATGACAATGATGGCACTCATTCCGTTGTCATAGACTTGAACATTCATAAGGATAATCACCGCTCAAAAGTCCGAGAGCGGAGAGCGAAAGTGGTCTCTATTCGATGTTCGGCCAATTGGAGTTTGAGACGGACTTAAACTTCTTCCATTTCATGATAGATGGCCGAGGTGGGAAAGCCTTGAGAGAAGAATGCTATAAATTGGGGTCATGCATGCCCCCCAAAGTCATATCTGTATATGAATCTATCTAATATAAATATAAGTGATTGTTAACTTGTAGATCTATTGTATGTTAATTGCAAACATTTGCTTTCATTGGGATATAAGACTTAAAGTAGCCATGTTATGTACAACTCGACGATTGTGGATGTGTTTTCACACCGTGCTTACGGTCTTGAAATTGTGGCTCTCATAAAATATGGAAGGGCCATTTTCGCACCGTAGCCCGGTTTGAAAATGTGCATAGCATAAAAAAGAAAGGGTATTATGCGCACCGTAGCCACGGTGCGCGTTATACATACAATAAGATATTGAAGTGTTGTTTTTCGCACCGTAGCCACGATGCGAAAATGTGCACGCAATAAAAAATGGAATGGGTATTTTAAGCCGCAGCCCGCGATTAAATTGTGAATAGAATAACTTATCGTCTTGTTTTCGCCGCCGTAGGCACGGTGCGGAATTTGTGCATAGCATAAATTAAGGAAGTGTTATTTTCGCGATCGTTGCCACGTTCTTAGTCTCTATTGCAAATCAAGCCGCTACAAAGGCTCACATTCTAAGTGTCATAAATCGAGTATTTGCTCCACGAGAATGGCAAATAGCGGTCGATAAGGCATGGGAGCCGTTTAGCACATGGTATGACAAAATAGTGGAGAAAGAACGGGATTTTTCGTCGAAACATCCCGGAAGAGTTCGAGGAGGAGGAGCTAGAGGAGCCGTGGATGCAACCAATCGCGTATAATAATTTTTGCCCGGCGTAGACATTATGGCGAGTGTAACAGGTTTTACCGATGCATATGGCGGCATCCTTCATAGCTTCATGGTCGGAGCTGGTCCCGACGTGAAACCATGTCCTGGACTGGTTTGCCTTCACTAAGCATCCAAGCTTTTCTTAAGATGTTTCCAAACCTGAGTCATGACCAATAAGAAGGTTCTTGAAGAAACTACCCGCTGGCTGAATCGGCGAGGCAAGAGGGGAAGGAAAGTTTTTCGGCCTAGATATCATGTTCAAAGACATACATGATTTACACTAAGCCAAGCAAAGATGCCGGTTCTTCTTCAAGTGCACAGTCGTTGAAAACAGAACGCCCGCCTCACCAAGGAGGAGCCGATAGATATTGAGGAAGAGAAGCTCGTCTTTGGAAAATGAGGAGATCGAGGTTGTGGAACAGAGGTCTCCCGAAAAAAAGTTATCTACTTGGGGGCTATCGAAAGCATATCCCATCCATGTAGGTGGGAAACCATACTTGTTCTTTTAGGACATATCCGGTGGCGGGGTTGAGAGAAGACGAGATATTGGGCCGGATATATGCCCATGTTGTAGGCCCGGAGGACTTATAGACTTTGAGACCCGATGTCCCCGGACAAATGATGGAGGCCCCATGACTTATGATGGATCCTCAATACCTCCGAGGATGCATTTGAATTGTCATTGCAGCAAAAGTCGGGCGGGGTATGAAGCGGTGAAAGATGTCAAATTTGAAGTCGCTAGCTCTTCAAACACTTTATACGAATTCATAGAACGTGAGTTGCCGGTCCGCTTTCAAAATAACAAACCCAATTTGTTGTCGAACGGGACAAAAGAGAGGTATTTATCCGGTTTCATTTTCTATTTCTTCTTGAATCGATGTTTCTTTTTATGCGAGAGTTATTTATTGATGACTTCGCAAAGGCATCGAGAGTCACCCCTAGGTAGGGACGCCAAGATTGCACATTATATGGGCTACCTTCACAAGGGGGAAATTATTGTGTTTCACAATAAATATAGTCCATCCGAGTACGAGGAGGTCCTCAAGCTTAAGGCTCTGTCATTAGGCGGCAACCCACGTGCCCCCTAGCCTCAAACTATGATCGAAAGTGGTAGCAGAGATAGGGCTATCGCAATGTATGTCTTCTGGGCTTCAAAATGTACTCGTCCTTGCAAATAAAGCAGCTCTAGGCTTGGGTGGAGCGGACAAGGAAACATCTAGCGCTTTGTCCTTGCCGCGATGTATGGACCCCGACATATTGTATCTCTTAGATGCAATTGGGGCTGGAGTAAAAGAAGAGGACTTAGAAGATTTTGATTCGGGTACTACAGGCCCTGATGCCAAGAAAAGGAAATGTACTTAAAAAACTTATGTATGAATATAATGTCTTTTCTATAAATTGTCTTTTCTATAATGTATCAATTGTTTTCATATGATCTAAATTGCTTTTGTATGAATGTTCATTTATGATATTCATTAATTGTTAGACTTCAATGTGAGCAATAAATCCTTGTTAGATGTATATGTTAGGTATTCTTTAATGGTGGCTACAGTGCGAAAACAGGATGTCGCCAGTTTTAGTGCAGGCGATTTCGCATGCGCGTGCTTCTGATAAAAACAAAGGCAATTTTTGACTACCCATTAAGACTGCGGGCTACGGTCGCGGCGAAAACATGATGCTCGGCGAGTTTTGGACTGCCCATTCTCGCACCGTGGCTTCTGATGATGCGAAAACAAAGTCTGCGGCGGTTTTGACCGCCCTATTTTCATGACCGTGGCTACGGTCGCGAAACGATGTCGGCGGTTTTTGGGTACCGCGATTTAGACTGGTGGCTACGGTCGAAAACAGGCCGTCTGCGGTTTTGACCGCCCTGGCCATATCGCGGGCTACGGTCGAACAGCGCTATCGCCGGCAGTTTTGACCGCCTTTACGCTGCCGCGGCTACGGAACATTTTTCGATGTAGGGGTTTATGGGATCGGGACGGAACAATATTGCTTAATTGAATTTCTTCTCCTTATAAAACTGCCATGTCCATGGAAGGCGCTAGCTCTGAAATCCCAAAAATGAGGCGCTTGACCAGCGCCAGAATGTTGATGAGGTCATTACTAGCAGCGCCGAGACTTCTATTCCAATCACAGAGGGCAAGGCAGTTATTCCCATCACAAGCCAGCAGATGGACGTAGAGGAGGTTGTCCTTCTAAGACTTGGGCAAACCCTTGGAATGTCGCCCACACTATTAGTAATAGTGTGGGCGAATATTCAAAACCCCACCGTGCTTCCTAGTTCGTCACCTTGCCGAAGGCCGGTAAGGTTGTTGGGGAAGGAGTTTTCCCGTGACGCTAATGCGCCACAATATTCCAGTTCGGATGATCATTGTGGTAGCAGGTGGACCTTCTGGATCCAACAGCCCGGCCTGCCGTTCCCCACCCCCGAGCCCGGAGACATTGGAGGAAGCCGTCGGGTCATAATCGTGTGGCCCAAGTTGATGTCATCCATGTCCCAAGACGAAGTCACGACCATTCCAGTTCTTGTGTAATGAGCTGGATTACGTGTTGAAACCATTGGGGGTGTCTACACACGGCCAGTGCTTTGGCCGGTTGACCGGGGCCATGGTGCCCGGTGGCTCATGAATCGCTACCTCGCGGTCGCACGTTGGGACCACTATTGCATTCCCAAATGTTTGGCAAAGGTGGTGGGGAGGAAGAACCGCAGACTATGGAAGTGCAAAGATGACCCGCGATCACCGGGTCCAAAGATGATCGCCAGGATCAGACGGGCCCGGAAGATCGAGATCACCGGTCCAAAGAAGATCACCCGGATCAGCCGCCCGAGAAGATCATCATCGTGGGACCAAAGATGTTGATCCCTGGAACCCTAGTTCGAGTGGAAAAGGTTCTAGGAAGCCCCGCGAAAAGCTGAATTCCGGTCGAAGAAATTCGAGCAGCAAAGCCTCCCAGGCTTGTTCCTAGTCTTGAGACAAGCCGAGAGAGATGCGAGGCAAGGAGACCGATAAGCTTGGTAATAAGCGGAAGCCTAAGGAAGGGGAGCCTAGTGTTAGATATGGTGGCCCCGGAGAAGATGAAGGGTGCTCCTCCCCGCACTCGTGCTTTGAGGGAGATCGCACGGGCAGTGCACGCACTCACCGGCCTCCTCGATTCCCAAGCTTGCCTTCGCTAGAATGGTCAGGTTTGAGATGCAGGAAATTATTGAGAGGAGGAAGGAAGCAAGGAGCAAGAGGAGGGACAGAGCACCGTGACTTCGGCCCCGATGGTGGAGGAGGAGGTGAATAGAATCCAGCAGAGGCCTTGGACATATCGCAAGAGGCAGCAGAGGCTCATCTAATTAGCCTCTTTGAGGACAGTGTCCGCTGTTGTGTGCACAGAGGACGTGTTACTGTGCAGGCCAACGATTATGCTTTAGCTAGATACTTCCGTGGATGCCTCCCTTAGCATCCTTTTGTAACACTTTTTTGTTTCTTAATATATGAGTGTTTTAGTATTTATCGTCATGAGTGTTTTATATTTATCCTGCAGAATTATTTGCAATTCTATTTATTATGGGCCGTGCATTTATCTACTAGTGTTGGACCGTGGCCACGGCCCGCGAAAATGACTATTCCATATTCGTGGGAAGGTCTATTTCGCACCGCGGCCACAATCTTGAAAAATGACTATTCCACATTCTTTGGGAAAGTCTATTTCGCACCGTGGCTGATGCAATAGACATGTGGTTCCAAAGTTTTTGGAGGCGCAATTTCAAGACCGCGTGACTACGGTGCGGCGAAACAAAATGCACTATTCCACACATTGCGAAGAGAATGCTTGAACCAATTTAGAATCTACACGTAAGGAAAATGGCCAAGAGCTTTCCAAATTGAAAATGTGCGGTAAATAGACGGATCACATGTATCACTTATGGTTACATACTTATAACTCATATAAGAGGCATAGCATGTACATAGAACTCATATAAGAGGCATAGCATACATGAATGAAGAAGCTTATTCGCGATCGGGATCATCATGAAAAAGGTAGTTGAGTGATGCGATTAATCTCATAGACGCCACGCCTGAACCCTCCAAAGGTGGATAATAACACGATAAAACCCTCCTAAGAATGATTTCGCCCTCTGCTACTCCTTCCAGCCGGGGATCAAGGGGATACCCTCTCGAGAACATCTATGAAGATCATTATATGTCATAGTGCAAGTAATGGAGTCCATATCTTCGACGAGGAGGCCGGAGACATAGCAAATGGACGCCGCGCATTGAGTGGAACCCTACTTATATCGAACAAAATTATTGACATGCACCGTAGCAAATTATTGGTTATACATACGGCATAATGTACAAAATACACATGTATATAATGTACGATATAGCGTATATACATTCTCGGTATTGATTTAGGGGACTCTTCGATTCATTGTCACCGTGCACCCCGCTGTGATCTTTTCTATCATGTACATTTGATGCTCTCTATTCCATATTAGATGGATGATAACATCGAAGGGATCGGGATAATAGCGGCGGATTGAGAACGGCGAAGGTCATCCGGCCTTCCATGGGTATTTCTCGCCGCGACATCGCTTGAAATTTTTAAGTGATTCATCTTGCGTGTAATGGAATCACGCTCGTGACCGAATGAGACCACATGGCTAGATCGGAGGCCAATATTGCTGCACTCGGCAATTTGATGCATATTTATACCCACCAAAATTATTGATGGTATACACCCGTAAAATTATTGATGGTATATACATAGAAATTATTGATGGTATATACATACCAAAATTATTATCATATACATACTTGTATGGTACTTTCGATGCTACGGAGCTACAATATATAAATATAATGTAATTATATAGCATATATACCTGATTTCTCTTTAAATAGGCATCTATGCCTTCATTGTCTTTGTGTCCGCTTCTTGTTTGCATGCTCCTTGCCTCCCCCCCGCTTCTTGTTGCTCTTTGCCCTTTTCGCTCCACTAGTTTCTTGCAAATGGTAACTTTGCAAGAACATCCTCGCTGGCTGATCCGAATACCGCAAGCGTCAAGGTGGGGTTAATACGCGCACTTTTGATGATTTTTTAACAACTTTTGGGAGCATCGATGGCGCCACGGTCCAACCACGAGAGCTTGCAAGGCGGTGATCAACTTCGTTATCGATCGCTATACTCGTCATCTCCCTCCACCGGAGGAGATCAATTCGAGTCAAGCAAGGTTCACTCTAAGTGCTTTGGGACTTCTTGAACCCCCTCGATTTAGAAGATAGGCTAGAACAGGTTGAAGGACATGCTTTTCCATGGTTTCATGGCCTACTCTCTCGATCAAGATGTGCCTCGGTCATTCCTACTAATGAGAAGAATAGGATTTATATCCTCATTGAACTTTTTACGACTTCCATTACAAATCTTTTGTGGATATTGGTAAGCTCCTATTCCGCTCCTTGACTTCAACATCCCTGTGGTTACCGCCTAGATTCCCCACCGGATACAATTCCTTGGGATACACGCGACCTATGGCTACATAGCACACAAAGACATAATACGCACATATCACAGGTGAAGATACTCCACTGGACTGGTATAAAGATTTTCATAGAAATTAAGTATATAAGCAAGTGATTTCCGTGTAATTAAGTAACAGCCTCATATTATCATGTATTATGTTGGCAATCTTACACTTTTAGTGTAATTGAATGGTTTCTTCTACCATTTTCCTTGTATTTTCTCATGTGAATGTTTTATTTGTGGTCATATTCGGGGACCGTAGCCCGCAGTGGTCGCCTCACTTAAAAATTATTGAAGGGCCTATTTCGACCGTGGCTACAAGTATGCAGAAATACGTGGATCCAGTTTAGTTACGGGCCCATCTTTCGCCACCACCAAAGGGTATAATACTTCAGCATTATTGGTATTATTCTTCAAATTTCTTGGTACTATACTTCAACAGTATTAGTATTATACTTCAACATTATTGGAGTCGTAGCTATAAATTCTTTCACCTTGCTTTCACTTCTCACCTTTGTTCCATGTTTTCACATTGCTTTCACTTCTCGTGTTCTCACCTTGCTTTCACTTCTCACCTTGTGTTCCGTGTTCTTTGCTAATTGATCTTGGTCCTTGCTTCTTGCTCGTTCATCTTCGTGCTACTTCATGCTACTTGGTCTTGTTCCTTGCTCTTGATCTTGCTACTTGATCTTGTTCCTTGCTTCCTTGTTCCATGATCTTCCTTGTTCCTTGCTACTTCATCTACCTGGTTCTTGCTATTTGTTCTTCCTCGTTCCTTGATCTTCTTGCTCCTTGATCTTCCTTGTTCCTTGCTTCTTCCTACTTGATCTTGATCCTTGTTCCTTGCTACTTGGTCCTCTTCCTTGCTTCTTGCTCCTTGTTCCTTGCTCTTTGTCCTTGTTCCTTGCTTGCTTGTGCAAATGATTGGACCCAATCCTCCCCTCGGCTACTCCGGAAGGGACCAAGCATGCCCCGCATTCTCACAGGCGGCCTGGAATGGATGAGCTATGGGACCATTTCTTAGAGTGGAGGTTGCGCCACAGTCCCACCAAGGAGCTTACAATGGAGTTGATCAACTTCATTCTGGAGCGATTTGATTGTGGTCATGAGCCACTGAGGGAAATTAATCCATCTGAATGTTATAGGAGACTTGGAATGAGGGGAATGCTTGAACCCCCTCCTTATCCGGACGAGATGCTACAAACAATTGAGGCCTCTTCTTCGCGGTCGGATATTTAGCACACTCTCTCCTCGATGCATACATATCAGAGTTCATTCATGAAATTTGTAAGGGACACATGTATGGCCTTATTAGGGTGTACTACAACGTGTACAACGGTTTTGTGGAGTTGGGTCCGCTCTTCTTCCGTGAGTATCATCCTCTGGAATTACTTTTTCTAATGACTAGGTACCCCATATGGTGGGAAGAATCAGGCTGGGATGAGCGTGAGCTCTTGATTCCTAACCCAGATGCATGGGTTACACCTCGCAGGGGAAGGGGAAGGGGAAGGGGTTAGGAACCTAGGGGAAGGGGTTAGTAACCTTTGCTATCTATCATAAATATTTCATATGATACCGTGATAATATGTTCTATAAATATTCTCTAATATGTTAATATGTTCTCTAATATGTTAATATTCTCTAGTTACTGGCCCATATTTCGCACCGTAGCCACGGTGCGAAATTGACTCAGGTACAAATTATTGAAGGGCCTATTTCGCACCGTAGCCACGGTGCGAAATCGACTGAGTTACAAATTATTGAAGGGCCTATTTCGCACCGTGGCTACGGTGCGAAATCGACTCAGTTACAAATTATTCAAGGGCCTATTTCGCGACCGGTAGCCAAAAGCGAAATCGACCCAGTTACAAATTATTGAAGGGCCTATTTCGCACCGTGGCTACGGTGCGAAATACGTGGATCCAGTTTAGTTACAGGCCCATATTTCGCACCGTGGCCACGATGCGCAATACATGCATCCAATTTACTTACAACACAGCATTTCGCACACTGAGCACTATCGAACTGATAAATAAACCAACTCTTTTACAGTAGAGACGTTATCAGGAGCTCTCAATACGGACATAACCTTTGCCTTGTCTACATCTCATTGATCTCCACTCCCTTGATCGCTCAACAGCTGCGGACTTATACCAAGCTGCCCTCTTTTTTTCCCGCTGGGTTTTTTGTCTAAACAACTTAGCAAGTGTTGATTCACTCTGGTTCCGTGATTTCTTCACCCACTTGCACACGATCCTTCTGTAAAACCATTGACACATCTGCTGCAAGGAATTCCCAACTGAACCTCTGTGTTGAGTGAAACGGAAGAATGCATTCTTTGCTTGCTTATGGGACTTCTCCATTCCCTGTGTATTCCAAATTCCCAGGCTTCCATACTCCCTGACAAACCACACGCCATGTGCGAACAGAATATGGACATAGTGAGTCAAATTGGCCTCACCCCATGCCGCCGAAAAGACTTAGTGAAGTTTGTGATCGCCTCCCCGAATTTGGCAACATCATTTTCCCCGCACTACCTTTTTTGCATTTCCTTTTACCAAGACAGAGAAATCCCGCCATGCCTTGATTTTCTTCAGCGTGATCTCGCCACGCATCATTTCGATCATCCTCACCCCGCAATAAGATCCTTGTAAGCTTCCCAAACACCGTGATAAGTTCTCTTTTCATGGAGGCAAAACCTCTTAGCCTTTGGACCACCCATACCGGGTTTCAGGGGAACCTTGCCTGATACCTTTGATCTTGAAGTATTTTGTAGTGCCCACCATGAAGTCCCACATTAGATAGCACCTTTTCAACTTCATGCATGGCAGCCTTCCTAGAGCTTTGGGGTGATTTATTCCAAGCAAACAGATACTCATGTAAACCATCTTGTCTATGATTCTCAAGAAAGCATGAAGGGTGCATATGTGTACTCTTCTTAACGGAATTGGCGTAATTGGCATCAAGGTTGTGTCCTTCTCCTCTCTATTTGGTGGCTCATCCCGACACGCCTAATGTACTCTTGTCCAATCCAAATTGAATCTCTTCTTGCATAGAGACAAGTGGGACAAGCATGAGTAGTCTTACCAGCACCATGCTTCATTCTCATACATGCATTTTATTGTCTTCAAATCTGCGAAGATGCCATTCAACCTCGTGACTCATCATATCCAGAACCGCAAGTTTTTCTCCCATTCCGTGAGAGGCAATCATTGTGGGAATGGGTGTTTGATCAAAACCCATTTCGAAAAGATAATCGTGATTTTCCTCTCGGTACCAAATAAACCAACCCACCAAATGTGATCTTCGACCGACGGAAAACTTATCATCTAGATTTGACTCTTCATTCCCTCAGATTCAAAGCTCATTCATTAGACTCAAATAAACCCTCTCATACTTCTAGCCTTTCACCAATTCCATTTCATCCAAATTCAAAACAATTTTAGTTTGCCAAACAAGACTCTTCTACCTTCATATCATAAAATCGAACCAAAAGTCAAGCATTCTAGTTAAGTCTATCCAAAGAATTGTTATTTTCATTAAGGCGTAAAGTATCACCAAACTTCGACTTCTTCTTACCTTTTGGTATAGGATGCCAATGTATCCAAGTTGACACCGCTGGTCACCGATACATATCACCAAGAAGCTCTTGCACTTGTCTGCGTTTCTCGATGACCTACAAGTCATCACGCTAGTCATCCTTGGTAGTAGAATAGTTTTGGTAATGCCTTGTTGTTTAAAGCCATCCCGCAAGCATCCGAACAAAGCAATATAAGCTTGCCTACTTATTCCGACATTGTCACACGCTTCTTGACTCGATTCTCAGGTTTGACTGCCCCAACTCCGCAATAGTTGATGTACTACAGCTTTCCTAAGTTGAATGCTACCGTGAAGCTTTAACATTCTCAATACATCATCTTTAGTAACTAATTTCTTTAATAAACCCGGCATTATTAGCGTGTTTTCTTATTTTCTTATTCGCAAGATTTGGATCAACAAGCTTTTTAATAGCCATGACCCTTTTTTTGAGCCTCCACCCTGTGGGCTAATATATTTATGGGCTTCGTGTTTTTGCCCTCTCCCTCCCCGTGGAGTTCTTTTTAGCCGCTTGACCCGCTTGTGAAGGGAATCATTTTCTTGCGCAACCCTCTTCATTCCTTGCTTTGCAGTATTTCATCTCACCACTAATTTCTGATTTTCTACCTCCAATTCATTGAGCTTGCGGCATTGTTGAGACAGAAAAGTAGTTCGCCGTTGGAGCTGATTAACATCCATAAAACTTTTTGCAATTGAATCCATACAAGTGGTTATACATGGCACGCAAATGTGGATCAAGATTACCATTAACCAAATTATTACAAGAACCTAGTAACCCTTGCTGTCCCTTACAAGCAAATTCAATAAGACCGGATGCAAGAGTGGAAGTTTGGATGGGCTCGAAAGTGAAAGGATCACATGGATACTGCTTGGCCTTTAGCCCGTGAGGTCTATATTCATGGCTCCGTAAGCTCGCAATGCATCTTCATCTATTGGTTGCTTCCAAGTGAACTTATTCCCCCGTAGGGTGCATTCTTTTGGCACTTGCACTCTAAATTGACCCTCGGAATTAGTTTGATCCCAAACGTAAGTATTAGAAGGAAGAACACTCAAAGGAATGCAATGACTAATTTAAAACCAAATACCTTTGCCATTGACGCTGCAAAAAGACCGAGAACCGGAACCCGAGATTAGATTAGGAAGATTCTGCCAACAAACGAGCGAAATTGAAAAAATTTCGCTCTATTTGGTCGGGCAAGAACCGCCATAATTCGAATTCAAAACCGCCCGGGCGCCGATGGCAAGATCGCTACGCCGATGGCGCGATGGCAAGGTCGATGGCGAGGGCAAGCTCGATCGATGGTGCCGGCTCGATGGCATAAGCTCAAGGTGGGAAAACGAAAATCCTAGATATAATCATCAAATATTGTGTCGTTGGAAATAATGATTCTTAGGGGTTAGGTTCGGGTTAGGTTCCGGAGGTTAGGTAGTTAGGTTAGGGGAGAGGGTAAAGCATGTTAGGTTACAAAAGTCCAAAATAAAAAGTCAAGGGCGTGTTAATATTTAAAGGTAAGATAAATATAATGCTATCTAAGCCCAAAATATATATAAAAGTTCTAAAATGTACCTTTTTATTGACATATTACATATAAGACTGCCCCGGTACCTTTTTAGGTACTTTTTTAGTCACTAAATAATACTTTTTAAAGGACACCCTAAAATGCTTTCACCCGAGAGTGAAATTTAGGTATGGAGGGGGGAAGCTAGGTTCGGCATCCTCCAATATATTCTTAGGAGGCCCTTATTTGACCTCAAAAAAACTCTAATGAGCTATTTCAAAGCTTTTTAGCGGTATTCCCAGATTAGTGAGGCGGAAGTTTACCATTTGGCGGGACTTCTTGGATGTTGTAGATGGTGATGATCGGTTTTGTCGTGATGATGGGGAGTTCGCGATTTTTTGTGAGTTTGTTGTGGAGTGTCGAGGTAGGGCCGATTTTCCTTCCTCCTCACTTGCTTTGTAACATTACCATTCTTTTAATATATTGATGACATAGTTCTTCAAAAAAAAAAAAAAAAAGTTGAAAAAACCCTTTTTCCACCACCTTTGCCCAAATCTTAGTACTCTCACAATTTCACAACCTTATAGCATGCAATTTATGAGAACCCTCACAATTTCACAACCTTATAGTATGCATTTTCTCAGTTTTAGCTCGGAGAACATGTGCCAAGTTAAGTCATTATCATACCTATTAGTAGATCCAATAATGATAATCTATATTTTAATGTGCAAACATGCTATTCAAGGTGTTAGGTGATTTCCCTCGCCACTTGGAATGACTTGGAGCAGGTGCAGAAAGCTTTCTTGGCATGGGCCCTGGGAGTGAAGTCCATAGTCCCATGGGCCCCGGATATTGTTGCAGGAAACGTTTCTTGCCTCTTCAAAGGGGGCCCTTGATAGACACATCATCTACTTCGAAGGTGGTCAACATGGACGATACTGCGTCTCCCCTATCCTCGCTACACCGTGGCAATGGGGCCTTAACGCCTAAAAGCCTCTGGGGGGAAAAGAGAGCTCGAGTGGTCGGCGGATGGAATGTGCAGGCACGGGTGCATCCGAAAGTGCAAATGGAGGCAGATCGCCACAGCCTCGCAATACCTTGACATATGCTTCTTCAACAAGCTATGGGATGTCAGCACCCTTGAAAAGGTCAAGACGACACATTATCAACGCCACATAAATAGCATGTTGGGGCGGGGCCTGCAATGTTATCTATGCACTCATCTACTCATGAAAAAGCGCAGAGCCATTGCCTCTATCCACAAGTGCACACCATCTCCGGATTGAGACGGGGAGATGGATTGGGTAGCCGTGTCAGGAGAGGCTCTCCTGGAGCTATGGAAGACGAATGCCACACCCGCCGAGTTGTCCGGTCCTATGATGACATTCGATACGCTTATGCGCCGAAATGGGTCCGGGCCCCGCCGACTCTGTGATGAGATCTTGAGCATGAGCTCGCATACGGAGGTTGGGATCATACCTTCAAGAGATCATGGATCGCCGAGATCAGCTCAGTCCTTGGGCACTTACCTGATACGTGTACATATTTCTTTCCCCATATATATTTGTATTTGCATTTATAAAGAAACCTATTTCTATCAAGAAACCCCAAACAACCCTGTCCGGGGGAGGGGAGGTTTTAACCCAAACAACCCTTCGGGGAGGGGGGGATGTTTAACCCCAACAATAATACGCTGTTGTGCCTCCCTCTTTGGTCCCATAGGCCAATTGGTCTCCGTGGATGATAAGAACCCTATTATATTCTATTAATTGCTACCACAAACGGCAAAACAACCCTAGCATAGCTGAGTTCACCATTTTATTAATTCATGCTTCCATTATTTTATTAATTCATTTTGAGGTGCCATTATCATTACTTTCGCTAAAACTACCTTCGCTGAGAATAGCTTCATTGTCATTATCCTCAAATTTGTTCACTACGACTACTTGTCCATCAAGATGCTAATAGAATTATCCTCAAATTTGTTCACTACACTTTCCATGGTGGCATCCCAACACTTCATAGCCATCCCTAAAAGCTTCTTATTATTGGGTAATTATACATACAACGAATACAATTAATTATAAATAATGAAGGGAGTGGATATAGCATTTACTTCTGACATTTGAAGGTAAGTATAAGGCAATAAGAGCAATGCAGGTTATAGAATTCATAAGTTGGGAGGACTTTGGAAGATCATATTCTGCATTAACCACCTCATTAAGGCTAAAGGTTGACAAAATACAGCTGCAGTTTGGTTCATCTTAATTTCAATTTTTGCTGTCAATCTAGTATAAAATGTGCCAATTGTAGTCGATTCTAAGAGTATACAACCAGAATCCTTAGTTTTAGAGCCAGAAATGACATTTTATCACTGATCCAGGTTGCATACATAAGGCCATGCTAGATGTATATTTATCTACACTTTCTTACAATCGTCTCCCCAGTTTCTGCCAGCATAAAGCTACACATTGCTTTGTTTATACAAAGTTGTATCTAGTACCTGCTTTCCACACATTGCACATATACCTGAAAAAGTTCAAACAAAGGTTTAAAACAGGAAAGAAATCTGCACATTAATACTCCATTGACGACAAAAACATGACGTTCTCAAGGACTGTAATCAATATTCACACATATCTACAGCATAATGTTCTAAATGTGGTGCACAAATTCCAAAGGGCTGTGACCGCAAATGGGACAGTATTTACATGCACAGCAACATGAATTTTTGAAAACAGTGTTACATAAAGATGGCAATGTGCAAAATACACAGTTAGTTTTACGTTAGTTTTACGTTACGTTACGTCTGTTTACGTTAGTTTTACCTACGTTGTGAAACATTATCAAATATCACACGTTTGACAATTTCCTTAGACTTCCTGCGGAATGCTATGCAGACAATTGAAAATTCTCACCTTTCTTGTAAGCACATGACTGACAATACTTTGCATCTTGATGAAGCTGCTGCTTGCAAATTGTGCATTTTGTAGTTCCATATGGCGTCCATCTAGGTAAGAAAACGAAGATGTCATATTCACTTTTCAGGTAAAACAGTTTGCAGGAAAGGGTACCTGTTTTTCTTCGATAAAAGCTTATTTTCATTAAGCTTCTGCCCACCACTCTGCATTGTGTTGCTTGCACCTTCCTTCCATTTGTCTGGAACAATAACTTTAGCTAACTTCTTTTGGCCTGTGCAGAACAGGCAGATGGAATTTCAGTTTTAGTGATTGTCCTCCAGGGAGCTAAATCGTTCAAATATCCCGTACATCAACTAAAGGATTGCTTGGAAATTATCCAAGGAGACGATTGCAAAGTATACCAATTTCAGTTCCATTATACTTGTTGCAAAAATACTTAGCTTAAACTGCAAAGGCAAAATGGAACTTACATTTATCGCAAACCATCGCTAGTAAGATTGCACCGGAACGTTTAGGGCGCCTGGCTCGAGTTTGCGTCCCCCAGTTCTTCCTCGAAAATGAATTATACCCTAATATCATGCTGCGTCAGCAAAGGGACGGCCAAGTCAAATTTATGCCTTGTGGTTCTGGCCCAAATAGATAATCTTTTTGGGCGTATTTGTTTTGTTTGTTAGGAAAGATTATCCTTTACAAGAAATTTATCGCGGCTACCCGCCGCTAAACATTCTTCTCCAACCCATCAGTAAAAAGAATTTTTTGTGCCAAGTCAAATAGTTCTCAATTGGACAACCTTTTGAATGTGAAATAACATGCGAGGAGTTGAACCCGCACAATTGCCATTTGTTTTGTGTCTGTATGATAGATGAGTGCTATAACCGACTACCATAGGATTCCACAATTATTACCATTGCCATCATTTATTTTATTTTATTTTTTGCATCCGGTGACAAATCCGGTAAGTTTTGGCCATTGGATGGGGTCAACCATTAACAATAGCTTGACCACTAAACTGTCATCGCGATGGATGTAATCGATCTTATTTTTGACATCCAATGACCCCATCGAAGTTTTGGGCTTTGGATGGGGGTCACCCATTACCAATAGCTTGACCACTAGGCTGGGCATGGCGATGTTATTTATTGAATGCTCTTTTCATTTATCTTATCTTATTTTTCACATCGATCCAATCCGGTAGGGTTTTGGGCTTTGGATGGGGGTCACCCATTACCAATAGCTTGACCACTAGACTGGCATGGCGATGTTATTTATTGAATGCTCTTTTCATTTATCTTATCTTATTTTTCACATCCAACCGACCACGGTTTGGGCTTTGGATGGGGTCACCCATTACCAATAGCTTGACCACTAGAATGACATGGCGATGTTATTTATTAAAAAATGAATGACATGAATGCAATGGTGATCAGATAGCACATTATCTATCACACGGAGCAATGAGAATTTTTTTTTTTTTTTTTTGGGGCCATACCTTATCCAAATAACGTTGAAGAAGTCGTTTTGTACCGCCTAATTAGTGGTTGAAGAAAACAAGTTAGCGAGAAAATGATTGAGAAAACATACTTCAGTATAAAGAGACATAAAGGAGTTGCAAGCATCCGCATATATATGATCGCGGAAAAACTAGCTTGTTAGCAAACGAGTCCTTTAGTATATATTACCTCTTGCATAAGGGAGTTTTTTCTTTTCTTTTCTTTTCTTGATGTACCTTATATTCAATAACATTGAAGAAGTCATCTGTACCTACTTAATTAATGGTTAGGGAAAAGAAGATGCACATCTTCTTCTTTAAAATGGCAAGGGGTTGGGAAATGTGCCTGGAACGCCGCATGTAACGCCGCATGCGCTGCCTTCCCCAAGCGATTTTTTGGCCTGCATCCGAATTAGGGCCGCTGGTTTGAAATCGAACTCTTCTGGATAGGACCATTATCTCATTCCATCATCCTTCCTTCTCCAGTGGCGCTATTCTAGGACTTGCTCGAAGATTTGGTTGCTGCCTTCTTTCTCGCATACATTTCTAAGTTTTGTAGATTTCTTATTGACTCGAATTTTTATTGCAGGGATGCGGAGAGGAGTGAAGCGCTATTTTCAAGCAGCAAACATCATGGGGCGGCAATCTCCTCTGCCTTCCCAGATTAAGAAAATGGAGTTTAAATCTTAAAATGTTTGGGGCTTTAAAGCGAGCTTTGGGATCGCCAATTTGTGTCACAATCAGCTCTGTTTTTTTCTTCTGTGCCTTCATTGGTCAAGCTTGAAGCTTAGGATCATTTTTTGGCTCGAAAGCAAGTTTTCGGATCATTTTTTAGCTTGAAGAGTATTGGCTACAGAAAACCATCTAGGTAAAGCATACGAAATAAAGGAATGCCATGTCGTTGTTTTTTAACGTTTAGGGTTTTCATCATGTTTTCTTCTGGTAGTGTCAAACAGGATAAAGAGCAATTACTTTAAAGGCACCATTTTAAGCCGGACTCCTATTTATTGGCGAGCTTGAGCACGATTACTTAATCAACAAGGTAAATCTTGAGGTTTTCAAAGACGATTTTTGTTTTTCTTATTGTCTATTTTCCTTATTATTTATCAGGACAAAGAAATACCTTCAGTGATTGAGGAAGTCCTGGAGTGATTTTTGGCTTATCTTGACAAATACGTCTTGGTTAATCCTCCTTATCCTGCTTGATAGTTCTTATACCCAATCCGGAAGTAAAGCCTTAAATTTTCCTTTTGCTTGATAATTTTTACACCCAATCCGGAAGTAAAATCTGCTGGATTTGCTATGGCTTCAAGAAATGGGGCTTTTTAGCTTCTGTATTTTTTTCACTCCATTTTCATCTCAAAAAATGATATTCACGCAAATAGAAGAGTTCACCCTAATCGGACTTTGACCTTCATTTTCTCCCAAGAAGAAGGCGAAAATTTTTAAAGTATACCTTGCTTTTTTCTATTTCGGATTTATTTATTTGGACTATGGCATTGCCTTATTCAAAGAGGTACATTCAAATTTTCGCTTGCTTAGATTAGATAAGGTATTCGTGCGCAAGGCTTTAGTTTTAGTTATATAGATCCGTTAGAACTAAAGGAGGCATCGTACCAGATATAGGAGGGGACGATGAAAATAGAAGTCCGCGGAATCGATCTTGACCTCCATGCCGGTTTTATATGGATGGTTGAATTCGGAGCTGGATTTCTGTTTCTTTGGACGTTGAGTTTTGTAGACCTAGCTGCAGGACGGAATATACCGGCAGGATGCTTTTATGATATATTGAAAGTTCAAGACAAAAAATTGCCCAATGTAATGCACCAGATTCTCTATTCTAGGTTCAACTATTTCGCATCTGTATTCTAGGTTCAACTATTTCGCATTTCATTTTTTATTTTGTTTTTCGATTCTAGGTTCAACTATTTTGCATTTCATTTTTTATTTTGTTTTAACATTCACTGAGATTCTTATTCTTCTAAGACAGATCAGTTCAGTTTGTGCATCTGGCTCTCCTATTTAAGCTGTTTTGTTACAAATGGCTCTGTATATCCTGAGTCTAATTCAACCATGCTTCAGGACGACCTTAGTGGTGGATAATATCTCTAACTGTGCAGCATGCAATACAATGCATGTTCAGTTTATTGTTTGTACATTAAAATTCTTCGTTTGTGTGTGACAGCCAATTCTCACGGCCTTGGCACAGGTACATACATCCCTGAGCTTGATACTCTCTTAAACGATCATCCCAGTAGTGGGAGCTTCTTCACATCTAATGTCAGTAACGTGGTACAATCAACTCTATTTCCATTAAAAGAAGAGGCAAGTCATTTCTTCTACAACTCTTCAAATCTGGTTGATGAGGCATAAAGCTTAATTGTGGGATTTGATCGTTCTAATTATTTTATGTATCTGGAATTGACCCAACGTGTGAGAAACCTTGAACCATCACATCAGCACTAAACGCAGCAAATCTGTAAGATTTAGGCTATAAATCAAGGATTGAAGCTTTGCAGCCATGTTCTCTCATTTAAATGTGAAGCAAGTTCTTTCTTTCAAATATCAGAGTTTTGAAGCAAGCAGTTTTCTTGCAAAACTTAGATTCTCTTTTATGCAGGTAAACTTCTTAGATTCTCTTTTATGCTTTAATTAATATAGGTTAACCAAGCTCCGCAATCCATGAATCAGCTCTTTTACCCTGGATGTCTGTTTGATGTTTTACTTTTGTCTCATTTTATTTTGGAAAATCAACCATGATATTCTTCAAGCTTGCTCAGTAAACTGGAAGATCCACGCAAGGAATTTATTTTTAAATTTTGGTTTGGAAATCCACCTCACATCTTTCATCAATTTCGCTTCTAGATATAAATTGGTACTGTAATGCAGCATCATTCAATCAGTTAGACTCCAAAAGCTAGAGGATGATTAGGTTTGGATGCTCCTTATTAATTTTTGTGAACCAGAGCTGACTATGCTTTAAACCAAATCCATGTAATCCAGCACATAATCCTCTTTGATATCCAGCATATTATCCATGTACAATATTATGACATAGCTCTATTATTTCAAGTTTAAACTATGCATTTGCAAGAGCGGTTAAGGTCAACTTAGTGCTTTGCAAATTTAGATGGCTGCTTCTGTTTTTTAAAAGGAAAGATTTGCTCAATGCCCACAAGGCAAAAGGTTCCACTTTCCTTTTCATTTTACCCCTTCTGATTGGTTCTAATCTGCATTGCCATATTTGCTTATATATTCTTTAGCATTTCTTTGATGTTGAATGATCTTCATTTTGGCAGAGAAAAGATCCCTTATTCATGTAACACTGGACAGTTCTACATGATATCTACTTGCATTGGAAACCGCCATCAAGCATGGTGTAATCTTATGATGCTATATTATATTTATAACAACTTGAAATCTGGACAAGATCTTTTGATGCTATTGAATTTGGCAATCCAGTTCTTCAAGTCTTAACATTATGATGCAGCCAGCAGTTTGGATAGCTCTGTTATTTTATTTACTCAAGTTCAATTGCTCATATTTGAATTTATTTCATGCTTCATATTTTCCTATGTTGTGGTCGTTTAAATGAAAGAGTAAATGTTAAACCCTGAAGAATGCACAAAGACAAAAGGTGAAATAAAGTTGTAGGATCCATAGAAATGTTGGATTGACCATAGGACCCATAAAAATGCTTTGGGACCAAATGTTGTAGTTTCAAGGGTTGTAAGCCTTTGCATTTTCTTAAGCGCAATCGGGGATAGGTTACATGCATGTGAAACTATTTTTTCAGCGTATAAAGTGCAAAAATCATGTTTTTTGGGAAAATAACGTATTTTTGTATTTAATACCATGCGGCCTGAAAAAAGTTTAAAAGTGGCGAAAACCTTTATTTTGCTTTTACGAACTTTCTTTTCGCGTAAAGCGAAGTCTAAGTTTTAAAGCTGCGAATCCCCTCGCCCGACCCCGGCGTGGCGAAGCCTTAATATTAAACTACGAGCGAACTAGTTTGGCGTGGCCAGTATAAAGGTTAAACTACCTTGAAACTTTTTGTTAGCGTAAGCCATTCTTCCCGCGTTTACAAGCGGCAGAGGCGGTTACGTATAAGCGAGGCGTTTTAAACTGCGAAGGTTTCTATATATATTTGAAGCGTTTCGTTATTTACTGCTTATGAGAACAAGGTAAACCACACATTGCCACGCTCCACAACCATGCCCCCTTTGCCTTTTTTTCATTTTCCCTTAGTTTTTAGCCAAACCTAGGTAGTTTTTACATTTGTTTTTAATTGTAGGTCTAGGGTTCCTCCATAGGGAGGCCCTTGCACCATTGCCCCCCTCCATTGAGGGGCTTGGCGATGGCTGGCGCCTCGACCTATGGTTGAATCAGGCTGATTTTTTTACAAAAAAAAAAGAAAAGAAAATAAAATGCAATAGAAATAAAGGAAAAAAAAATAATGAAATAGAAATAAAAATAAGAAAAAAAATTTTGGTTGCCTACCCTTTCATCGACAACAAAGAGTAGTTAGGGTAGAGAGTGATCCTTGGCTAGGTTAGAAGTTCTGAGTGATCCTTGGCCGAGGGCAAGGACCCTTGCTTGGCGTGCCACATTTAATTGTGCCATGCCGATGGTGGGTGTCATTCATTGATGTTGAGGATTGCTAGGGTCAACCTCCCATTTAGATGTATAGCCCTCTCCTCGCCCTTGTTGGTTTTGGCCACGCAATTGCTAAAGGGTGGGTGTTGTACTCTTTATGGAAGGTCACGGGTCAGGAAGAATATTTAATGAGATATACCCTATTTTCTCTGACGGTGTTGTTGACGAAAGTCCATCACTAATATAGGGAGTGGCGATATTTCATTAAATATTAGTGACTTCGATAGGTGGTCTTATGCAATATGTTGAGTTGAGGCTTTGCCAACCTCTCATGAGGGAGTTTTCCAATGGAGTGAGAGTCGGATCGATCATAAGTTAAACTTGTGGAAGAGAATGAGAAAAAATGCATGGCATATAACCGAATCCAAACTCGGTAGATAAACTATAGAGTGCCTATAACCCTCAACTTGAACTGAGTAGAGTGCCTAAAAGCCGCCAAGCTTGAAACTTAGTAGTTTACTAAAATCTTAATGAACCATTTCAAGGCTTATCAACATTCACTAAAGTCGGTTTTTTTTTTTTCGCACTCTTAGGTGTTGATGCCGCTTTGCTACGCTTGGCATATCGCTATCCATACACGCTTTCTTCTAAAGTTGCTATGAATCCACAAAGAGTTAGGCACGCTTAGACTACAAGTAGCAGAGCCTCACATGAGCCCTAGAGAAAGGACCTAGGGTAGAAGCAGAGCCCCACATCAATGTAGAGGCCGAGCCCCTACTAAGATGCAAAGGAAAAGATCAAGACCCCAACAACCATGGTCCAACCTAAGACCTCGCTTTAATGAATTGGCTTTGTGAGCTTGACTGTCTTTGCCACCCCATCCGAAAGTTAGAGTTGATTACCACAAATGTAAGAAGGATGGCTAGACTTCCACTCGGGTCTCATGCGAGATGCCGAAAGAGCTTTTTGGGCCTCGAATGATAGACCTAGAACCCTGAAAAAGATTGATTCCGAAAGGTATGCTTGGATAGATGGCAATGTATCCCGCATTAACCGGAAACATGATACATGCAAAGAGCAAATCTAACTAGTCCGCTTGAGAGAGTCTTTGAAAGATAAGGTCGTGGAATGGAACACAGCTTGGACCAATCGAAAAGCTTAGAAAGGAAACCCATCAACCCCCCACCTAGTTAAGAAAGTGTTGGCACGCACTATTAGAGCCAAGCGTCCCGGTGAAACCCGATAAAGAGTGGGAAGCAAGAAAAAGGGCATGCCAAGACTATATGGTTTGCAATGGTGGATTACTCTCAAATAATCAACAAGACCAGAATTGGTTCAGAACATATGGAACGGTATTCAAATGCAATATCCCGGGTTCTAGTTTTCTTAAAGACGAACCCTATTGTGTTAAATTTCAGAATGATGACGTCTGTTAGGTACCGGCCAGGCCCGATGTGATAGTAAAGGCCATGATGAAAAACATGAGGGAATCACAAATGCAAGGTTAGACACGGGTCTATCATAATGCTGCATTGGGTCGTATAAAACCGGTTGGTAAGAACAGGGGTTGATATTTCCCCACCGAATGGGGGTTCTTGTGCATCTCTTTTTGTGAATCATGGAGATAATGACTTTGCCGTGCATGCATTTAAGAGACTAGGGTTTAAACCTCCGGTCGAGGTCGACGTCCATGCTTGAGCAACGAAAAAAGCAAGAGTTATATGTTGCTCAAAGAGTGGGTGATCTAACTATGTCATTTTTAAGCTGCTTGCTTAAGCTTCATAAAAGAGCACCATTTACACATGGACTTGCACCCCGGCAATGTCTTTGCTTCATTTTGAATTTGGGAAAGAGAGAGGTCACTTTACGGACCCCTGTCGCTTTTATATTGGTATATGTGACCGGGGAGAAGAACGGTTAATAGCGAGCAGCTGGGGAAGTGAAGCGGTGGGCATACAAAAACATGGATGCCGCTGCCAAAAAAGGCAATTGAGAATGAAAGGCTTGCCTATCCTTACATGCACGATGATTTGTATTGGGGTCCAAACAAAGATGGAACGAAGACAAGAATGCAAAGGTAGACTTTGACCTCTTAGGGGCAGCCTATTTTATTTATTACCTTGTTGATTTTGCACGCAGCATTCTTTCTTGGAGACCATGGGTACCAATGAACAAACCCCGAGGTTTCAAACATGTCTGCGATTATTTGAAGCAATCGCATTTAATCCCCAATACGACGACAAGGCACGCATAAGTTTGATCTCGAACCAAACCATCGAACACCATGCGAGCACTTTGAATTGCTCTCCAACACATTGCACAAGACCCCAAACGGAATCAGATTGATTCCTCAAGTTGGGTCAGCAGACGATGTCAATTGTCGGACCAAGTCACGCTTTAGCGTGCCATTTATGAGCTCTCTTATGCGAACCAAAAAATATTGATTGAGCAATTGCGAAAAATACTCTAATAAAACATCTTTGGCATTGCTATGTTTATTTTTTTGCACTTTTTATTTTTATAATTTGTAAAGTCATATTGAGTTGTTGTTTATTTCACGCAGCTAACGTAGCCTACTTGTTGTAATACTATTGCACAACTTGTCTAGTGCCATGCCAAAAAGAATGTCCGAACAACCAACGAGTTCGCCTCACCGGCCGAGGAGAAGATGTTGGTGAAACAGACATGAGGGCGACTTTCCGAGATGCCGTCCATTTTGAGAACTCCGTGAGAAGGAGATGAGTTTGTATTCCCTTCCCTACCTACGATTGTCGAGGTTAGGGCACAACAAGATTCTGAAGCGAGGAACATGCTAGGATGAATGAGTGGGCGGCAAAAGAGTTGTTGAGGTTGAGGGCAATGGCGTAGTGGCCAAGAAACAAGGTGTCACAATTACGAGAGGTGCATGGAGTTGCATGTGACATGGGCCCAGTGCAACCCGCATGGATGGAGCCGATTTTGATCTATATCGAGGCCAATTTAGACGTCAAACGGTTTGACAACGGCCGCCCAGCTGGAGGAGCGCGTAAGTATAAGGCATATGACTGCAAAGATCCCTGCGGTCAGGTAGAGCTTTAGAGAGGTGGGTGCAAGTGAAAGGAACAATGATAAAAACCACCAATTGATGAAGACATTTGCCAAGCAAGTGTACTATGAGATTGTGAGAGGGGAGGTCGTAAATTATGCCAATGAGAAAGTGGAAACAAGGAAGTGGCAGTGGTAGCAAAGAGAGTGAAGGTTGCGGAGGATTCTGAAAGCGCTCTTGGTGATGAGCCCGCGGACTATAACTTATTTGCTTCAAGATGCCATAAAACTTTTAGAGGTAGCGGCTTGTTGAAGCAGCGCGAAAAAAGGATGATGAGGTAGATTTGAAGGCTCGGTTAGAGAATGAAAGAAGTCGAAACCTCACTTTGTCGAGGAAAATGTGCGCTTAAAAAAGATCGTGCAAATGCTCATGACAAGATGGTCGCAAATTACTAGACACAAAGAATCGCCTTGCAGCCTTTGGGTAGGGAAAATACGGTGTTGAGAATAGACAATGACCATATGCGCACAATATCAAGAGTTTTAGATTCTGATCCCCTTAGAGTCTCCAAGGAGCGTGGTATTTCATACCTCCCTCCCCCGATACCTATATGACGGTCGGTGGGATGATGTAAAGAAACGGAGACTTTAGATATTGTCAAGTATGTGCGGATAATCCACCCAAGTTGGTTGGTATGCCTTAGGGTGTGGACATCGCCCCGCATTTGAGATGTTTGTTGGATTGATGATGGGCGGAGGGTTCTGTCCCATCAAATGATGGATATATTATACCGTATGCGCCCGGTATGCAATGCTCAACATGCAATCACGCATGCCTCCCCCGCCGCCTATGGTTGCTTTCGCAGGAGGGATGGAATGCTTCATCGCCCCAAACACAACGTGAAATGGACCTTTGGATGGGGGTAGAAGAACCGCGTGAAGGTGAAGAGGTACCGACATTAATCGGTACCTGCCCCCGCCTCCCCGGGCCAAAGGTGATAGTAGTCGCTAATGTGGATGCAGGCGATTACATTAACCCATGAGCTACTCTACATTAATTTTTTTTTTTTGATATTTTTCCCTCGAGATCTCGGATGCACATGAATGAACTAACGTTGACGAGGATTTTTTTCTAAATAACATTTTGGGGGTTGGGTTGTTGCGCATTGAGTTGTTTGTGTTGTAGTTAAGTAAAGTAAGTATGTTAGTGATTTTTTGAACATCCTAATTAGGGACGGATGCCAATTAGGATTAGTGGACTTCCTAACTCGAGACTTCCAACTTCGCTCACCACTCGGCTTAGTCTCTTTCGTTTTCTGTTTTGTGTATCTAATTTGCCCCCTAGGATGACATCGCTCACTCAGGTGGCGAATTAGATACGCCAAGCAGGAAACTCGAAAAGGGAGTAAGCCAAGAGCGCATGGCAAACAATATAGACTTCTCGAAATTCTTGTTACCTCCTTTAGATGTGGGTTCATTAGATGTTAGTGATTGATGAGTTCAAGCATCGAGACTTCCCCGTTTTTCTTTCCCCCCGGCTCTTTGGGCAATGTAGCTTAGTTTACATGCTAAGTTCCATTGTCCAAAGACCCGGGGGAAAGCAAAGATTGGGACGTCTCGATGCCTGGACCCAGGTCTTCGGGTTAATTGGATGTTAGTGACTGATGAGTTCAGGCATCGAGACTTCCCAATCTTTCTTTCCCCTCCTCTTTGGGCAATGCAGCTTAGTTTACATGCTAAGTTCCATTGTTCAAAGAGGGGTGAAAGCAAGGTTTGGGAAGTCTCGATGCTTGTATTCAGGTCTCTTTCATCCTGGCCTAGAGCGTGACTTTCTTGAATGGTTGTCAACTCACCAGGCTTGATATTGTTCGCTGCAAACAATATAGACTTCTCGAAATTCTTGTTACCTCCTCTAGAAAGAGCGGGCTATGACGTCAGAGGTGAGAGCGCACTCTAATTTCAAGCCAAAGTGGTGCCTGGGTGTTGTCCATCTATATAGCGGTTGTTAGGCACCAAATCATGGAACATCCTAACTCCTGCTATTGATGGAGAACCTTGAGCATCACTATGACTTCAAATTAGAGTACGCGTCCCCTTTGGCAAGGTGGTGGATTGTAGGTAACAAGGTTTTTGAGTACTCTATTTTTATTGTGGCAGCGGATGATATCAGCCTAGTGGTTGCTTGCGATTCTGTGGTTGCACGCCGATGGCATGCCAAATCGCCATTTGGATGCCATCTGGACCTATAATTTGTACCTCCATTCCTTTGGGTGGCACATGCCATGCAAACCCATTTGGGTATTCAGAGCATGTGCCACCCAGAGGAATAGAGTACAGATTATAGGTCCAGATAGCATTCAAATGGCGATTTGGCATACCAAAGTTATTCCCGACTTGGGTAATCGAAGTACCTTTAGAACCTTCGATGGATCAGATTCGTCCGCTGGTCCGAGGTCGTTTGGCCCCTTCGTGCATGCGTGGGTTACTTCTCATCAGCAAGATTCCGCGCATGCGAGGCAAGCAACAACGGAGGTCGAGGCGGGTCTGATCCACCTGGAAGGTTTTCGTGGCAATCGCGGTTACACATGAAAGAAACATAGAAAGAACTACCATACATGAACCCGTGTCTTTGGGGTAAGTTCGACATAAAATAAGATAGCTCGATGATTGACGAAGTTCAAGCAGCGACACTTCCCAATTTTTTTTTCCCCGCCTCTTTGGGCAATGTAGCTTAGCTTGAATGCTAAGTTCCATTGTCCACGCAGGCTGGGTGAGCAAGATTGGGAAATTCTCGATGCTTTGACTTTGATTTCCGGTGACCCATGCTTGCACTCACCTATCTAGTGGTTGGAGAGTGGATCGTGTATCCAGTGGTTGGAGAGTGGATCGTGTACCTATCTAGTCATGAACCATCATACAATACATGAAACAAACATCATACATGAAAGGAAAATTCCACAAGGTAACGAAATATATGGAAGACAAAAACTTGTAACAAAAAACTTTACTTTTAATTCATAGTGCCAGGATGGTTACAATAGTTTTTGAACATCCTCATACACGATTACAATAGACAGACTGAGGGTAGTCATCACCTCCTCTCTCTAGACATCACCGTCTTCATCAATTTCATCATCTGCACTTCCGTCTTCTTCTGCCAGCTGGCCTAGGCTCAACCTCCTCTGGCCTTTTCCCTTACTTTGGAACGCCCTCGAGATGTGTTCTTTCGACTTCGTTGCTTTTGTTTGTCCGGGTCATTGGCATTGGAGAGTCCGGATGGCTCGCACTACCATTAAGTCCTCATGCTGATCTCTTGTATTACTTGGACACGACCTTTACGTATCGACTCCTCTTACAGATCTTCGCCGTCGTCCGAGGTTGTCCGAGAACATGTTCTTGTCTAAAATCATCTTGCATCGACAAAATGGGTACGTTGAATGTCCTCGTCAACATGGTTAGCGGCATTTACAAAACAGCGGCTCGTCCTCACCGTCTTGAAGTTGTCCTCTTCCACTTCGGACCAGATCCATGAAAGGGAACCGCAGCTTATCAACTACGGCCGCACCAATTGCGATTCAAGAGACGCCAGTTTGAGAAGTTATATACAAGTTTGTCGACCTTCTTATGCGAGGCGATTTTCGTGTCACACTATGTATATATTTATAAGCACTCCGTTTCTCACTTGCACTATTGGAGGATACCAAGGAGAGGATAGTCATTATGAGGGCACTCAGAACGTATCAAGAACTTTGTCCCATGGGCTTGCCACCATGCATAAGATTCCATATTTGGTTCCTTCTTGTGACTCTCGATTGCATCGTGGAAGCTCTTCATCTGCCCACCTTCCACTCAAGTTCGGTATTCGCTTAACTCAAAGAATGAAAACTTTGTAGTCCGAAATGGGTAAAACGTTTTTGCAACCTTCTTCAATGAACCCATCACTTCTTTATCGTATGCTGGTCCATATCATGGTTGTGTGGGTCTAAGGCATGTCTTGGCCCATGAAGATCATTATAGGACTTCTTCCATCGCTTCATTAAAGTCTCTAAGCAAAGGTCTTTATGGCGCTTAGCATTGTCAAAAGGGTGCATTAGGGCCATCATCGTTCTAGAAAGGATTGAATGGAGTGCCAACACCTCCACACCTTTCCGAGTGCTTGCCTTGAAGAATCAAGGGTTTTGATGGCATGACAAATCGTGTTGCATGCACTTGACAACATTCTTAACGCCTCTCCAAAATGTCTCCCGCCCAAGCATTTCTCGAAGATGGCTGACTTCTTTGCCGGTGTTTTGAAGCATTTTTTCCCTTCTGCCTCCTCTCCCATTCAAAGAACTCTGTATGGTTGAAGGTCGAGATAATTGAGTCGCGACACCTGAGCACTCTTTCAAGACAAATGTAATTGGAACCAAACCGGGTCTGCCCAGGATTCATGAGTGCAAGGGCCTTCTGACGCAATGACTTGTATATGGCGTAAATTCCTATTCTTTGTGATGAATTTCCGCGACGACGGGCCTTTTGAATGGGATCTTTGAACCAAGCGTCTTTGTGAAAACCAAATCCTTCAAACAATAAGTTTAGGCAATGGCATTGGCAAATTACAGTGGCGGCAATCCTCGAAATTCGGACTCCAACATTTCACCCGCTAACTTACAATTAGATGCATTGTCCATTACGACCGAAATATTCTCTTCGTCCAAAACTCTCTATCACGACCTTTTGTCTTTTGAAAAATCCAATCTCCCGTGACTTGGTCAGTTTTGGTTTCTACGGTTTTCAAGAATACTTAAGCCCCCACGGATATCACGATCATGAAATTTATAAGATGGTCCTTATTTACATTGCTCCAACCATCAATGACTAGAGAGGCGGCCCGGCTTCAAGAACTTCGACTTAACTTCAGTTCCACCCTCTCGACCATTCTTCCATGAATTTCATCCACCATTTTGTTATTCGTGATGTTTGTATGAAGGCAATCTAAAAGCCGGGCCTGCTTTGGCAACTTCCCGGAAGGCTTCTTTGATTGCTTTGTGCTCCAAAATATGTGGAGACAACCCAGCCAGATAGAAAGGCCTCTACAACCTTCAATTGCGTCTTCTTCTTGCTCTCGATGTTAAGCAATCGGTCAACCCTCTTTGCTTAGTCTGTCTTTCCACTAACCGAATTGTCTCGCCATTCTTTTTTTCGCCTCGTACTTAACCCACCTATCGAATTCTAGTCCACCCTCCGTTGGTACGCGTTGGCCGCAGGGAGGGGTGGTGTAATTGATCTCTTCTTCTTGGCATGGTGAAGGTTCTTGGCTATCCCTTGGTCGTGTTCTTCTACGCTTCTATTATTTTTTCGACCCAACACTTCAAGTGCATCTTGTCGTATGTCGTGATGTCGTATATGTTTTGCACCCCAATTTTAGGATCCCGTAAAAGATGAGCTCGTATTCTTGTCGCGGATCCATTTATTGGACGATGTACCCACAAAATACACATTGCCACTCATTAAACTCAAATTCCTTCACAAATCCCCCACTCGGGACCTCTCTTTTCGACCACCGGGATTTCGACATATAATTCTTCCACGTCTTTGTTCCAACTCCCGTGGCCTGCCCATGACCAAGCGCAATGGTCTGCGCACCCCTAGACGATGATGCATGACCGCCGGGCGGCCGGATGTGGATGCATGGCAGGCGGCACCATGTAGATGCATGACCAGTGGCATCCCCGCCGCTATCTAAAATTACCGGCCCCTCGCTTTTAGTATGCTAAAGGGGTAAAGACTCCTTAATCGTCCAAACTAAAGGCCGACGTTTATATATACGCCGAAGGAGCAAGCTCACTGCGATATATGTTACATCGACGTCCGGTTCAACGTAAGGAGTGAAGGACAGAACCTATAGGTCTCTAAGGAACGTGGTAGGAACCCAAGGTCGGAAAAACTCGTGAAGGAGGAATCTCACTTCACAATTCCGCCGCCCCCCACGCAATAACCCACACCTCAAAGGTCGACCGTTTCCCAAAGAGTATGTGGACTCAACCCGGTAGTCAACGCTCGAGGCTAATTCTAGAGCTAAACAATTTTTCCTTATATATAATATTTCACCCGCACAAAATAGACCCAACAATTAGGCGCAAAAAGTTTTTTCCCTTAGCAAAAGGCCCAAGATGCTTTGCAAAGTTTCGGCGTGTTTAAAACAACCGTTTAAACTTTACGCTGAAAACATCTTCGCGTAAGTTTAAACAGTTGTTTTAAACTTCGCCTGGCAAATAGTTTCGCGTGAAGCGAACCTTGACCGTTTAGACGCGAAGATGTTTTCGCGTAAAACAAAGCGGTCTATTCGCTCGCTGAAACTATATGCGGTTAAAATGGCGAAAAATACTATTTAAACTTTGTGAACCCGGACTTCAACGTTTGAAATAGTATTTTAAACTTTTCGCCGAAAGTTTTCGACATAGAAATTTTTTGCCGTATTTTTGACGTATTAAACGTCAAATTTGTGCCGTATCAAACGAAAAATACGTATTGCGTATAAAACGTATACAGTATTGAACCTATCCCCGACGCAATATATGCCTATGATAACTTCTGAGAATAATTACGTATACAACCATATTATTGATCAGCATAGGAAGAGTATATGGTCAAGTTGTTAGAGGACGGGGATACTTCAGCCTAAACTCCGAAGCTTATATCTGCACCAAAAACATGACTGCACCAAAAACATGAGCCGCACGTTTCTTTATATGGGCATGCAAAATAATTTCAAGTAAGAAGGTGCAACAAGTAAGAAAGCAGAAAAATAGTCGAACAGGCAAAAAGGGCAGGAGAAAACAAAAACCTAGATAGCAAGCAGAAAAGTAGTCGAACAGGCAAAAGGGCAGGAGAAAACAAAAACCTAGATAGCTAATCTCTTTTGTTCATGTAATAATAACCTCATTATCTTGAAAACTTATTAAAAATGAAAAGAAACATGAAGAATGGGAGGCAACTAAGTACTGTATAGATCCTTTGCATTTTTTGACAGTTGCCCTCAAATATATCTAAGTATTGATTTTTGTTGGATTGAGCAATCCATTGAACTCTAAATGGATTTGTCTGTAGTAAATACCAAAAAAATAATCATGATGCTGGTTGATAGGCGATCAACATGCTTTAGAAAGCGTTATGCTTTAAGTGTTTTGCCCCTTGCAGTTGTATCAAGAGTATCACCCTCTTTATCTATAAATGGCTACATTGTGATTCACGAAAAGTGACCGAGAATTACTGGTGCAATCTATCTTGGTGAATTGGCCATACATTGCTAGACCAACATTTACTCCGTACTATATTAAAACTTATAAAGAGGTAAACAATGCCAACTCATTTATTTAGACCTTGAATGACCTCCGCCTCTCTTCACAGGCATGCTTTCTTAGAGCGCAAAGAAAATTGGGGTGAGCTTAGATCCCAAATTTAATATCATATCCATTTTCAAAATCGACAAAATTAACGCATACATGTGCACATGCATCTATGCCATTGTCACCGGCGTTCCTCCAAAGGATCGACGTGATGCCATCTATAACATTCTATGACATCTACAAATTCCACACGTACATAAGTAATGCGGAGCATGCAAAATTTCACGTTCTAGTTAACATAGAAAAGGATTTAGGCAAACGTACCTTTGTAAAAGAGAATTGAAGAAATTGCAAGCACCTGGATATATGATGTGATAATTAAAAAAAAACATAGAAAAGGATTTAGGCAAACATAATTGAAGAAATTGCAAGCACCTGGATATATGATGTGATAATTAAAAAAAAACTTGGCTAGCTAGCAAAGTAATTCTTTGTAGACGACATTCGCGGTATGTTTTGTTGTGTTATCCGGAGATAGGAGGATGAGTACATCTTCCTCTTTCAGAGCGCTCTTGGCGTGAGGGTCGTATATAATTGACCGTGTGCAAAGACATTTGCACGTAAATCAAGGACAACACGGTCCAACGTTAATCCTTGGCAGCTATTGAAGGTGGTGGAATATGCTAGTCGTAATGGTAGTCAAGGCCCGTGGATGGTCCATGGTCTATTTTCTGGTTGGTAAAAAGAAGTCGGGTCTCGAAATAGGATATGTACAATCATTTGAACGCTATTTTGGACCCTAGGACTTTTACCATTACGAACTTATCATGCATTGATGTGATCATGACTCTTGCATTCTTTACCAGACCTTTTTCCGTGTCAAGACGTTTCATAACATGGCATATTGCTCCTACTTTAAGGTTTAGTTAGGTGGTTCTGGGATGCGAGAATCGTGAAATTGTTCAAAAAAAAAATGATGTTGCATAAGGGTGGTCGATATGATTTCATCCCGTTTCCTCGATGTGATCGTGGCTATAATATTTCTTACTTTTACATTTACACACTTTATCTAGCGTGCATTTCGTTGAAATCTTTGACGTGCTTGTTGATAGGAGACGAGGAATGGATTGGATTCTTCAAGATGTCGACCGGATACAGTCTTCTCAACGTCCCAAATTTTGGTAGTTGTGTTAAATATGTCTAATGAAACTGTCGATTCTTGCCGAGTTTTCTCCTATGTTATCAACGCATCGCATTAGCTTCGGGATCACCCGCATTTAGGTACTAGCTGTTCCAATTTTAGAACATGAAATGTTTGCCATAATGGAGATGATTTTATGGACGATTGATCAAAGCAGTTTTACCACCTCCCTTAACGGCGGTGCTACTTGCACGAAATCTCCGGAAGGTATGAAGTGTTTTGCTCCAAAGGAGAACTATTTTTACACCAATGTTGCAACAGGTTGTGTACACTCTCTATATTTGCTTTATTAGCCATTGGGAATTCATCCCAAATTATCGCTTTTGCTGCAATAAGAAGTTCAGCGGCTCCTGAATCCCGTTCTAATAATGAATGTAGGCCTACATTTTTTTCTACAACTGGTATTTGAAAAAGCGAGTGAGCAGTTCGACCCCCTGGGTATTGAAGAGCTGCAAATGCTGTTGTTCCGCATGGAAGCACTATGTTCTTGTTCCCGCGTATTAATAAACATATACAATTGAGAACAAACGTTTTTCCTGTACCAGCCTTGCCATTTACAAATATTGGTTGCTTGCTCTGTATCTGTTTTATCTCGTCTCGTATATAAGTATACACTTATAATTGATTAGTGTTCATTGCGCTCGACATCTCTGCTACAGCTTTTAAATAAGCTTCATGATCGGCAAATGTAGATAACTCATGCATTATATCTCTTACGAGATGAGCGTGCAATTGTAATCCGAAAGCTACGATGTTAGTGCCATGGGTGTAAAATCACTAGTGGGGTACAACTTTTGGCGAAGCGTTTAAGCACTTTAAGTGCTGAAACTCGCGGATGTCGAAGCCCGTCACGCCCTTCTCCCTCCTTTTCCCCTGGGCGTGAAAACTCAGATCAGTGTTTCACTGTTGATGATGGAGGCATGGAGCGCGGATGATTTTCATAGCATCAGAGGTCTGTGCAATTCGGGGGTGAAGCCCCATGAGGAAGAAGCTTGGTTGGAAAATAATGTCACGGATCCGAGATTGGGATTACGTTTGAACAAAGAAGTTGAACAAGGAAAAGATAAAATGGCACTTTGTGCAAAGGAGCATCTTCAAGAGAAGTTGGAAACACTTTCTGCGAAAAATATACAAAAATTATCACAACAAAGAAGTAAGAAAGCAACCGGCCCTTGCTTTTCGCGTTTGAAAATTGCACTAGATCAAGTACTTGCATCGAGGAACACAAAATAAACCGGCTCCATTTGTCGCGGCAATGCCAAAGATACCACAACAATAGACAAGTAAAAAATGGAGGCGGATGTTGTAGCACATGTTAGGAAAATCGAAATGAAGGCAAAGCCAAAGGTGGCAAAAATGGATCAAATGAGATCGGTGCATGTGATGAAAACATAAAAACCTTAGAGAATGCGAAGACACGAGATTGGAAAATCGGTTTTACTTATCACAAAGAATCTGGGCGAGGGAAGTGAGCTGAAAGGCAATGAGAAGGCCTCTGAATTCTGAGAAAATGATGTTGGAAGAGGTGAGAAATGGTTTAAGACAGGCCACAAATGATTTGGCTACAAAACAGGGAGGAGTTCAAGCTTAATCCAAACCGTGAGTTGGAGGCGTAAATTAAAGATTTGGAGCAGATGTCAGGATGGAAACTTGGCACGGGAACAAGGTACAAAAGCAATGAACCCTACATCTGTTAATGAGCGGGTCAAACGTAAACTCAAACTTGAGGAGGAGTTAAAAGTTCTCGAAGAAGAACGAGACTTCGCATTTCTACATAAACAATTTGTGGAAGCTGAAAATGGATACTCACGCAACATTTAGCATCTCTACTATTATACTGAGATAAGTTGTTAGTGGAAGATCCATTTTATACATGCTTTCGGCATGTGGTCCGAATTCACTAAAGCTTCTGAGGTTAAGTTTAGCACCGAATTGCCAACATGAGTATCATATAGCTTGTTGTTCATTGTTGAGAGGAGGACAATGTATTCATGGTTGCCCCTGAAAGGTGCCGAGGGTGTATTTGACGAGCTAGGTTTTTTGGCCATGTTGCGGGTGCTTCAAATAGTACACCAAAAAAGGATGTGTTAATCCGATCCTGCGCATTGAGGTCTCACCTTCGGGGGTTCAAAAGAAGGACAATGGTGCCATTTGAAGATGCACAACACCCGCAAAGTCCTATAGGAGTACAATCAATTGTGACCGATTTGAATGCAACAAACAGAACCACCACCACCACCCAAGAAGGTGTCCAGAAGCTATAGAAGAAGTCGTAAACACAAAGACCGGTTGTAAACACACGGCACGGTTGTAAACCACGGCACAGTTGTGGAAAAACAGAATCCCGATTGTACACCTTGAAGCACCTAAGGAAGTTGAGGGAGTAATTCCATCGGATGAGGGCAACTTGGGTGAATATTTGCCAAAAGGAAACGGAGAAGAACAAAGAGGGGTAAGTCGGAGGATAGCAAAGAAGTTGTTCGGCTACAAGAAAGAGAACAAGAAGTAGCTATGCAAAAGATGCAGAAGCAGTCTCAATCATGACACCACACCTATCGAAGTGTGTTACGAAGAAAATGCGAGAATCGAGGCCCTCGTGTTTTGGTGAGCCCGATGTTCAACAAGTGATTGCTGCCCTTAACAATGGGTCAGTGTGGGCATTGCTGGGCAAGCCCAGAAATAAACAATGAATATTATTGATTTTCTTTTGTTGCATTCACTGTAGGATTACCAGTTGAATCTGTTAGGTCAGAGAATCCTGCTGTTGATACAGAAAGGTTTCCACATTCAACCCATTTTTCATTTTCATCTTTATCTATTTATTCATGTAGTAATTCCTGTTGTGTAGGTATTCGGGATGTTCCAACGCATTACTAAATATTGATTTGGCAAAGAAAAGGTAAACTCATTGTCTTGGATTTTAATGGTGTGTTGGTAAAAACATTTGGTGCAAATGAACACATACGGCTTGGAAGCGAGATTGACAATGACATACACTAGCGAGAAAGAAAGTGATATTCGCACCGGAAGCAATGTTCTTCTTGAAGACTTTATTCTGAAGTGTTGTGTTGGTATATGGTCATCAATGCAACTCTCTAATGTGGAAGATGTCTTTTACAAGTACTATGTCCAGATTTGAGGGACGGATTTCAATTTGTATGGGGGACGGAAAAAATGTGTGCGGACCCGTTTTCACCACCCCCTAACAAACCCGGGTCTGTCAGTCATGATGAAGCCACTTGGGAAAATATATGAGTCGTACCCAAGATTCAAAGGTAAGACTTTGCTTCTTGATGATTCATTATACAAGTCTTACCTTAGCAGTCCCTGGAAATTTCATGGTACCCGCATTCAAGATGGATGTCTATGATGAAGTGCTAACAAATTACTCACCCCAAAGATAGAAGAAATACTTCTTGAGGCCAAGACCGAGGAAAAAATGAAGTTAATGGTGAAGAACACACCTGAGATACAAGCCTTGGCCTAAGATGGATAGAAAGATTATGAAGCTATGCTTGGAAAGACTTTTACGGAAAACAATTGCAGATTCTCTTGGAGTTTGTGAAGGAGGAATGGAGAAGGTTTATGGTGTTGTCATTCTCCATGATTATTGGCCTGTTTGTCATTTATTTAGGCCAAGGAATCCTACACTTTTCATGTACCATCTTTATCTTAATTTAAGAATGTTTTTGCTATATTGTTTATGTAGTTCAATGCAGACTTGTCTATAAGTTTTTGCTATAATTGTTTATATCTACTTCAATGTCTTGTTTGCAAGGGATGCTTAAAACTTATCAAGTGCTTAAAAAAAAAAAAAATTGCACGCAAGTGCTAGTCTGGTATGAGTCCTAATGGCGGAATCTTGCTTATTGTCATGCGCTGGACGATTACTTTTATGTAGTTGCTTAACGCTAGCAGAAGTGTTAATGTCATCATGTGCTTACTGTCATGCAGTTAAGGTGCAGTGCTTATTGTTAAGCTATATAACTGTTTAAAATGCTAGCTGTTTATTGCATAAGTGCTCGTGTGTTCCAGTGCTTACTCACTGGCACTGCTGAAACTGATTAAAATGCTTAGTGTTTGAAACTAATTAAAGAGCTAGAGCATTTGTTACATTCAAAGCGAGAATCTGGATGGCCACCGAGAATTGAACTTCATAAATTTGATAGATAGACAAAAATAACATTTGATAGAGAAACAAAAAACTTTGATAGAGACAAAGATAGAAACAAAGATACAAAAAAGTTTGATGGAAACAAGATTTCTTATAAAAAAAGGCCCTCGGGCTGGATATACAAAATTTTTTTACAAAAAATTAGGCCCCTTCGAGCCAGTGTCTTCTACAGGGGGGTGTCTTCTTCAAGGGGTGTCTTCAAGGGGGTGTCTTGGGGGGTGTCTTCAAGGGGTGTCTTGAGGGTGTCTTGGGGGTGTCTTCTCTGGGGGTGTCTTCTTCATCTTCATACCTTACGCATCTTCATTCTCCATCACGCAACAAATGAAAATGAAAAATTAAACAAATGAAAATGAAAAATTGATTCTGAGAAAACAAATGAAACATGCATACCTTCAAGGGCCACGAACTCCTCCAAATCGGCCATTTAGCCTTCAATTTAAGTCTTCCTCTTCTTCTTCTTAGTCTTTCTCTGGACTCGTCTTCTTCTTCGCTTTAGCCCACCCATCCTGCAAAACAGCGGTGACATATTCTGGGGAAGACATTTCTGATTCCTCATTTTGATAGGAATGGGAAGATGAGAATCGGAATCGAAGAATCCTCTTCAAGCCGAGGCGTAGAGTGGGCGGGGAGAGGAGGCGTGAGAGGAGGCAAAGAACCCCGAGGCGGGAAGAGTGGAGGGAACACCTCTTGGCTTACTAAGCGCCTCTTGAGGGTGACCTCAGGCTCCCTCACTTTGCATGCTGCGCTTCATGCCGAATCTTGGAGGAATTGGGGGAGTCTTGAGGAGGAGGAGGCGGGCGTGGCGATGGAGAAGAGCTTAAGGCAGAAACCTCTTGCTTAAATCCTATGCTTAAGTAGCGTCGGTTATACGAAAAACCTCCCTGCGCTTGAACAATTAATTAAGTAACCGGGCTTAAATGGCCCGTTATGACCGGTCGAATTGACACATGTCACATCGAGAAATGCCTTGACAATATAATTTTGCCAAGAATGTTGGGATAGTGATGGTACCAAAATAAATAATTGAATCTTATTCTAATGTCACAAATCTACATTCTTATAAACAACAATTCAATCTTCAAATCGAAATGCGTGTCCATGCACACCACCCTTGTGCATCCTCACTATTATTAATATATATATAAAAATATGTGCTTACGTGCTTAGGTCTTTGGAACAACAAATCACTTGAAAAAGAATAACATCAATTTAGTTAAGTGTCAAAAAAATTACAATGTTATTGGGAGGCTGGCCATAATTTTTTTCATGGGTCTCTGTGAAATTGCAATACATGTTGCCTTCTATTTTTCCATATCAATTTTAGGATATCTTACCACATGGTACGGCGGAGGCTTGGGTTGTTTAGTGAGCAACATGTACTTGAAATTACCCAACCCACTTAAGATAACCTCATGCACTCAAATTTTTGCCCCCATCCATCTTTGTATGAATCTTCAAGTGTGCATTTGGGTTACGTTGCACTTGAGGATGTAGAAGTCCACACCCTCCGAGTTGTCTACCTCCGCATTCCTTTGCAAAATTGTCACCTACCTCTACCAAATTCTTGATCCATTCATTGGCTTGTTCAAGAGTCTCCTTTTTCTTCTCAACTCCTGGTTTTAAGTCAGGTTACCTCCCACTTTCCAAATCTACCTATATTGATGCGGGGAGTCCCAATTACGATCCATGCAAAACAAGCGATAAAACATGCCAGGGCATTTATGAGCAAGCTTTGTTTGGTCTACTCCTCTACGGCCAGTGCGATCTGATGAATCTTCTTTTGTGCCTTTGAGGTGTTTCAATTTCATATTCTTCCATGTTTGCCACAACAGCGGTTTAATTTCCCAAAAATATCTTTTAATCTCATCTTTTCATCAAGCGGTAGGCTGGGGAAATATGTACCTGAGAAATTTTACAATATCTTTAGCGTACCTCAGTTGCACACCATTGGGTTTGAGTTGTTCCTTACTTAGCGACCTTTTGATAACAAACACTGCACCATCATGTTCACCTTTACCATGAGCAGGTGGCAAAGTAGTTCCACACTATTTCCTTGTCATTGATTGTGAAGTACACGCCTAAAAAAAAAAAAAAGGTTTTCACCTGACTTGAATTGTGATGAGCGACCATCACTTCAAACCCAATGCTTCTCATACTCTATTTCACGTTCCTTAAGCCATGCAACATGCTTTTGTAGGCAGTGTTCCACAAATAATGAGTCATGCACTTTATCATCAGAAATGTAAAAGTGAGTCTCTTTTATGATCTTCCTACCATTGTTGAGTATATTCTGATCTGCTCCAACCTTACGTTTCTTTTTTTTCTTCTTTGGGCCGGTCTTCTTACATGCACTTAGGAGGAACGGGAATATCAGCACTTTTATCATGTCTATATGTTATGTGAACAAGTATAGAAACTTGATCTATATGCGGTTACATTGGTTTGGGCTCGATGCGGATCTTGATGTTGTAATTTTCTGCAAAGTCAATAACAGATACAATTGTATCTTCTGGAAATGATGACACACACTGTTTAAACTGATTGGCCTGCCAATGTGCTATGTAATTGTGTGGAACAAAATCTGATATTACCTTCTTCACTTCCTCTTGAAACTCTTTGGGACTTCTCTCCTTACGTACTAATCTCAAGGCAGTTTGTACCTCAAAGCCTTTCTTGGATCCACAATTCTACGTCTCGGTCCACGGGTTGCTTTTTCAAATGTCTTCCAAGTAACTAGTCTTGAACCCGTGCCATCCATTTCCTGTGGACATTTTTCTAATTCTATCCAACCCACATTTTTTTACCGCCAACATCAAGCGGTTATGATCAAACCACTCCTCATCATCACCTTTTCTTTGCGGACCACTTGTCTCCATAAATCCACGGGTGCACTTGATTGTATGTTCCTTGGCTGCACATTAAAGGCCGAGGGCCACAAATCTCCAAATGGCGGTTGCAATTGTCATGAACTCCACCCGATTTTCTCGGCCTGTTCAATCCTGCATGATGTATTCAAATTTCAAGTGGTAGATGCAAACGGCATGTATGCCTCTCATGCATCCTCCTTACAAAACTCGGTTTCAACCTCTCAAAAGTCGCAATGCAATTTTGATTTGAGGATTCTCCTCTCTAAACCTGAGGTAGAATTGCAAGCTACTTGGGGAAATCGAATGTGAATGCCAAATAAATGCTACATATAATGAACCGTCAAGTGGGGATGAATACTTACTTGGCTGACTTCAAGAAGGTGAATTGGATGTTCCATCTTTATTCTGTCTCGATACATACTTTCTCCGTCTTTCTTGTATGGAGAAACTCTTGTATTTTCGTCCGGAACTTGATAAATGACTTCTCTATTGTAATCTAACATGCTATCCATCCGCTTCCTCCTCACGGGCATTGACCAAGATCCTTCCCTTTGTTAACTTGCACCCTTCTTTGAAAAGCATTTGAAATTGTTTTTAAGGGAATCTTGAAACAATCGGCCATACGCTTTATTCAATGGCTTGACACCATTTGTACTGCTTCGCCATTATCGGGGTGGACTTCCTTGCGAAGCATGTCATGATTCCTCGCAAACTTATGTTCTTGCATTGTTTCCTTCAAATTCTTCACCATTTGCTTTCGGCCATAGTAACTTTTGCTTAGATTTCTTTATAGAAGCAATTGGTAAATCCCTTGCCCTCCAAAGAAGACTGTCAAGGATCACGGCCTTTGTCATTGTCATCAACATTTGTACTAATTTGGTTGAATACTTCATAAATTTCTCCTGAAATTTCTCTTGTTCTCTTGTCACTTTCGGTCTCAATTTCTTATTCTTCTTTGAAGGCGAATCTTTAGAAGGGAAATTCTTCTTCATTGCTACCTTCTTTGCATACAATCTCTGCCTCGATCTCTCTTCCTTGCTTGCATCAATGGCTCACGTAAATTGAGCGGGGGAGGGAATTGGGTTTCATCTATCCCGTTTACGTGTATTGCAAAATTGGTGAGGGCAAATTGTTGAATTTCGGTTCGAGGGCAATTCTTGGAAACAATTAGTCCCTCCATTTTGCTTGAATTCAAGATGGGTTAGCCCGCCATCGGGAATATGGCGGGCTACAGAGCATTCATGTTTCGGCACCAAACATGTTCATGATTCTCTCGAATTTGTCATTTGGCGCCAAGACCAACCATGTCAATACTTCAATCACGCACGTGGTGTTTTAAAACCTCTTGTAGATTTTAAAGCACTTATGGCGGCCCCGGACGGTGATTTCTGCTACCCGTACCGATTTTGCACCCCATCTTTGGAGTCAATATATTATTGATTAGGTGGAGTGATTAGTTAAATGCAACTTGTTTCATCATTCGGTATTGGTCTAGCAAGTCAATGCTCATCGATTTTCGGAATCTACTCCATATCTCGAGTCTTTGGCGCTTGATCAAGTAAGACCATTGCAAATAAAAATCGTAGTTGTGTGGGACTTAGAGACAACGGCGTTGCTTCTTCCATAATCGGCGTTGCCTCGTTACCTTGTTGCAAGTGAGTCCATGTGCCTCTGCGACTTGTCGATAAGTTTCATGTTCCAAATTATTTCACGATTTTGATTTCATCCCATGTTCTTCTGGATAGATGTAATAGGATTTGCCTTAAATAAAATGCTTCACCAACCGGGGTAATAATAAGCGTACTCTACATATAATGGGTTGCATAGATCTCTTCTTGACAATGTTTCTCACGCGTATCACGTCGCTCTTGCTCTAGATACTCACCATGTTGCAAGATAGATGTCCCATTATATGGAATTAATGTGTATTGTTCATGATATTGGATATCATTGAGAGAATCAAACTCGAGAATCTAGTGGCCGTGAAAAATAGTGATCCAAGAGCGAAGTTTGTATTTGGTAACCGTAGGTGCGGTGGGAGACATCCCGGCGGATGGCGATTTATGTGTTATATGATAGGACATTATTCTCCACGATGCCTCCATGGCGGATGTGAATCACCGGCCCATTAACGTAGTCCCGTATTTGGTTAAGTAGTATTTGGTTTAGTAGGTTTATCCAATGATATATTTTCAAAAGAATCTTTAGACGTTTCTATTCCTTGCCCTCCATTTGCTAACGAGGTACATGACATGTGTTGAGTTGGTTGACTATTTATTAATGAAGATTGACCTGCAGACTCATTATCTTGTGCTACTCGAAAGTTGGCACTATCGAACCCCATCGAACCCTTTATATATATAACCATAGAGATAGGAAAAGACGTGCACAGTAGATGCAACGTCCACGGTGATATGGCAATCTAGTTCGTGAAGCAAGAACGCATTGTACGGCACCACCCACATATCATCTGCACTTCTTCTTCTATATTGTACATAACCTCTCGAATCAAGAGGCGTCATTGGGATTCACGGGCTTTGGGAAGTTGTAGCAGCGGGAAGAATTGTTAGAAGAACATCTCTCTGTGTGCCTATGAATCATGAACTTTTGTACTTGTGCTCGAAGCACTGGATCCGATGGCAGCTCCAGAGAAATGATCTCATCGATACAATCGATCGGTATATCAGGTTCTGTGCGTAGCACAAGGTGAGCATGGGGCAATCCTCGTTTCTGGAACTCTACAACATGTATCTTATATAATATCGTTGAAAGAACTTTTGGTAGCAACTCTTTTAGTCGTTGTAGTCTACCGTGGAAACACCGAACTCACGATCATAGGAGCATCGGATGCATTTTGTCCCGGCCTAAGTGCGGTTCAGTATCTCGGGCCAATCTGTGTTTTTGTCGTCATCGTAATAAATAAGGTAGGGGCGACCTTTTGCCCTTTGAGAGTGCTAGTGCGTCTGCTACTTGTACCGAACACCATCTTTACAACCCAAGAATGATGCGAGGTAAGATAATGTCATTTTCATCATCGTTATCGTGTTCTAATAATCCTCATCATCTTTGTATTCTTACGTTGCGGAACGCCCGTTGTTTTAAAATAATAATTCAGGACGGGCATCCTCAACTCTCGAATACATATCTACTAGGTATTCTCGTAGAAGAGTCGACCTAAGCGCAAGAACCGATCTTCATGTAATAACCTTGTCCTATACCATTGCAATTGTGTCAAGTTGTGCTCATTTCCAAGCCCCCATCCTAATGTGCCATGGGGAAAGAACAAAGGGTATTGAAGTGGTTCATACATGGGATCAAGGATATTTTATGAAGGTCGGTTCTCCTTGGTTCCGAACCGAAATCCAAAGAACGCAGTCGGATGTCTGTTGTATTGTTGACCTCGGCAATAGATGCAATTTCATTAATAGCAAATGGCTCCTTCTTTTGTTATGTATGCGATGGCATATCCATACTTCCCATAGTTCGAAGGTGTCGTATGAATGGGTTTAATTGGTTAAGAGCCGATCCAAGCTGCCTTGATCCATTGGAATGGCACTCTTTGATTACGTGCATGTATGTAGCGTTGCGATTCATCATAGACATACCAATGTATAGGATTCCCAACATCTGGCCAGAGGGGGTAATCTATGATATGTATGACCCGGTGATTGCAGCGGAGGATGGAAAATCTAAGTTCACGCGAAGGCGCCATCAACTCCAAGTACACCAAACATAACAACTTGTTTATTAAATAAACATTTCCTTGACCAACCCGGTGTGTTGTACAAATTAATTATCTTGTAGGCAAAGGTGGTAACGGTTGGAAGTAACCATCTTCCATTATTACAACAAAAACCATTTTCCTCAATGTTAAGCAGCAAGATTTGACAATCAGGGTAGCCCTTAAGCTCGAAATATCGCCAAAAGGCTATTTTTGGGACATTTGCATTTTTTCACCATTGTTGAGTAGGATCAATTAGGAGTGGTGCCAATAAAATATCGCCACCTTGTCTACGAAATTTTCTCCCTCCACTCATAAGTTAGCCTACATCACTAAATGATGGATTCTTGGATTCGTCCCCATATGAATTTTATTCTTGGTAATTATTTTAAAATCGCCCTTAACCCCCTAAAATCATGTAAAATTAATACGAATTCTATCTTGGTGAGTTCTTTAGAATTGCCATTTACCTCCAAGAAAAAAAAAGGGGAAAGGGAAAAAACCATGCATGTTATATGGATTTCATGATCCGGTTCCAACATCCAGGTATGCAATACTGGAGTATTTTTGCTTTTGATGCATTGTTTATCCAATCTTAAAAGATGGTGAAATCAAATCGGTTTGTGCTTGCCCACCATAATATGCAATCATGCCTCGGCTAAGTCTGTGTACTTGTTATTGTTTAGCCCTTAGTGTGGAGCTATTGAGATTTACAATCATATGCCAATGTCTGGTAACATGTATATTCATTATGTGAGCATTGTGCTTACAACTGTATACGGACATAACAAATATATATTGTAGACTCAAATTTTACTTGAGAAAAAAGTATATATTCCATCGTTTGATGGACGAAAGATTTGCCAAGGTTGCTACAACTCAAATTGAAGCCAGAAACAAAATCGCCAACATAACTAATCGAAAAAAGCTAAGATTCGCCTCACATTCTAAATTACACCTATAAAAATTAGGGCTTAAGGGCTACCACTGTTGACAATATGTGCACCTCTTATTCCATGTGCACATTCGTTAAGTTCTATTCATTGCCAAGTTCATGCGTCGGTGCACATGCGCCAATGTGTTAGATCTCGTTGATCCGAGGCTCTCAACTCTTTCATTTGATTACTGTTATGGAACCAAGAATATCATTATATTCGAGTTTAGCAATGGGTAAACTACTTGTGCTACTGCGGTCATTTGGTCAAGCGAGCACATGTCTACCATGGATCACGATTGAACATAAACTATGTCGATGTTTCCTTGCAACATCCACTAATCTCTCCGTCTCCCTTTGGGGCTATACCTGCGATCGCGTTGTGGGTTGTTCCACGGAGGCGGTTTGTCTTGGCGCCTCCCGTTAGAGCACCCGGCTGCGCCAATCTTGGGAAGATTCCTCCCACGACTCCCTCGGTCGCGAGCTTGCTTGATCGGGTAATTTGCTTGGGCCGGCAACTTGTGATTGCAAGTTATTTATTTCAGCCATATTTGCATCTATTATTGGGGTATCTAAGCAAGTAGACTATGTGCTCCTATCAATTCGTTGCCTAGACAACTCTCGTCTATATGCATAGCGTTCTCTTCTTCTTTGTAATGCTCTTTCACGTTCTTCTTAGGATCGGAGCTGCATAGCGCTCTCTTTCTCTTCGACGTATTCTCTCCCTACCTTCTTCACTTAAGTTCGAATACCACTCTCTAGTAGGCATTGGATTATCTATGCTAGTTAATGTAACAATCTCATGTGTAAAGGGACTTACCTGTGTTGTTTGTTGTTTCTCATTCGCAATGTTTCCTATACATTTCTCCTACTTTCTATCTCTCATCTCTTTCCGTCACTTTAGAGGCATCACATTATCAACGAGCAAAAATAAAGCCTGTACAAATGGAAGAAATTGACATGTCAGAGCCATTGTTGCTATCTCATCCAATCAATATTAAACAATTATATTGATGCTAACGTAAGGTGTTTAGCTTATATAGACTCGGACATGGTAGCATTACCTTAACCTCATAAAACTTCCCATTAGTGTAAAGGCATAATAACCATATGTTCTAAATTTCTTTATATTCACAATTAACATTTCCACATCATATGTTGCCTAATTTTCAAAATTGATCTTTATAACCAACCATCAACGTAGATGTACCTCTATATAAAATTTCATTTTTTGAAAAAAATAAGCTATTTGGCTTTTGACTTATTTCGATGACCACATGAACACGTCAAAATTGTTCTCTCTCTCCCTCCCTCCCTCCCTCCCTCCCCCTTGCCTTTTAACACACTTACACCTAGGTACCATTCGAGTATTCTGTATATAAGCTAGGGAATGTATACAATAGTGCTATTCGTTGTATACGATTACGTTAGATTTGGGGAACATCCAGAATAGGATCTATGTATCCAAATTTAATCATCGTCTAGATTGGGAAAATTGGAGGAATATTTCCCTAGCATTATGATAAGATTTAATAAAGCTTTAATTAAGTTGAGAAAGGAATATTTAGAATAAAATAGCCATGGTTTCGTAACAGGATGATTATCTTTCATATAACATATAACATGAACGTGAACATGAACTATACACTACTCACGGAGGCCGTGCCATAGAGAACATGAGCTCCGGTCAAAGTTAGGCTATGGACTTCGAATGGCCATTCCTGCTTTGTGTTTTGGAAGTTTTTGCATTTGTTGTGGTTTTAATGTGGATAATTCGGAAGTATGAATCTTGTGGATTTAGCAGGCGGAATGAATGTTTGCCACATCAAAAGTATCTCCGAGTAATCCCAAAGTCGAATCTAGAAAAAGAATGTTCTTGTAAAAATAATTAAACTAATTGAAGAACGAGGCAGCACATGCATAAAGATTTAAATAGTGCCCTTTGGCACTTCTGCTTTTGCTTATTGCAAAATGTACATTGTTTGGTAAAAACATCAAGTCATAAGCCAAATTATCTTCCTATATGAAAGCCAGGACTTTATCTCGCTAAGGTGGAAGTGACATAAGTCAAACAGAGATGAGGAGTGATATGCCCTAATAACTTCCTATAAATGCAAGGCAAGAGATAAAGCTACATCGAGCATTGTATGTCAGAATAACACCAAGGTGCATGAATGATGATCAAGACGATCTCAAAGACACAAGATGTTAAAGTAGAGGGAAACAACCTAATAGTTGTTTCTACTACTAAAGATCGTAATTATTCCATTAACCAGGTCATTTTTAATTTATGCACTTACAGCTGGCAATTCTTACACGCACGAATCTCACGAGCTCCTGATGTTGGTCTTTTAGGAAGAACACTGATCTGTAAGAGGCCCATGCACAAAAAAAATTGTAACTACGAAAATAAGAGACCACAGAACATCCAATGACATATACTCGAATCTTGAAGTCAATATCGGCTATAATAATGAATCTTTCATCAGGAGAAGTCACCTGCAAAATAATTCATGCACTGTTATCATTCAAGCAATAGAAGACGACAATCTGGGTTTAACAATTCCTACTTAGAACAATTCTATGAACCCATATTTCTGCTCATCGATAATGCCAGCAGAATTTCTAGTATACTAAGGAGAAATACATAGTGGGATCAAGAAGTCCAAAAGAGAAATTCATTAAAGCATAAATTAGCTCTTTATTGTTGGCAAAACTTAGGAAAGAAAGGAGAAAAAGAGGAACCAACAAAAGACTGTAAAGCAGCTTTAAAATGAGGGCTATATTGCATGAAAATATAAAATGTTGCTTTTTTCATGAAAGCTCTAAGATTCAAAAACTTAATGCCAACAAAACTTCCTTTTCTTGAAGCAGCATGCCTTCAGAATAGCAGCCATTCAAGTTCAGGAATAAGATATAGACAATAAACCAATAGAGACTCTATCTGCTGGTGCATTTTTAGAGACATCTCCTTGGAAGGAGTGCCCGATACTTCCCTACATTATGTTGCTTTTTTTCCTTCTGAGGAAGAACATATAGGAACTTAGGGAACAAGCGAGGCACAAGCTAAGTCCCGGTGGAATGGTTACGATTCAAAGGATGGAGTAATGCTCTATAAACGATCAGATTCACTCAACATCCAGCAGAAAAATAGTACTATATAACTATGTAAGACATGCTAAACCACTCAATAATTTATCACTTCACACAGTTGGACCAGCATTATGCACACTATCAGAGACTTTCAAAAGATTCAGGGTGGAATGATGAAGGCTGCAGATTATTTGGAAATATGGCCTTGAATCTTCTTGACCTCGATTGGATCTCCCAACTGGTTTTGCCTTAGCACCATAACAAAGTTCCGGCTGCCCCAAAATATGTCCCTTTGGTACTTCTACATGTGGAAGTTGCTTCTTTTGAAGCATTTGATTGTAATCATATCACAGAAGCAGTGATTATAACATCGATCACTGGTCATCAGAATGGCATGACATGAACAATGCGTTTAAATACATGACCTTTTTTGTCTTCAAAAACAAAGTCTGGCGATCCCTTTTCATGGAAAATGGGTTTTACAGGTGGACTTTCACTATGCTTAGTATATACTTTGGTGTGTGTATTCTTGTTCTATTTCGATTATTATCTTCTAGGTGGAATGCCCTTGGTAATTAATAAATGAAAGTCATCTTGACAAACATTTTGGCACTTCGCGGAAGTTGGCTATGGTATGTAGTATGAAGGAGTATATTTAAATGGAAAAGGAGAAGGCTGGAATTCCCGGAAACCTGAAGCACTTATTATTGACGAAGGTAAGTTGGAGGAAAAGTGTTTAGAAGAACACACTCTTTGTTGACATTGGACACCCTACTAATGGAGCGCCTGAGCTAAAAATGGCTGGTTTATTGGATATAGCATGCAAAGTTGCTTTCCAGGTATGTGTACTTTGGAAATACTTTTTTTCTTAGTTGTTTATGCATCGAAAAAAATATTTTTTTAAAACACTCGTTGGATCTAGGCATTGCATGACCACGGTTTGTCTGTCAAGGGAGAACCAAGTCAATCATGTATAATGCATCCACGAGAGGATGACTTTTAAAGGAATTTAGACAATCATTTGCCTCTCTCTTCTTCTTGTAGTTTTATGAGCCTTGACTTGGGGCAAGGAAGTACTAATGCACTACAACCCGGATGGGAGAGGGATATGAGTTATAGAGAGCGAGGGGTGGATCAGAGCACGCACCTCAAGGATTTCCTTCAGGATAGGAAAATTGTCTGATTTCAAATAGAATAGAGCTACATTTTGGATAGGAATGGTTAGAAATGGTGCGAGAATAAAGCTATTGCTGTGAATAAAGGCAGGCGTTACAAATGAATGGGGAAAATTCAAATTATAAAATCTAAAAAACCAATGAAGAGCTGCAAAGTCAGGAAACTGATGTCAACAGTTCTATACCGTTGTTAGATCCATGGAGTGCACCCATTCCTTCTAACAATGGCGCTTTAAGCCAACACAGTTGTAGATTCAGAAAAGAAAACTAGAAGATAGATTGGTCTAGAGTTCATATCTGAGTCTAGAAATGACCAGAAGAGATACAACCCGATTCACGGGGGGCGAGAATGGCGACATTCTTGATTGATCGCTTCTGCTCCATGGCACTATTGCAAATAGACGTTTTTTTGCACAGGGAAGTCTCATCAGGTAGTCTTTTTAACTAAGATTATTAGATCTAAGAATAGAAAGCAATAGTGTGCCTTCAACCTAAAAAATAGAATCGAAGTCTTCTGTATGAATAACTTAGCAGAAAGAGAAACCACAATAGATGCAGACATACCTTCTTAAGCCCTTGAATCCAACCCCAGTAGTTAAAGGAAGCTATTTATGCATGTCACAACCCATTCGAAGCTGCCAACTATTGCCTGCGGATGTCTCCGCTTGTGGAACCACGGATATCTGCTTCAACCTTATCCGTTATCCGGTTTGCCTGTCGATAATTCCGTGGTCGCGGTTTACCTGTCGCTAATTCCGTGGTCGTGACGAAGAAGCAGGCCCCTAGCTTTTGCGGGACCAAAGATTCCTCCCGCTAATAATTATATATGTTAAGACAAGAACTTTATCTTTATCGTGGTGGCCAAGGCTGTCGCGAATATTTCTCTTTCCCGACTCCCCTGCATTTGGGGAAGCAAGTTAGTGCATAAGGATATTCATGGATGGCCAAGCAAACATTTCCCTATATTGACTTACTTAAAGATTTGAATTATGGCTAGTAATAATCAGTTTAAGAATACACAGGATTTAAACCTACAGTATTGCCTTGCCAAATGGTTGTCTTCATCAAAAATTTGGAATGGGTTCCAAAGCTGCAAATCCTGCAAATTCAACTTGGTTGTTTTTGTTCAAAATATAAAAAATACCACTTTTGAATGGTTTCGAAGCTGCAGCTCTAGCAAACCCAACTCAAGTATTACGTTTATTGGTGGGGGATCTGCGAAACTGCAATAGGGGATCCTTTTTAATGGCTAACACTTCATATGTTAAGTAGCATTTTAATCAAAACATTAAGGTGGGCCATTGAACCATAGGTCCATTTGGCTAGACCTGGTTGGATGGGACAAACTAAGAGGAAAAATGAGAGGAAAAACGTTTTCTGCGTATTGCTACACATCATGAGAGCCGGATCTCGGGACCCTTCACGTTGAAGATCCTGGCAAGTGTTATTAGGCCGATTTGGCTTGGAGAATCCAAGCTAAATGATTTGGATTCAGTAATCGTCGCTTGGAGGGCCAATTTAGATGCTCTCTAGCTACAAATGCTGCTAACGACGATTACTGGATGCATTGTCGCTGAAGAATTGCATCAGAATCAAAATCAAAATCTTACTGGCAACTTTATTGGCACTTAGCATGGATATCTTAAACTTGCCTTGGAAATGGCAAAAAATGACAATAGATATGAATTTTCTAAGGGCAAATATTCCCTTTTACAATTTTCCCTTAAGGGTTTTTCCTGAAGGTTATTATTCTTCTATGAAATTTGTGGCCTGGAAGTCATGGGCCAATATACATTTTGTGGTTTTTTCTTAACATCGTTATTCTCAACATCGCTAAATACTTAGAAGGTTTTCTCGTTGGTTGCTTATTATGCAAATAAGTGGGGTTATGCAAAAGTGTTAAGGGCTAATGTTGCTTTGTTACTTTGGCGGCAAATGGCATATTGCTGGAGCTAATCTGGTCACATATAAGCCAACCACTATCATTGCTTCTCCAAGTGTTTTGAAGTTGGAATAAAGTTTCGTATCTGCTAGTGGCAGCCGAAAAACAAAGGGATCTAAGGTTTCTTCTACTTCTGCTTCGATTGATCTAAGGTGGAGTCTACAGAAAAATATACAAAGCCTTTGGATTTTTGGCCCATAGGGACTTTTTGCTCTACTCTGCTCTGCAAGCATGGGCAATATGGGAGGTGCAATAAGCAGTTATTGTGTTAGAGCTATTTGTTAGGCTGTGAGAGGTATTTTCGACTAGCTTCATAAGGATTTTGGCATGACATTATGGATATGATCATCCTACTTTGTCTTAATATCTCCTATTGCTTTATCGGATTTGATGACAATAGAAGGAATTCTAATCGATTACATGACAGATTTAGAAAAATGGTTCTCTGCCTTATACTACAGAGCGATTCAAGTTTATATTACGACATGGACTTTAGCTAATCCATTGTTTAAATTTGGTTTTCCCGACTATCCGTAAACTTTTTGGATTTTCTTTTAAGTCCTAAGATTTTAAAGGCTTTAGCTGCCGGAAAAAAAAAAATCCATCTTCCAAAAATCGAGTTTGTCCTTTTCCTATGATTTAGAAATTTATTTTTCTGAGCTCCAGCTAATATGCTATGTTTGATTTTCCTTTTCGATAGGTCGAAAAGGAGTTCCGTTGTTGGCTCTGTGGAAGTTCTTCGGCATGATTTGTGCACCGCCCATCTTTGCGGCTGTTTGCATCGAATGTGCAGGAGGGGTCTGGCTTTGAAGAAATTTTCTAGGGTGTCCCATCTTCAGATTTCATGCCCAGCGATTGGGCCTTAGGCACGATGATATCGTTGATGCAAAATTTGTGTTTTGTTCTTCGACATGTGAAAAAATCATTCCTGACAAAGCTTTCCATACCTAATCCCGAGTCCCTTTTCGATTTGCCCCTTTTGAATCCCGGCATGCATATATGAAATTTTCCCCCTTTCAGTTTTGGAAAAGAGGATCAATAGGATAATCGTTCCCCTTTCTGCAGATTGGGATTACGGAAAAGATAGATTCGGCTTTGACATTGCAGCCTAATCGGCTGATTTTTGACAGGCATTCTTTGTTTTGATTCTATTGTTTATTTTTTCAGAAAAGTAGCATCGGATAAGCTTGAAGGTGTTGCATCATCAGTTTGCTATTGCGAGAACATTGGATTTTCCACATGTCCATGCCACATCTAATCTGGTATTCTTCGTAGTTTTGTCTTTCAATCTTTGTGCCTTTGTTCTTCTATCTGGCTATTTTGTCCATGATTGTTAGGCTTTTATTGCATAGGGTTTGCAGCATTCAAAATTATGGTTCCTTGGATGTTTATTCCTTGTCATTAGATGCACCAAGAAGTGCATGACCATCCGTGTCCTTGATGGGAAGATTGTGCATTAACTCCTATTAATCTTTGTTTAACAATTTGCATCCCATGCAATCCGTCTGGTGACATTGTATGCATATCTTGATTAATTATAGAAACCGTATCTTGATATGTTAAATGGAATACATAACACGAAAGTTGAGTTCTAACATGTATGTGTGCCATCCAAATTGTAGTTGGTGTTGCAACAATTGCAATGGGAATCGGGGATGGCCAACATGGAGGAGTTTTGGGAACCCAAATGAACATATTGACGTGTTGTTAGAATTGTTAGTGTATGCAATGCATTTTTGCAGCCTTGAATCTCTCTTTTATTCCTTTATGCTTATTGTTTATTTCCTTATGCGAGTCATATGCAAATGCAATTATCAGTGACTGCGAAGACCCGGAAAACTCTTGGACCCGGGGCGGTCTTTGGAGATGAATGGCGACCTTATAAAGATGCACCGGGCTTACGCTTTCGGGTGGCTTGTGATTAAAAGTGTTGCCTTTTAGATTGTTTTAGGTCTTGAGTTCACATGGTATTCCATCGATTGCAATCTTTGGAACAACATGCTTAGCAATTGCTCTTTGTTTCGGTTTGTTGTAGACAAATGATTCCGCACTTCGATTTTGAATTGCGAGGAATTGAATCTTCCTGCAGCTATGGCAATGGGCTGACGATACCAGCTATATCATGTATTTTCTACGATCCGATGGTTTGATTCAAAACATTGGCTTTCTACTTCTCCCGAACTTCCCAACCTTTCATTTTTTTTGCTCCTATAATAGAGATGCTTGACCCACGTTCCATTATACCCCATTCTTTTTGTTCCTTTTTATAATTTGTTCCACCATTGGGGTTCTCTGAGGCAATCGAAACAATGAATGCCATTCACTTACAAAGCTCTCTATGCAAAAAGATGAGGCCACTCTGAATTTCATTCAAGAAATTGGCAATGTGAATAAAAGGCTGGAAAGCTAGCAGGCGAAAACGACATTGCATTGGGCAACAATATTGAATCGAAAAAGAAATTATTTCGGGTTATATCTGAGATAAAGAGATATGTAAGTGCATGCAATGCTATCTTGGTGAGTCTTGACATTGATAGTAAATGTGACATTTGTTGGCTGGTTGCACCCCCCAAGAAATGAGGATTTGGCATAGAGAAGGTTGATTTGCATCTGAAGGTAGACAATTTGTATGTAAGTTAGATATCCTAACTTTGTTCAGTCTTCTCAATATAGTAAAATTGGGATCTGAGGCCATCTCATACTCTACATTCGCGTTTTCCTTATTTTCATTTGCTTCAAGCCTTTGTATGTTGTATTGCCAATTGAATCATAAAATTAAATGTCGGTTTGCCACTAGCCGCGGTCGATTACGAGCCACCATTAGGCGTGAATCCATTTTGTGAGTGATCATGGTATCCATCTTAAAAGCAGTTAGAATTCATTTTATGCGCCCTTTCCATAATATTTAGAAGGCGTTATAATGTGACATATTTAAAGATTTGCACGCATTTCTACGTGATAAATCTTTTAGAGAATTTGTCGAGGGCATTTCATTGGCTTTAATAGTTCAATATCATCAATTTCATGTCCATCTCTTTTGTTTGTCTGGTTAAATGCTTACTTCCTACAAAGTCTTCTCTAGACGCATTTCATTGGCCTTAATAGTTCAATATCATCAATTTCATGTCCATCTCTTTTTGTTTGTGCGGTTAAATGCTTACTTCCTACAAAGTCTTCTCTAGCGCCCGATTAAATTGGCCCAGGTCCTAGCACTCCCATCTGGTGACATTATATGCATATCTTGATTAATTATAGAAAAACGTATCTTGATATGTTAAAGTGTGCCATCCAAATTGTCTCAACATGATATCAATATGACAAGTGACTGCATGAATTTAAAGCAACTTGTGAACATCTCTTTTGAATTTTGTCCTTCCAATATGCATGGCTTCTAGAAGGTTTGTAATTCAAATATTGCAATGTCCAATCTACAATTCAATGTTTTGTGCTTTGGCTTTGCATAAATTAATTGGAGAGCCCACCCAAATGTTTGCTCGCATTATATGGCATTCCATATATTTCCATCTTCAAAATGCTCAAGGATATCATTATGACAAATAACTACAGAAATTTAAAGCTGCTTATGGACATCTCTTTTAAATTTTCTTCTTCCATTACGCAAGGCTTCTGATTCAAATATTGCTATGTCCAGTCTAAGGTTTGACATCACCCTTTGACCTCATTTGCAAGTTACATTATCCGTCTAAAGGCAAATTCCTCATTCAGATAAAGTCCACATGCATTTTAAGATTCCACACTCGAAAAAACCATTGGATAATCTTAATTTAAATGGTACATATCATTGCCACATGTGCCTGTCACGCCATTATATAACATCTTGCAAAAAAGCTAGTGTAAAATCAAAACCCCAACTACCTAAATATATAGTTCCAAACCAATAATTTCATAAATAGCTCTACATTTTATCATTGACCCATGTCCCAAGGGGCCACTCTATGCAAGGTAGATCTCTTTAAACACAACTGCCAAGCCCAAAGCCCACTACATTTACAAATTGATTGTGCTCTAAGCTAGAACCCAAATGTCATAACATTTACAAAGTCATTGTGGTTCTTCAATCTAAAGTTCAATGGAAAATAATACAACATGATTGTCTCTATATAGCTTGAAGTAAGCCTGCAGCCAGGACAATTATTTGGTCATATCTATATAGGATATTTCTTTTGTTATAGATCTATCTATCTGTCGATGAAAGTTCACTACACATAGCCAACTCTCTAATAAATACTAGGTAATATCATCTTTATACGACAAGTTTCAAGTTCTTTCAATTTTAATAACAACATATATATTTCAATAATTCATATGTTTGGCATCACCTATTCCATCAATGAAATGCTTCGCATTAACTTATATTGTATCTATGCCCGGCAACGCCGGGCACCCGTTGCTAGTTTTTAAAACATGGCTTTTGCTACTAATAACAGGATCTGGATACTTCTATTCATGCGGGAAAGCAAAGCTATGGAAAAATCGCACCACAAGGTTTCCTTCAAAATAAAGTGATATTAAGCCCGATACATGGGTTGTGTATTAGTCCACAACTCTGCCCACCTCAAACTATAGCATCTTCAATAATTATACTTTAGGCTGAAGTGGGTTCTTCTATTCTATTGGGAAAAATGTTTATAGTTAGAGATTCGATTCTTTGCCAATCTGAGTCAATAGACACTAGCACAAAGTCAATTAAGTAATGCATGTAGAAACAAAATAACGCTTCCAACACATTTTGGGCATCCTAAGTTGTTTACCCCCAAATAGCTAACAAATCTCACCAAATAGCATTGAAAAAAGTTGTAGAATAATTACAATAACATTAATACTACAAGAAACTTATCGCGGCCAAGGCAACGGCAGCATTCTCTTCCCCAACTTCGTCTATACAAGCTAGAACATGCGAGAATTTGAACTTGCATTTTGTTGCCTTGTGTTCGGTGCCGATAGAAGAATATTGACCATAACGACTCATTCACGAAGATGTTTGCATTAAATCAAAAGAATCTAAGTTCGAACATACAAAAATTGAGCGTGTTTGAGCATGGGGAATTCTAACCTCTATAGTTGCCAATATATCTATGCAAAATGGTTATTCAAAACGCATATGAATAAAACATGAACCCATTAACCCAATAGCTTTCCATATGGTAGAACAAATTTATGATATGCATCATGGAGATGGTCGTCATGCAATATTGTCCAACACGATTATTTGCTCTGCTCAATGCATGGAAATGTTTCAAGCGTGGTAGATCAAATTTGGCCTCTGCTGATCGCGAGTTGTAGAATTTACATTAACACCCAAAACAATAAAATATGGCATTGATGTCATTCCTAGTGCCTTGACGACTTGTTATTTGAACTTTATGAGCAAAATGCAATGCCAAGACCAACATCATGATTGTTGACAACTAAGTGCATTGATGTTTAGCACATCACTTTTTGTTTTTCGATACATTTCATGCATTGGATTTTACCATTGACATTCTTAGTCTGGCTGGTGATGATCAAATGGGACCTTCAACATTAACACCAATGGCATAATTTAGGCAGAGATCACAATTGAAGCAATAGGGTTTTGAAAAGGAACCAAGATTTGACATGAGACCACATTTGTGGGGCAGAGCATGATTAGGGCACAAGATATGTATCTTTGCATATATGTATCTTTAAACTTACACTTTGTACATGAAAATCACTTTATCTTTGTAATTTTCTACCAAAATAATCAATCTACTTTTGTATGATATCAATATATAACTCTTGTAAAGGTTATTTTACGTCCATTGTTCAATATGGGTGGCTCATATTTAGCCAAAGGCTACCAAGCATCTGAAGCTTTAGGCCACCAATGACCAGAGCTCAGTTCAACCCAAGCCATCTTTAACCAATATTCATGTCTAAAGGCCCTTAAGCTATTACACTTAAAACTTTTCGAATGCCCAATGGTTCTTAGAGACAAAAGTAGGTGCAATTCCGGTACTAACCGCCAGTTCCATATTCTCTTAAATTGCGGTGAGAGGGCATCTTTGGAGAACTCTTATTGGACAAGAATCTGAACAATCATGGAAAAAGTTCCATGATTTTTGGGTTTTGATATGTCCATAAACATGTCCATTTACATGCGCTATTTTCTTAGTGATGAGTCCCGATCAAAACATTTTTATCATGGCTCCCATCCAAATGTAGCATATCACATTGCTCAGTCTGAGACCCAAAATTAAAAAAAAAGGCATTATGCCAAAAATAACATTTGTCACCGTAATTTTTTTCTAGCATATCATACATCGTTGGTTCAATGGAGCAATGAGCTTGAAGCGTATCAGTTGGAAATACCGTTAAAAGCAGGTTTGTGGCGGATCTCGATTCAAGGCCTCCCTCTGGGCCGAGGTAGCGAGGCCAAATTTGTGTTAAAGGGAGAAAATGTTTGCGATCAACTTATTTGCCAAAAATACTAATTCATGCACCACTTATAATGCCGTTTTTTTTTGCCACCGGTGAGTGCCAAGTTACGAAGTGATGTAACCAGCATGGCAATTGAAGGTCATTCCCCGATCATCACGGCTCAAATTGCTTGCAAAAGATAAGGTGTTGGAAAATAAAACTTGGTTTGCGCAAAGTTCAACATGTCTTTGCACCAAAACTGGTATTGGCCTCACGTCTTAAAGCATAAACTACCTTTAACTTTGCCTTTACAACATTGCACTTTGCATCTGAAAGGAACCCAATAAAGTCCCATAGAATTATGGGAGGGAGGTCATTCAAACAAAATTTTGTACTTTTTACCTAAATCTTGACTTGTCTAAATATCCCGGAAGTCATGTCTAAAAGGTTGTTGCATTTTTCCAAACTAGGCAGAACAAATTCCCGGCTTGGGTGACCTTGGGGAAGGGTGGCATCCGGACATTCTAGTTCGATGCTTAAGAACACTTACCCTCGTCTAAATAAATGCGTGTGTCTTGGAGCCTTCATTTGTTCTCTCCCATCGGTGGCGTCTACCCATCTTTGGAGCTTCCCCTCGGGAAGCGGAGACCCGGGGAAAATCTTTGTGGTGCAAAAGCTTGTCTGGCATGTCCAAACTCATTGACACTACGGTTTTGTTAATATCAGCCACATATGTATCCAAGCTTGGGTTTCTCCTCTGTGGGCCCGAACCCGAACCGGTTGTCTGAAGACTCTCTCACTACAACGAAGATGCAACAAAACGAGTTGGATCTGCCATAGCGAGAGAGTTTAAGCGAGGGTCAAATCCACGGATATTTGATCTTTGCTCTCGACACATGTAAACCGTGTTTAAGCTCAATCCATTATCTATGGCCATTATCTATGGCATTGTTAAATCTGAACAATATTTGCTCTAAAATCTGCCACTGTTTTTATGTACATTTAAATAACCTTGTGGTATCAATCGAATAAGGATTTAAAAGGATTTAAAATATACCTTCCGGAATAAGTTTAGCTATGGCTGTCCATTTATTGCCATCTTTTGATCGATCGTAGCAAATAGTTTCTTCTCTTAGTTAAATGTCCATGCACCTTTCTTGATCTTGGGATCCAAATGATTAAACCATCTGCATATTACCTAGATTCTTTGTTAGTTTCTGAGTCTTGAATATAAAAGATGGGCCATATAGTACAAATTTAAAAGCGTGTAATGCTGCAAATTACCTTTCTCCGGCCTTTTTTTTCGATCACGACCCATTTCTTTGTTCCCAAAAGTTCCACCATCTCTACTATCGATCATCCTCCTGATTAAATCATAAGAAAGAAGATTCTAAGCTACTTAGGTAATTACTTTGGGTTCGCGGATTCTTAGCGAGTAGTTACCTCTTTCTTCCGACTTCCTCGGCCGGTATAAGTATGTTTACTAATCTTTTCCCCATCGGCCATGCATTCCATGGCGGATCTATCACCTATGCATCTTGCTTTCTGGTAAAACCATATGATCATTTTGACATGCCAAAGAATTTCGGCCGAAAAGAAAGGGATATAGGCTACCTATTTTTTTTGCCGATTAAGCTTGTTTTCAAGCATCCGGAATAAATAATAAATATTTTTGTTTTTTTTTTCTAAGGTTTTAAGAGTTTAGGTGCGGAATAAATTTCCAGCTTTCCAAAAATCGAAGAAATTCCCTTATTATGATTTTGCACTTTGGGGTTTACGGAAAAAACTCGATTCCCAAAAATCTGGAAAATTGTTTTTGGCAATCGAAATGGGGGTGTGATTGCGGCGGGCATGCATATTGTTGATCAGAACCCAATTAGAAAGAAAGGGTGGATGGATTGGTCGATGTAAGTCGATCGGCATGCGAAAATTTTTGTTGATGGATCGTCTGCGGTGGAGTTCGAATCGTTTGGCCAAAGCTCGGTAGATCTTTGGCCTTACGTATTCAAGTTTAGCGTCTATATACCTTCTCTTAGGTTTTGGATCCATTTCTTTAGGGCTTTTGCATCAGATGATTAAGCAAAGTGAATTCATGGTGGCTTTTTATTTCCTTTTTCCTTGGGGCTAAATATTCACTTTTGTTATGTCGTTTTAGGTTTCTTTTCTGAACCGGCTATAACCAATCACAATTTGAATGCTTCCTTAGTTGCATGAAGAGTTTCGGGTCTTCTGTCATGGCGCCCATGCTCTCCAGGTTTAGATGTATATAGTTTGTAGTATTCATGTCTTTAAACGGAGCCATTAATTTCAAGGATCTGTTTTCTATTGCATGGAATCACAGGTTGTGCAGAGAGTAAAGGAGGGACTAGAATGACCTTCAAATTTTCGAAATTGAGGTAAATATTGAGTGTATCCAATCTGTTTGTTATATTTATGCCTTTGAGGTTTATCTGGCATGTACTTATAAGTATACAGTATCAATGTATCAACGAATCCCCTGTAGCAATTTATGGTTTAAATTTCCACACCCAGTTCTGTTAAGCTAAGATAGGAAAATTGTGCATTATCATTTAAACACCAGTAATATAGTTAAGGTTAGGTCCTCCTTATCTAGGAATTTGATATCTCTATAAGCTGCCTAGCCCTGCAATAGTTTGGCATAACAAATACAATAATTAACATTTGCAGATATAATATATTCGATAAGAAAAATAGTCTTCACGATTCAAGCTCTCCAGGTAAATATTTGAGCTTCAATCCTGCTTAGGATTTGTTCAAACATGATTGTTTAAACATGCTTGATCATTTGATTAATGATCTCTTTCTGCAATATGTCTGCTGATTACTATGCAATTGAGATTGGATTCTCACTTTGCACCCAATGCATAGAGCAATAATGTCCTTGGCAAGAATGGAATTAAGAATGAGGCATATGGAGGAGCTTTTGCATGTTTTGATGGACAAGAACATGGAACTATGTTAGTAGTTGTCCATTTTCAAAGGATTACCCGAATTTTTAAAGAGATCACGATGAACTACTTTTGGTCCTTCCATAGAGTTTGCGTAGAATCTCTTTGTTTACCAAGTATAGGTGTTTACCACTAAGCTGTGGCTGGAGGTACTCTACCTTCTTCAAGATGTCATCTTCTTGGGAACACGATGACGTGATGAGAACAACTATATTGTAGGTACTTAAGGAACAAAATCCATGATGAGAACAACAATGAATTATATTGTAGGTCACTTAGGGAACAAAATCTGAGTGCAGGGGAACCTCTCTTTCTCTTTGGAATTTATGTCCCACGGATCTAGAAGCTGCAGCTTGGAATGGTCATCTGAGAATATGTTATTCTATAGTTATATTTGATTTATATGCCACATATACTTCTTCAATTTCCGCTTGAGTGGATCTTCATTTTGGGGCCACAAATAGTGCATAGACCAGTCTTTAATGCTTCCATTATATTTGGGAGGGCTTACGGATGTTTTTGTGAATAAGGAGCATGGAATTATGTTAATAGCCTTTTCATGTGCATGTACTTGCTCTCCATTTTCAAAGGAGTGCCAGAGTTTTAGAGACATGTTGTGAACTACTTCTGGTCCGTCTATATAGTTTCGAAATCTCTTTGTTTACTCATTATAGTATTTACTATTAAGTTATGGCTGGAGGTACTCCAGCTTCGTCAAGATGCCATCTTCTTGACAACATGAGGAGCTGATGAGAACAACAACAAAATGTTGCAGGCCACTTAGGGAGCCAAAATCTGAGTGCTTGGGAATCTCTTTTTTTTTTTTGTATCCTTTGGATCTAGAAACCTACGCACTTCGGTGTGCATTTGAAAGTATGTCCTTTTGTAGTTATATTAGCTGTATGGAACATGCCCTTCTTCAATTTCTGTGTGATCTGGAGCTTTCTTTTCGGGCCTGAAATTGCATGAGTGGACCTTTCTTTTGAGGCCAAAAATAGTGTGGATAGACCAGTATTTAATGCTTCCATTATGTTTGAGCTTTGAAATAAATATAACCCTATTAAGGCCATATTATAAGTGATTTTTAGTGATGCTTTTAAGAGCTTGCATTAATAAATATTTTCTTTTTTAGTTTTCTTTCTATGCACTAGAGCTTCAATTGCATTTTCATAAGGGCTCCTTTTTTTTGAGGTTTTTCTGCCAGCATAAAATTGTGGCCCAGGAAGTGTCAAAACATCTATTTTTGGGATGAATATGCAATAATCATAAGGTGAGGCAACCATTAGCCTTTGAATCTAGCATACTTAATAATGTCTGGTAACTACTGAATATGTTAGCCTTTGAATCTACTGGATGCTATGACATTATTTAATCGTTAATGGTAAGTTCTAATCCAACATCTACATTTCATTTTCTACAACAGATGCTAAGCATTCCTTTGTAATTTATGGAAGTTGCTGCAGGAAGTGAAACTTGCAGGACAAGAAGCCCAACAGGTAGAGTTGTCAAATTGCAACATCAATTGTTTTGCAGATCCAATTCTTTCTTTATCTACACCTGTTCTTGGAGAAGTACATGATGTCCAGAGGTCGCTTCCATCAGGCCCTACATCTGGATCAGAGTTTAGCATTGCATCGGCAACTGGCATCTCAACCTTTTTTTTGAACAACTTAGCCATCCTCAGCATGAATTGTCATCTTCTATACATAGATGTTTAGTTCGGTAGATCATTTGTCACAACTTGCTAAATGTTATACCAATACGTTGATCACTCATAGCTCCAATGAAGTAAAAGCATGCTTCAAAATCCAAATGCTCGGAAAGTAAGATACTCTCATCCCGAATATTTGCTAACAGTCGCATATGTATCATTTGGACAATAGGAGACTCATTTTGCAACATTTTTGTGCACATGTTTCAATGCTTCAGGATTGTGTTGCTTTAATGCATTGCAATGAAGCAAGAAAAGGGATGATTTAAGTTGCATCCATAATCAATTTGGACATATTAAACAACGGAGTATCTTCGAAAAGGGTTGCCGAGTTGGAATATCAACAAAGTGATTTTATGATAAGCTTGGCAAAAACAAAATTATATCCATTTTGTCTAGCAAGCAAACCATTTAACCAAAATTATATCCATTTTGTCTAGCAAGCAAACCATTTAACCATTTGACGCCTTTAAGTTTCAAACTTCCAAGCTTTTATTAAATTAATGGAGATTGACAAATCGCTATATTTTTCTATGATCTAAAGAACTTTTGGCTAATGTAAAAACCAACGAATTGCTTTCCTTAGAAAACATCAAAAGGATACGAACAATTGAAAATGAGACCTTCTTCATTTCGGTGTGGATGTCAATGACACGGTGTTTAAGGAACCCTACGCGGTCGGATACACCACTGCGTGTGGCAATACCGAGGAGTCGCGGCAAACCAGGCACCGGCGGAAAAAGGCCAATCAAGAAGCGACGAATACAAGGTATGTACCATTGTATGAAGCAAATGGCTTGCCACGCCATTTAATCTTTACTGCATTCAAGCTCTAACATATTTGCCTTTGCCTTTCGGCATTACCTTGAAATGGTTGACAAGATTCTCGGGGAAAGCATACCAAGGATGTCAACAGGTTCGTTTTTATGCGGGGCGACATTTACGCTCTCTTTAAGCCAAATGTGGAATAAATGGAAAAAAGGGGAGCTGAAAGATAACGGGGCCAACAAATAGCGATCAATTGGGCAAAAGGATAAGGACTATTTTAGCGAGAACTACCTCGGATGCATGAGAGGCTGGATTATGAAGATTGCGAAGCTGTCCTCCGGGAAGCCATCGAGGGGACATTTATGTTAAGGTCACATCGGATTATAAGGGTGATAATTTTCTCAAGGCGAGAACCTGAGAACTTGAGGATTCTTGCCTACATGAAGAAGGAGATTCTCAACTACATCCATGATGAACTTGGAATCAAGTGCGAGAATGTTCGAGGACTTGAGAAAGGTGTCCGAGCCAGTTCCCAGACTCAACCCTCCTATCGTAGGGGTGTGGTACATAATAAGTGGGTCTCGGGCGAATCTTGAAGAGGCCCATGGTAATGTGCCCTTCTCATTAAAGCGAGATCCATCCGTAAGATTCTAAAGCCCGAGGCCGGGACGAGTTCAAAAAGATTTCATGTGGAGTCGTTTTCTAGTGGTGGGATTGTTCAGGATCGTCGTGTTGCTGCCCGGCATGATCTGTTTGGATCACGAGGCAAATTACTCCGATTTGGGATCCCACCACTCGCCAAATTCTTTGATGCTTGCTTCTAAGATGGCGGATGTTGAGACATCTTGGATAATATGTTTTGCTAGGCGGAACATCGAGTCTCTTGACCTTTGCCCTTGAGAGACTAGAATCCGGATCTAGAGTTTACTTAGGCATGTATGAAGAGGAAAGTGGGTGGGCACCTGATGGTGGCATAAAAGAGCCAACAGTTGTGGTTCTAGCCACCGGGATCTCAGCCCAAACCGGCTGATGAACACACGGATCTCGGGTTTTATGGTGAACATCCGGGAAAGCACACGAAGTTCCTAAGACCCATAAAGATGCGGTTGGTGCGAGCCGAGGAGAATCGGCTAACAAGCTCCCTGAGGGGGCAGGTTCAAATACAATTGGCAAGGTATGGAAGGGGAATCGTGGTTCACAAGCGAGGTTGGTCTGCTACAACAAAGATACCTTGTCGATAAGCTCGCCCTCCGGGTAACTTTGTTACGGACTTTTTTCGATGGGGCTTTTACTAGGGCATCATTGCGGTTAAAAAGGAGTAGTGTGGCCTATGAGCATGATGGAAAAAAAAGATCCAATGTATGCTAGGGATTCTTGGAAGAATTGACAAGCGTCATTAATCCCTTAGCTTGATCCGGCTGACCATGGACTCGTCGAGTTTTGACTTGGCCCGGGCCTACTCCGGGAGAGACATCACATGGTAGTGGAGGAGAGACATCACATGGTGGTGGAGGAGAGGGGTCCGCAGGTCAGTGCGGGAGAGGCCACGGGATCCGGGGAAAAAGTGGTGCAAGACACAGAAACGCAGATTGACCGAAGTAAGATTAACCCGGATGATATTGATAAAGCAGATGATAATGTTTTTGGTGAGCAATATTGAAAAACTGATTTGCATATCATACTTGTATATAAGATTTACCTCTGTGGTATTAATGATTACTGTACTGATGAATCTTTTGAATCCTGATGACACATACGATCCTAATGTATTTGCCCCTTTTGTATATCTTACTTGTAAAACAAATGGCGCCTTGGCGCCATTTGCAATATGAATATATTGCAACAGACTGGGCGGCCCGCGCTATTTGTTTGCTTTTTTCCGTGTATTGTCCTTATGATTCACTTCAAATGCAGCGACTTTATTGCTTTTTTTCCACAATTTTTATTCAAATGGCGCAACCAGGTTGTTTCGCCCATCGATTTCCGCCCATTTCGTGTCAAATAGAGCGGTTTTCAGGCTAATCCTTGTGCATTTTAAGTAAATAGCGCAGATTTGATTCTTGAATGTGTGAAAAACAACGAACAATTTCATTTTAAAAAATGGAATCCGCGAAATTTCCAACTTTAATGAAACTCCTTAAGAATGTATATGCACTCCAATCAAAGAGACCAATCTTGCCATAGAGGCATGGCATGCTGCCCTTAAGTTGCACCTAGGCATATGTAAACGTGCACTTCTCGGCGGGGAGGGTTGATTGGTTGCTCTACATTCTCACTAACAATGTGGAGACACACATGGCTTACATGAGGTAACATTTACATACCACTACCTAGTCTAATTTACCTTGCATATTTACCTTACAAATGATTGATATATAGCTATGTTCTAGGTCTATGAAGGAACATGGATTTGTAGTAAACACCTCACAGGAACAAATAGTAGAGTGCGCAATTAGAGGCTCTCGGAATATTGCCGACGAACAAGTCACATTTACCAACTTCGAGGAGGATGAGGCTAAAGTGCAAACCGAAGCACTCTTGGGACCAGAGCAGTATTTTGTTGCTGGAGCACACAAGAATTGGGCATGTTGTGATTGCCCTTGGGGAGCCAAGGGTAATCTTTATAAACATCGGTGAAAGTTATGCAAATGCTTGGCAATTGTAAGCATCGAGTGAAAAGTTATGCAAATGCTTGGCAATTACAGGGATCAAGATCTCTTACAGGTCTTGGGTTCCCAATATGGGACAATAGGTGGGGGCATGGACCACCTGAAGCCATATGAAGCCGTGCAAGAGAGTTGTGGAGACCATAGATCCGAGTTGCTTGAGGTAGTACGCCTAGAGGAAGAGTCTCCCTTGCAAACAAGCAATCAAGTGGACTTGAAGAAGACTCAGGCCTCCTTGGAGGCGGTAATTGCTAGAGTGATGTCTAGGGCTCAAAAAGATCCTAACATTTTAGTTGCAATTGATTCTCTCATGAGGCAGCTCGACTTTATACTTGAGAAGATGGATGACATAGGCTGGCACGAGCACTAATATATCAAGTCTACACGAGCTTACCTTGCACTTGGGCGGGAGAATTGGACCGGTTGCTCTACATTCTCACTAACAATGTGGAGACACACATGGCTTACATGAGGTAACATTTACATACCACTACCTAGTCTAATTTACCTTGCATATTTACCTTACAAATGATTGATATATAGCTATGTTCTAGGTCTATGAAGGAACATGGATTTGTAGTAAACACCTCACAGGAACAAATAGTAGAGTCTTAATTAGAGGCGCTCGGAATATTAAAACGAACAAGTCACATTTACCAACCGAGGAGGATGAGGCTAAAGTGCAAACCCGAAGCACTCTTGGACCCAGAGCCCGTATTTTGTTCTTTGGAGCACACAAGAATTGGGCATGTTGTGATTGCCCTTGGGGAGCCAAGGGTAATCTTTGTAAGCATCAGGCGAAAGTTATGCAAATGCTTGGCAATTGTAAGCATCAGGCGAAAGTTATGCAAATGCTTGGCAATTACAGGGATCAAGATCTCTTACAGGTCTTGGGTTCCCAATATGGGACAATAGGTGGGGGCATGGACCACCTGAAGCCATATGAAGCCGTGCAAGAGAGTTGTGGAGACCATAGATCCGAGTTGCTTGAGGTAGTACGCCTAGAGGAAGAGTCTCCCTTGCAAACAAGCAGTCAAGTGGACTTGAAGAAGACTCAGGCCTCCTTGGAGGCGGTAATTGCTAGAGTGATGTCTAGGGCTCAAAAAGATCCTAACATTTTAGTTGCAATTGATTCTCTCATGAGGCAGCTCGACTTTATACTTGAGAAGATGGATGACATAGCTGGCACGAGCACTAATATATCAAGTCTACCTGAGCTTACCTTGGAGGTCAATTGTGGTACTAGCTTGTCACGGTGAAAGACTGTGATAGAACTTGGAAAACATAAGGTGAAGAAAGCAAGGAAGAGTTGGAAGGAAGTTGAGATGGAGGCTTCATGCAAGGCACCATGATTCCCAAATTTTGGGACCTGAAACATGACTTTCAGAACTTGTATTTCTCAATCTTTCAATGCATATCACTAAATGTAATGTCTAAATGTAATGTAATGGTAAAGTCTATCCGGTGATCCCGGAGGAGCATATCCCCTCGACGATAAATTTCCCTAGGGTTTGTCGAAGTTCTAAGGTTCTAAGGTTATAAGGTTATAAGGTTCTAAGGTTTGCAATTTTTTCCCTGATTCGCGGTTTGGTGATCTCGGAGGGCGGGATCACGGTTGGTGATCCCCATCTCCGGATCACCATCGTAAAACAATTCTTTTAATTTTTTTTTCCTCTCGAGGATCTAAGGTTCTAAGGTTTTAAATTTTTTTCGTCCATGATCGGTAATCCCGGAGGATCGGGATCCGCGATGTTGGTGATCCCCACCTCTGGGATCACCATCAGGCGGACAGATTCTTTTTTAATTTTTTTTCCTTCGAAGGTTCTTAGGTCCCAAGGTTTTCAATTTTTTCCGTCCATGGCGAAGCTTGGTGATCCGGAGGCCCGGAATAACCTGGCGTATAACGGGGTCGATATCAATGGGCGATGGCGATCCGGAGGAGGAGATCACACGTTGGATTCGGGTGATCCCGGAGGGCGTATTCACCGAGGAGTCATAGAGGGATCCCGGAGGCGGCGATTTGGCGGGTCCCGATGTCCGCCCATGGCGGCCATGTTGGTGATCCGGGCCGGGATAACGCGACCGATATCGGATCGCCGATGCTCGACCCCTAACGTGGGTGATCCCGAGGAAGGAATCACGCGGTAGCGATGGGTGATCCCGGAGGTCGGATCTCTACGGCTGATTCCGTCATCGATTATCGGCCCGCGGCTTGGGGATCCCGGAGGCCGGGATCAGATTGTTGGTGATTCCGAGGGCGGATCGCCCGGGAAGTTTTTGGTGATACCGGGGCGGGGAACACCACGGACGGCTCGGATGTGTCGCGTGGGCGGCGGCCCAGATTCTGCAGGCCCCCCCCAAGTGTGTCGGTCGGTGAAGCGGGGGCTGAAACGGATTCCGTTGAGCCACAGGGGTGATCTGGGGGGCGGTATTTTAACTCCGGATCCCGAAACCAGGGGTAAAGGCTATCCTGAGCCTTTAAGAACTATAGATCAAGCATGTGAAGCATTCAAACGATTTCAAGCTGAAGTTGAAAGACAGACAGGTAAGAAAATTAAATGTTTAAGAACTAACAGAGGTGGAGAATTTGTATTTGACAGATTTAATAGCTATTGCTTTCAAAATGGCATAAGGAGACAAGTCACATGCTCTCATACACCACAACAAAATGGAGTCTCAGAGAGAAAGAACGGGACCATTTTAAATGCGGTAAGATCAATGATTAGACATGCTGGATTACCTAACTTTCTTTGGGAAGAGGCTATTAAAGCTGCAGTAACTATTTATTTTCCTACTCCCCCTTTTTCTCTTTTCCCATTTCTTATTTCCCCTTCGACTTCTCTTTTTTGCCTTCCTTTTTTTTTTACCTTTTCGCATTTTCCGTTTCTCCCCTTCTATTTACTTCCCTTTCCCCTTCCCCTTTTCTTTTTCCCAATGGCTTTTTCCCTTTCCCATTCCTCCTTTCCCAACCCTTTCTCTCTTCCCATTTTTCCCTTCTATTTCTCCCTCCCCCCTTCACTTTTCTTTTTCTCTTTCCCTTTCTCTTTCCCTTTCTCCATGCTCTATTTCCCTTCTTTTCCCCACCTTTTTTTTCTTCCTATTTTTCCCTTCCCTTTTCCCACCCTTTCTTGGCCTAGTGGTTAGTCCACTTGTCTATCACATTGAGGTCTCGTGTTCGAACCTCACTAGGATCTTGGCATTTTAGGACCTTTGGCCCCTGGTATCCTTGTAGGGGGCGGTGCTCCTTGAAGGGGGATTGCAAGAACATGCCATGTGCCGTCGTATGTCCTAAGGGATGCTGGCTAGTGCTACGACGTGAAAATACACCTTCCTTCCTTCCCTCCTCTTCTCATTTTTCCTGTGCCCTTTTTCCTTCTTTTCCCCCTTCTTTGTTCTTTTTTCCTTTCCCTTTACTCACGCCTTCCCTTTTCTCCTTTCCTCACTTTCCCAGTGTCCTTTTTCCACCCCCTCCCCCTTTATTTTCCCTCTTCTCATGCCATTTTTCCTTCTCTTCTCGCTACCCTTTTTCCCCTTCCCCTTTTTCCCTACCCTTTTTCCCTTCCATTTTCCTTGTGTCCTCTTCCACTTTTCTTGGTGTCCTCTTCCCTTGTCCCTTTTCCTTCCTTTTCTTTTTCTTTCCCCTTACCTTTTCCTGTGCCTTTTTCTTCCCCTGTCCCCCTTTCCCATTTCGCCGTGCATTTTTGCACATCACTTTTTCCCTTTCCTCCTCCTTTTTCCTTTTCCCTTTCCCTTTAAGAGATCAAAGCATGATTAATCATAGTGGTGGGAAGTCGTGCGATAAATCTCAGCCTTTGGATACAATCAGATGATCTTAGCCTTCCAAATTAGGGTTTGATTCATGACATACTTACGCTATAATTTTATAATATAAATATAAGGAAGGAAGGAAGGTGTATTTTTACGTCGTAGCACTAGCCAGCATTAGGGTTTGATTCATGACATACTTATGCTATAAGAAGATAATAACAATAATATTATTATTATTATTATTATTATTAAAGAAAAAGGGAATATTTCCTGATAACCAGTTCACCCGTTTTAAAAACTGCTTCTCTCTTTTAGAGTTTTATTGTTTTCTTGGCCTTCGACACATTTACTCCTCCCTCCAGCTGCTATAGATTATGCCAAACGCTAACAGTGGTACCAGGATGGAGAGCACTGGGATTCCCAGGTCCCATTCGAGATCCTCCACCTCTATCTTCTGCAAGAGGTGGACCTCATTGCGAACATGAAGGCTCATCCCGATTATGCTGATTTCTTGGAATTTTATATCAGGAAATAGTTCCACAATGAGTGCCTCAACACTAGAGTTGTCCCAGAGACCATTCCTGCTCCATGAACCAGAATTGATCCAGTTGACCCACTGCTACATAAACCATTATATATGAGAATAGAAGTTTCAATTTCACAATATATCACTGCCATATCAATCTTTACTTGATTCTTAATGATCTTGGAGAATCTCACGACCAATGAACTCACCTATATGATGTGGTGATTGTCCAAAGTTTAGAGAATTTGCGGTTTACAATGATCCGAACGCATTCTTGACTTTTCCTACCATAAGCAGACCTAAACCTTGTTAAAATTGGAAGTGGTTGCCTATCTATGATAAGTGATTTGTATGTTTTCAGCTTTGGTTGCTATCATCTAACATCCGTGGAAGTCGTTAAACCCCATTTTGTTAAAAAAAATGTCGCTAACGGTTTAGGAATTATTTCTCTCTTATTATTACAAGTTTTGGCTTAATTCTTGTGGCCATGAGTTTTTAACTATATGAAGTACAATGTCATGTTTTTTTGGAGTGTTCATAAGTTATATCGACTTCCAAATTTAATAGAGAATTTCTTATACAGAATTTTGGACAAAATTATATGTTAAAATCCTCCAAAATCACCATCTATAAGTATCACGAGGGTAATGAATGATGCATTATACTTATATCTACATAGAAAATGACTCTATCAACTTGCATATAGTGTAATTAGGGTTTAACCATGCAATTAACTAGATTTAAAGATGATGTACAATCACAGGATTAACACATTAGAGGTTAAAAATTTGAGTTAATTCCACAATTAGAGGCTGAAAACTGAGCATTTACATAGCTAGCGATGTTTATTGATGAATGAAGTGAAGATCTTGAAGTTTAACTATGAGAATCAATAATTAGACCACGTGACCTTTGATGCTTCTTTCTCAGCTTTGTAGAGAACACGCTATAATTCTGCAAATAAACCTTCCAAATGGTTCAATGATATGACAAGGGACATATATATAGGTCCACTATATAGGTTGTGTGGCCTTCTTGCAAAAAAAGACGGAGAAACATAGTCATTTCTTACTAGTATAAAACTGGTATATCTATTGCTGCTACAAAGCATTGGAGTTTTAGTAGGATAATGTTACATATAGTCATCTTTCATGTACACTATATTTTTCATGAATGCGGGCCTTCCTTTGCAATATCTCAATTTTCATATTGAAATAACATATTAGTTGGAAGCATGGACCATGGTCCATAACTAGACCAATTGTGTAGAGCATATATCTCTCTCTAGCCCTATCCATTTTGTCCCTATAATAATACCATGATTTCTTACATTTAATGATACAATTTTTGAAAGGTCTGAGTGGAAGTCCATGTAGATTCAATTGCTGAATAAGTGTACTATAAATTCACAGTTGTTTGTGCTTAAACATTGCCCTCAAATTATGCAAGCGTGTCTAACCAACCAATTTTATCCTATAGAGAACTGTGCGTATAATCTCTATTCCAAAGTTGGGATCAAAATTGATTAAGATGTTGCCTCTATTCTATTCTATTCTATTCTATTCTATTAATTTTAAACTTCCAATCCTGTGGACCAATAATGATCTGCAGTGGAACTGCACATAGCAGTCAAACTTGACTTTTTATGGTCATAAACTTTCATATTTTTCTTTGAACTTTTTGGCATTGATTTTATAAAATGGGACATTTTGAGAGTGTGTCTTTTCAAAGTCACATCTCGAGGCATAAATCTAGAATAAACATAGAAGACATATTTGAAGTTAATGCTGTAAAGATAAATCCAAATCCCAAGGTTATGTTGAGTTAAAGTTCATCTCATGATAGTTCATATGATTGTTTATATGATAGAAGGAGTTCAAAGCATAAGCACGATTCTAAGTTTGACCATAGGGGAATGAAATACGAATGTGAATTTGGAATGCCATGGTTGAGTCAGATTTGTGGTATCAGCATAAACAATGCTATGCTATATGAGCTAAGGGGATTTGAACTCAAGTTATTAATGGGTGCAGTTATATCTAAAGGTCGAAAATTGCTTGTATAGGGAGATGTATCTGCATTTGAAAGTTAAACCATTGACAGCTATTTATTTTAAGAAAGTTGACCTAATATTGATCTCGGTCCAATAGATGAAGGACAGTCCATGTTCGATCTGACTCGGTCGAATGATGGTGATACATGCAGATTATGGAAGCTCGGTGGTTGCCACAACCGCCGGGCCCAATAATGTAAATACAAAGAGAATAGTTAGAATCGGCACTGGGGAAATTTGATCGAAGATCAGTTGTGGTAAGTTTAAATGTTTTTGGTGCAATTGATTTAAGATAGACATGGTCTATTACGATGAGTTGATATCAAAGAAATTACTAGCTTAAAATTGCTTAAGTGAATAGAGGAGAATTGGATTAGTCTAGCCATTAATTTGAAATCTTTTTATGACTTGAATTGTATGAGATCTTTTAAATGACAATGGCATTAATTTGAGATCAAGTGTGTGAAGTAAATCAGGGTGCTCGAATCCAAACATTATATTGGTATCAATAAATATTTATGTCTAGATACTAACATTGGTATCAGAGCTAGTTACAGCAAAATGTCCAGCAGATTTGGAGCAGGCCTTTTAAGTGCCTTAGATGTTTTCAAAGGAGACTCTGGCTTCCAATTATGGAAGGAGAAGATCAAGCACATATTGCAGGTAGAAGACCTGTGGGATCTGATAGATTTTGCTGAAGGAGAATCTAGAGTCAGGAGTTTCACGAGTAGAACTGTTGAAGGGAGTTCTAACTATTGAGGTTATCAGTGAGATGTCAGCAAGAAGGGGAGTGGGAGATAATGCCAGGATTAGGGAAGCCCAAGGCATTATCATGTGTAAGGTAAGTTCCAGCATTGTTGCTAAAGCTAAGGGGAATGACACCCAAGCAAATGTGGAATTACATGATAATAAATTATGAGGAAAAGACATCCTCACAAATAGATGTACTAGTGAATGAACTAAGGAGGCTCAAATTTCATGAAAATGATGACATTAATGACTTCCTTCAGAAATTTGACAATGTAATTGCAGACTTAGAGAGAGCTGGAGTAATGTACACTCAGCAGCATCAAGTGTTGGCCATGTCTCGAGCAGTATCTAGTCTAGGTAACATATCTATGTTTATGAGAACCATTGCAAAAACAAAGCTTGAAGCAGAAAGAATGCTTAAAACAGAAATTGAGCAAGGCAAAGTGTTAGGTGAGGAGGAAGCCTCACAAATATTGTATGTAAAAGGGAAAAATGACAGCAAACTAGGACCATGCTATAACTATAACATGTATGGCCATCTTAAGGTGAATTGTCCAATATTGTCAAAAGAAATTCACTATTATAACTGTGGAGGCAAGGGGCATATTGCCGCAACCTGCTCTACACCAAAGAATAATGATTTCAGGGGAAAATCAAAAGGTGGCAGAGGTTCTGGATCAAGGGGAAGAGGGCGAGGCAGGGGAAGAGCTCCTAATCATGAAGCCAACATTGCAGAGGAGGTTAGAAGATGAACCAAATGAAGAAGAAGAGGTAAGCAAATCTGATATGTTCATGGTTTCTGACAGCAAAACTAACAATGATGACTTCATAATTATAGATAGTGGAGCTGAGAAATCCATAGCTTGCACATCCAAAATTCTTAAAGAATGCATTGGAAACATGGGAGGTCACATTCAAGTTGGCAATGGGCAACTGCAAAAAATAGAGCAAGTAGGAGTATTAGAACTTTATGACTTGGAAGGAAATGCTATAAACTTGAAAAATGTTCTATGTGTGCCTAGTATAGTCAGAAATCTCATTTTAGTCTGTCAACTGGTTGGGGTTCAAAGTGGTCTTTGAGCAGATGGAATGTAAAATCTATGAAGGGAATATACTAAAATTTCTTGGTAAAGAGTGGGAAATTTGTATGGTATATTAATCCAAAAGCAAAAAGAAGTTATGCATGGCAGCCGTACACCAGCCGAGATGACGAGAATGAGGGAAAACGGAAAAGGAGAAAGGAAGTGGATGTGGAAACTCCTGAAAATGCATTTGAGCAAAGGAAAGGAAGTATGGTTAAGTCCAGGGATATACGATGTTTCCGTTGTGGTGGAAATCACTATCAGAGGTATTGTCCTGAGAATAAAGTTGTTATAAGGTTTGAGTACGCTCCACAGCCAAGAAAAAGCATTGAAGGTAAAATGCATAATGTTCACATAAAGAAATTAGATCCAGGTTTATCTGAAGCTGAGGAGTTAAAAGCGGAGAAGAAAGCAGCTCAAGTAGTGCATATGGAAGAAGAGAAGGGCAAACGGAATATAGGTTACCATTTGCCTGGTAAATAATAGCGTGATTAAGGACTCAGTCTAGAATTTAGATATCTTATATCTATGATTGTTATATTTCCTTAAGATGATTGTTCATGCCATTAATAAAATACAAAAACTATGGTTGGTGGCATACATGTTTAGTATTAATGGATGAATTTGCAATTTTAGATCGATGTCTAAGCAAATTGCTATCAGTAGTTGGTTCTACTGGCAGAGGTTGGTGCCTCAATGTAACCCCAAACTCTTATAAACTTAACCCAATCCTTGTTAAGAACTTTAAATAAATTAGTATAATCTTAGGCCTTGAAATTATTTTACATCCTCGTAGGGTAAACTAAACCTTTCTATACCTTATCCAAACTTTTAGCCTCAACAAATGTGGTCGTCATGAATAGTTGGTGCTATTTGTGAGATCATTACCTTTTAACTTGAACCTAAAATGTATTGAGTTGGTGCTCAATTGGATAAATTAAGTTGGTGCTTAATTCGTTTATGGGCACAACTGAGGTCAGTTGCCTTCTAAGGGGAGGAATTGATATGGTTATGGTAGCTCTGGGAGTGGCCTTGAACGTTGGCCTTGGTGGACTAACATGGGTATGCGAGAATGGCGAATTAATGGCAAGGCAAGGAAGATAAAATGGCAAAGACATCTTATGTTAGTAGAAGCTAAATAATATCTTGTAAGATATTATTTAATGGCTAAGCATTGTAAGGCCTGTTTAAAATAGGAAGAGCCGAAACTGGCAAAAGGAAATCGAACCTTTTTACAAAGGGGGCCAGCATCGGATTTAGATAGAGGCAGCATCGAATCTTGGAGGGACAACACCAACGTAGCCATCCAACTTCCGGATCGTCTCCAACAACAGACTACTTGTCGGAATTGCCAAGATCGACTTTGTCCTTAAGCCAGCCAGATTCTTCTGCTGATAATCCTGATCCTTTGCCTAGATGTTTTGCCATAGCCTCCTGCCTTGCTGTTAATTTTGCCAGAGCTCCACACTGGTTGGCCCAGTTGGGTGGAGAACTGCCATTAATTACCTTGTGATTCTGGATCTTCCTCTAGTTTTGGTGAACTAGAGGCAGATCTACCTGAGCTATTGGTTTAGCTCGTAAAAAATGCCTGAGCAGAAGCTTCTGTTAATGAAACGTCAGATCGCCCAACTCCAGCAGTATGTTCTGCAACAGTCAACTTCCCTTGTGGTTCAAGACTATGGCCCAGAAGCATCTGCGACAGAGATCCCTCAACTGCCGCCACCTGCACAAGCTCCAAACCATGCATCGATCATGCACAAAACATGCCCACGGCTCCTCATCATTAGATAACGGTTCAGACTCATCTGACTCTTCTGAATCTTCAGCCTCCACTGCTTCTGATCGTGACCATGCAAAGTCCAAGAATAAAGACTATCAGAAGATGGTGGACTCGGCTATAACAAGTATATGGAAGAATCGCAAACGGGCCCAATTCTCAGGTACTTCCGCTCAGGAGTGGATGTTGAATCTTGGTTGGATGAGATGTGCGAATTTGGAAAGTCTTATGGGATGACCGAAAGGGACATAGTCAAGTGGCAACTACCAACCTCACTAAGTCAGCCAGAATTTGGTGAAAAGGCTATGCGAGATCCCATGGCTTGAACAGGGCCAGGTGCAAATTTAAAACTCTTGCAAAAGCCTTTAAGTCCCACTATGTCCCCGAGGCGCACAGGTATAAGCAGATACAAACATTCTACCATCTGGAGCAACATGCCCTCTTTGTCCAGGTTTATGCTGATGAATTCATACGCCTGCAGCTGTATGTACCGGAATCAATGAGCATCGTGCTATAGAGGGCTACATTGAAGGGTTGTCACCAGCGTTGCAGGAGATGATACGCGCCATTGATCCAAAAATTGTGGCAGAGGCCAAGATAAAAACCCTCAGTTTGGAGGAGGACGCCCAAAGTCATCTTATCCGCATCCTGCTAGTTTTATTCTAGGCAAGACATATGTGCCATTCAGGACCCGCTCTCTTTGTCCAAGCCCTTCTCAAAGAATCACCGCCGAAACACGTAAAAGAAGGTGAGCTTCAATGCACCAGAGAAGTCGTGCAATGTTGCTGACCCGATGCAACAGATCCTCCAATCTATTCCAAGGGAGGACTCGCGACTAGCTGAGGCTGGACAAAGCTTGTTTCCGATGTTTTTGACCAGGGCACCGCATGCAAGAATGTCTGTACGTAACCCAAGTGGCGCAGGTAGCCTCGGCTGAAGTGGATTGGGAGGATTGTACGCCTTTCTGTGACTTACCGGCCCTTATTGATGAAGAGGCTCCAGACTATCTAGAAGGTGAGTCTCACATTTTTGCTGCTATAGAAACTGGCAATGCTAACAGCCAACCATCTGTCATATACATCATTGGACACATTGATAGCAAACCCTTTGTTATCTTAATGGATACTGGCGGTACGCATAATTTTACGTCTCCCAGATTGGCCGAGTCATTGAACCTTACAACTCTGGAATTCAAACCATGGAATAATTTAAGGGCTAAACTTAGCTATTTGGCGATTTTTTAGCACATTTTCAAAAATCTTTGACTAAAGTAAATGGAAAAAATTGGGAAAAAAATAATAATTTTAGCTTAACTTTTTTCAGGACTGCACCAACCTTGGAGCTCTTTAGCCAAATGCTAGAAAGTAAGAGAGTGAAATTTTATATTGTTTAGCTAAATCATATAAACTTTTAGAATGAATTTCGGGCCAGTTTAGCTAACATCATTCTAATTTATATGAAATATATGATTAGTGGTTTAGTTTCTAGCATTATGAATTAATTTGAGTCCTAGACTTTGCTACTTCGCATCATTTTAGAATGTTTTCACAAAGAAAATGACCAAAATAAATGGAATATATTGAAAAAAAAAGGTATAGTAATTTGGCTTAATATTTTCTGTTTTCCACACCATAAGAAATTTTGGGGTCGGTATTTGGGTTAGTTTAGCTAAACGCTAGAAAGTATGAGAGGAAAAATGTGTAGAGTTTAGCTAAACCACAGAAAGTTTTCGGATTAATATCGAGTAAGTTTAGCTAAAGTCATTCTGGCTAATAAGAAATATGCGATTAGTAATTTATTCCCTGATTCAAACCACGTCCCGTCACCTTGGCAAGTGGAACTATCTGCCACACACAAGGTCGTCGGGTTAATTTGAATATCCAGCTACCAGAAGCACCAGTTGCTCTAAGCGCCAAAATTATGAATATTGGCAAATATAATTTGATTGTCGGCATGGAGTGCTTGGCAGTTGCGAAAGCCAAAATTGACTGTGAGAAGTGTGTTGTCACTTTCAATGCAGCTAACGGGGCCCGTGTCAACTAACAGGTAATCAAGTTCAATCCATTATGCAAAGCATGTCATTGTCACAGTTGAACAAGGCTATCTGGAACAACCAGGTTGCTTGTATTGTTCCACTTGCCTCAGTGGAAATTGATGCCCAGAAAGAGGAAACCATTCGAGCCTTGCCTAAAGCTATTGCTAGCTTACTTCATGAATTTCAGGACCTTTTCCCTGACGAAATTCAAAAGCTATCACCTTTTAGGGGGGTAGAGTGCAAGATTGCACTTGCGCCAAGTACAAAGCCAACTAGTAAGCATCGTACCGTATGAGCATACCCGAATTGGCAGAGCTTAAGAAGCAGTTGCATGACCTTCTTAAGTTAGGGTTCATTCACCCTAGTGTTTTCCTTTTTGATGCACCAATTCTCTTTGTCAAGAAGAAGGATGGCACACTGCAAATGTGCATTGATTACCGTCAGTTGAATAAGGATATTATTAAGAATCGGTATGCATTGCCGCGAGCCGATGACCTTATGGACCAATTGCAAGGGGCAAACTACTTTTCCAAGATCGATCTTCGATTGGGATATCACCAAATAAGAATCAAGGAGGAGGATGTCCATAAATCAGCTTTCCGGACTCGCTATGGCCACTATGAATTTACTGTTATGATCTTTGGCCTAACAAATGCACCGGTCATGTTGGTGCGTCTAATGAACGATATCTTCCATGAGTGCTTAGATGAGTTTGCCATTATTTTCTTTGATGACATACTAATCTACAGTAAAGTTGTGAAGGACGATGAACATCATCTTCCACTCGCCTTAGAGAAGTTGCGGCGCCATCAACTCTTTGCCAAGTTCTCCAAACGCAAATTTGCCACCACGAGAGTGGAGTACTTAGGCTATATTGTGTCTGCCAATGGTATAGCAACATGTCCAGCTAAGATTCATGCAGTAAAAGAATGGTCAGCCCCTACAAATGTCTCAGAAGTCAGAAGCTTCCTGGGCTTGGCAAGGTACTATCGAGAGTTTGTTCAAAACTTTGCCAAGATAGCAGCATCCCTCACTGATCTAACTAAACATGAAAAGGTCAAGGATTGGGCCACACGGTATAGTCAGGGTTCTAGCAATTGAAAGAGGCATTAACCACTGCTATAGTTCTTACCTTCCAGATCCTCAGAAGGATAAGTAGGTTGCAACTAATGCCAGTAAAATAGCTACAGGAGATGTACTAATGCAGGAAGGAAGTGTTATCGCCCATGATTCTAAAAATACGAACAATGCCCAGCAGCGATATTTTACGCATGACCAGGAATTGTTTTCGGTCGTGCGAGCCTTGCGAATATGGAGGCACTATCTCCTGGGGAGAAGGTATTAATTGGACACAGATCATCAGAGCCTCCAATACATCTTCACACAATCCAACCTCAACCTTCGCCAATGCAGATGGATGGAATTTTTGGAGGAATATGATTTTGAGGTGGTGCATAAACCTGGTAAACATAACCTCATTGCAGATGCTCTTTCAAGGCACCCCTTGGTGACTCGCACGCATTGCAACACCATTTCCACTCTCACCAATGAGTTTTAAAAGACTATTACCCAAACACTCTCCATCGATCCTAAATTCAGGGAGGTGTGGCTCAGTTTGTCTAAGGAGGCACGGACGGACAAGAAATGAGAAACCTTTCGCTATTTTAAGAAGGAAGGTTATCTCCTCTATCATAAGAATAAGTTATGTGTGCCAGCGACCTCAGACATCCGGAAGCTCATCCTTCATGACACACATAATAGTCCTATAGCAGGACACGCTGGGTTTATGAAGACATATTTTAATGTGCGATCCAGCTACTTCTGGCTTGATATGAAGATGCACATTTCTAGATATATCAAGCAGTGCCAACTTTGCCAACAAACAAAGGTTGAACAGTTGCGCACTCCAGGCGAATTAGAGCCTTTAGAGGTGCCCAATGCTAAGTGGGAAATCATCACCATGGTCTTTATTATCGGTCTCCCACGGACCCTTAGGGGATATGATGCCTTGATGGAGGTGGTCGACAAGCTCTCCAAGATGGCCACTTCTTGCCATGCCACACCATGAATACGGCCTTGAATACGGCACTGCTGTTTGCTAAAGAGACTTTTTGACTCCAGGGGATGCCACCCCAAATTATTTCAGATCGCGGTCCCAAATTTGTAAGTGTATTCTGGACAGATTTCTTTGGCACTATACAAACCATGGATAGGTTACGTACATATGAAATTATTTTTCAGGCGTATAAAGTCCAAAAATTATTTTTGGAAAAAATACGATTTTTAAGTATTTAATACTCGGCCCTAGGAAAAAACAAAATTTCGGCGTAAAGCGAAACCTTACCGTTTAAACTACGAATTTTTTTTCGGCGTAGCGAAAGTTTATTTTTTAAACTACGCGAATCTCCTCCCCACTTTGGCGTGGCGAAAGTCATAAGTTTAAACTACAAAACTTTTTTCAAAAGCAAAACAGATATATTAAACTTATCGAAAAATTTTTTTCGCTTAAATGTAAAAGTCGTTTTATAAGTTTAAACTACATGAGCGTGTTTCTCAGCGTAAAGCGAAATAGTAGTTTTTAAAAGCGAACTTTTCTTTATATATTCGGAGGCATTTTCTTTGTTTTTATTAGAAAAAGGTAAACCACCACCCTCCCCTCCTTCACAACCTTACAATGCCCCTTTTTTTTTTTTTTTCATTTTTTTCTTAGTTTTAGGCAAACCTAGTTAGTTTTTTTTTGTTTTTTATTGTAGGTCTAGGGTTCCTCCATAGTGAGGGCCCTCGCCATTGCCCCCCCCTCCATTGATAGGGGAGCGCCTCGCTCTATGGTCGAATCCGTGATTTTTTTTATGAAAAAATAATGAAAAAAAAAAAAAAAAACAATAGAATGTAAAACAAAAAAAAGAAAAAAATAATGAAATAAAAATAAAAATAAAAATAAGAAAGAGAATTTTGGTTGCCTACCCTTTCATCGACAACAATAGCGCTTAGGGTAGGGAGTTCAATAAAGAGAGACTAGGTTTTAGTTCCTGGACCGATCCTTGGTTGGCAAGGACCCTCGCCGGGCGTGCCACATTGAATTGTGCCATCTTGGGGGTGGGTGTCATTGCCGATGTCGAGGATTGCTAGGGTCAACCTCCCATTTAGGTGTATAGCCCTCTCCGCCGCTTGTTGGCCCCGGTCCTTGTGATTGCTAAAAAGGTGGGTGTTGTACTCTTATGGAAGGTTAGGTGAATATTTAATGAGATATACCCTATTTTCTGACGGTGTTGTTGACGAAAGTCCAACACTAATATAGGGAGTGGCGTATATTTCATTAAATATTCGTGACTTTGCTAGGTGGTGGTCTTATGCAATATGTTCAGTTGAGTGCCGCCAACCTCTATGAGGGAGTTTCCTAATGGAGTCGATGAGTCGGGTCGATCATAAGTTAAACTTGTTGAAGAGAATGAGAGAAATGCCTTTCATATAATCGTAAATCATCAAACTCGGTAGATTAACCATAGAGTGCCTATAACTGTCAACTTGAAACTTCGGTGGGGTATCTATAATTGATCAAGCTTGAAACTTATCTAGAATCTTAATGAACTATTTCACGGCTTATTGACACTCACTAAAGTGGGTTTTTTTTTTTCCCCAGACTTTTAGGTATTGTTGCTTGCTTTGCTTTCTGCTTGGCATATCGCTATCTATACAAAGTTTCTTCTAAAGTCGCTATGAATCCACAAGAGTTAGATGGGCTTAGACTAGAAGCAAGTGAGCCTCACATGAGCCCTAAAGAAGGACCTAGGGTAGAAGCGAGCCTCACATGAACCCGCAGGCTGAGTCCTCTACTAAGATGCAAAGGAAAAGATCAAGACCCCAACATCCATGGTCCTCAAGACCCGCTTTAATGAATTGGCTTTGTGAGCGAATATGCTGCCACCCCATCCGAAAGTTAGAGTTGATTACTACAACAGGGCGAAGGATGGCTAGACTTCCACCAAGTCTCATGAGATGCCTTTGAGAGCTTTTGGGCCTCGAACGATAGACCTAGAACTCAAAAAGATTGATACTGAAAGGTATGCTTGGATAGATGGCAATGTATCCCGTACAAGTGAAAATATGATTCATGCGGTGGCAAATCTAACTAGTCCGCGCTTGAGAGAGTCTTTGAAAGATAAAAGGCGTGGAATGGAACATGGCTTGGACCTAATCGAAGCTTAGAAAGGAAACCCATCAGCCCCCATCTAGTTAAGAAAGTGTTGGCACGGAGACTATTAGAGCCAAGCGTCTTGGTGAAACCGGTAAAGAGTGGGAAGCAAGAAAAAAAGGCGGATGCCAAGACTATATGGTTTGCAATGGTGGATTCCTCTCAAATAATCAATAGGACCCGAGAATTGGTTCAGAAACATATGGAACGGTATTCAAATGCAATATCTTGGGTTCTAGTTTTCTTAAAGACGAACCCTATTGTGTTAAATTTCAGAATGATGATGTCTTGGTTAGGTGCGGCTAGGCCTGATGTGATAGTAAAGGCCATGATGAAAACATGAGGGAATCACAAATGCAAGAGTTAGGCATGGGTCTATCATACGTTTGCATTGGCCGCAAACCGGGTTGGAAAGAAACGGGTTGATATTTCCCCACCGGAATGGGGTCCTTGTGCATCTCTTTTTGTGCATCATGGAGATAATGAGTTTGCCGGGCATGCATTTAAGAGATTAGGGTATAAGCCCTCATTGTCCGAGGTCGACGTCCATAAGCTTGAGCAACGAAGAAAGCAAGAGTTATATGTTGCTCAAAGAGTGGGTGATCTAACTATGTCGTTTTTAAGCGGCTTGCTTAAGCTTCATAAGGAGCACCATTTACACATGGACTTGCACCCGGGCAATGTCTTGCTTCATTTTGAATTTGGGAAAGAGAGAGGATGCACGGACCCCCAGGCTGTTTATATTGGTATATGTGACTGGGGAGAAGAACGGTTAATAGGCGAGCCTGTGGAAGTGAAGCGGTGGGCATACAAAGGCATGGATGCTGCCGTCAAAAAGGCGATTGAGAATGAAAGGCTTGCCTATCCATTGTATTGGGGTCCAAAAAGAGATGGAACTAAGACGGTGCAATCAAGGGTAGACTTTGACCTCTTAGGGGCAGCCTACTTTATCTATTACCTTGCTGATTTTGCACGCAAGCATTCTTTCTTGGAGACTATGGGTACCAATGAACAAAGCCAGAGGTTTCGAAACATGTGCGATTATTTGAAGCACTGTACAGAATCCCCAATACGAGACAAGGCACGCAAGTTTGATCTGAACCAGCTACTGAACACCATGCGGAGCACTTGGAATTGCTCACCAACACATTGCACAAGACCCCAAACGGAATCAGATTGGATTCCTCAAGTTGGGTTAGGTGCAGACGATGCTGACGAAGCGGACCAAAGTCACGCTTAGCGTGCCATTTATGAGCTCTCTTGTACGCAACCAAAGAAATTATTGATTGAACAATTGCTTTAAATACATTCAATAAAACAGCTTTGGCATTCTTATGTATTTATTTTTGTTGCACTTGTTTTTTTTTTATAATTTATAAGTCATATTGAGTTGTTTTTTATTTCGCGCAGTTAACGTAAAGCCTATCCGCAAGAAAACGAACAAACAACCTACCTAGTTCCAAAGACAAAAGAATGTCTCAACGACCGAGTTCATCTCATCGGCAACGGAGTTCTTCTCATCAGCAGACGAGAGAAGGGGCTGATGAAACTGGGCATGGAGGCGACTTCTCGTCGTCCCGCTTTGAGAACTCGGAACCCGGATAGATTTGTATTCCCTTCTCTACCTACATTGTCGAGGTCGTGGCACAACAGATATGTATGCGCAGGAACATGCTAGAATGAATGAAGCGTGCAAAAGAGTTGTTGAGGTTGAGGGCAATGGCGTAAGTGGCCAAGAAAGAAGGTATCACAATCACGAGAGGTGCACGGAGTTGCATGTGACATGGGCCCAGTTGTTTGCCATGGAGCGGATTTTGAGGATATCGAGGCCAATTTAGATTCCACCTGGGCTTTGACGCCGACCGCCAAGCGGAGAGCGGTAAGTATAAGGCATACGAATCAGAAGATCCTCAAGTCCGAGCAAAAAGCTTTGGAGAGGTGGGTGCAAGTGAAAGGAACAATGATAAAAACCACGAATTCACAAGACGTTTGCCAAACAAGTGTACTATGAGATTGTGAGAGGGGAGCCCGTAAATTATGCCAAGAGAAAGTGGAAACAAGGAAGCGGCAGTGGTAGCAAGAAGAGAGTGAAGCTCACGGCTTATCTCGAAAGCGCTTGGTGATGAGCCCGTGACTATAACCTATTTGCTCCAAGATGCCATAAAACTTTATGTGGCGGGGTAGCGGCGGCGAAGTCAAAAGGATGATATGAGGTAGATCTGAAGGCTTAGTTAGAGAATGAAAGAAGTCGAAACCTCACTCTGTCAGAGGAAAACTTGCGCTTAAAAGATCATGCAAATGCTCATGACAAGATGGCTGCAGAATTACTAGACATGAAGAATCAACTTGCAGCTTTGGGTAGGGAAAATACAGTGTTGAGAGTAGACAATGAGCATATGCGTACAATATCAAGAGTGTTAGATTCTGATCCCCTTAGAGTCTCCAAGGAGCAGGGTATTGCATACCTCCCTCCCGAATACCTATATGATAGTCAGTGGGATGATGTAAAGAACGGGGACTTTAGATATTGTCAAGTGTGTGCGGACAATCTAACCCAAGTTGGTTGGTATGCCTTAGGGTTGTGGACATCGTCTGCATTTGAGGTGTTTGTTGGATTGGATGATGGGCAGTAGGTTCTGTCCAGCAGAGGATGGATATATTATACCAGAGCGCCAGTATGCAATGCTCAACTTGCAATCACGCATGCCTCCCTTGCCACCTCTGATTGCTCGCAGGAGGGATGGAATGGCTCATGTGTTCCAATCCCAACGTGAAATGGACCTTTGGAGGGGGGTAGAAGAACCGGGTGAAGGTGAAGAGGTACCGACATTATTATCCGATTACACACCCGCCCGCCTCGGGCCAGCAGGTGATTGTGGTGCGAACGTGGATGCAGACGAGTACTTAAACCCATGAGCAATCTACATTATTTTTTTGATATTTTTTCCTAAGATCTCAGATGCACATGAATGAACCAACGTTCGTTGACGAGGATTTCTTTGTCTTAATCAAATTTTGGGGGTTGGGTTGCCACATTGAGTTGTTTGTATTATAGTTAAGTAAAGTAAGTATGTGAGTGAGTCAAAACATCTACACACGTAACCTATTTGACATCTGGACCTCATGTCAGGCTCAATCTCTTTTGTTTGTCCTGTTTGATGTATCTAAATTGCCCCCTAGGATGAGGTCTCTCACTCATTTTAGGTGGCGATTTAGATACATCAAGCAGGACAAACTCGAAAAGGGAGTAAGCCTGAATTAGATCGCGACCCTCTTGAATCGCCACCAGGTCACCAGTCTGGTTGATGAGTTCAAGCATCGAGTCTTCCCAGTCTTTCTTTCCCCTCCTCTTTGGGCAATATAGTTTAGTTTATATGCTAAGTGGCATCGTCCAAAGAGGGGTGAAAGCAAGGGCTGGGAAGTCTCGATGCTTGTACTCAGGTCAATTTGGGAGTCCGCGATGCTTTGATTCTTGAATTCAAGCATCGAGACTTCCCCGTTTTTCTTTCCCCCGCCTCTTTGGGCAATGTAGCTTAGTTTACTTGCTAAGTTCCATTGTCCATAAGAGGCGGGTGAAAGCAAAGATTGGGACGTCTCGATGCTTGGACCCAGGCTTAGTCGCTTTCGTTTGTCCTGTTTGCTGTATCTAATTTGCCCCCTAGCATGAGGTCGCTCACTCATTTTAGGTGGCGAATTAGATACAACAAGCAAGAAACTCGAAAAGGGAGTAAGCCTGAATTAGATCGCGACCCTCTTGAATCGTTGTCAGGTCACCAGGCTTTATATTCTCCGTGGCAAACAATATAGACTTCTCGAAATTCTTGTTACCTCCTTTAGAAAGAGTGAGCTTTGCTCTGACTCTCTTTTGGGTGTCTCTGTGTCAATGTATCTTAGATACTTTGCAAGGCTATATTACACAAAGACGCCCAAAATGGGGGCCGGAGCAAAAATCGTTCGTTCTAGAGGAGGTTACAAGGTTTTTGAGTACTCTATTTCTATTGTGGCCACAGAGGATATAAGGCCTAGTGGTTGCTTGCGATTCTGTGGGTTCATTAGATGTTAGTGATTGATGAGTTCAAGCATCGAGACTTCCCCGTTTTTCTTTCCCCCCGCCTCTTTGGGCAATGTAGCTTAGTTTACATGCTAAGTTCCATTGTCCAAAGAGGGGTGAAAGCAAGGTTTGGGAAGTCTCGATGCTTGCACTCAGGTCTCTTTCATCCTGGCTTAGTCTCTTTTGCTTGTCCTGTTTATTGTATCTAAACTCACCAGGCTTGATATTGTTCGCTGCAAACAATATAGACTTCTCGAAATTCTTGTTACCTCCTCTAGAAAGAGCGAGCTTTGTCCTGACTCTCTTTTGTAGTCTCTCTGTATCAATGTAGCTTAGTTACTTTGCTAGGTTATATTACACAAAGAGGCTCAAAATGGGAGCCAGGGCAAAAATCGTTCGTTTTAGAGGTAAAAGTTCTCTTATACAAGTTGATATGATGTCAAAGGTGATAGCGAACCCTAATTTCAAGCCAAAGTGGTGCCTGGGCGTTGTCCATCTATATAGCGGATCGTAGGCACCAAACCATGGAACATCCTAACTCCCCGCTATTCTTTGGAGAACCTTGAGCATCGATGATGACTTGAAATTAGAGGACCGTCTCCTTTGGCGTGGTGGTGGATTGTACATCGGCGAGGTAACAAGGTTTTTGAGTACTCTATTTTTATTGTGGCAAATGGATGATATCAGCCTAGTGGTTTGCGATTACGTGGGTTCATTTGAGATTAGTGATTGATGAGTTCAAACAACGAGACTTCCCTTTTTTTCCCTCGCCTCTTTCGGAAATGTAGCTTAGCTTGAATGCTAAGTTCCATTATCCAAAGAGGCTGGGTCAACAAGATTTGGGAATTCTACGATGCTTTAACTTTGATATCCAAAGATCCATGCTTGCACTCGGTCTTTGGGTAACTCCGATGCGTAAATTGGCATTTGAATGCCATCGGATTGTGTATTTGTACCTCCATTCCTTTGGGCGGCACCTGCCATGTAAACACATTAGGTATGTAGAGCATGTGCCACCTCTTGGAATGGAGTACAGAGTATACAATCCTGATGGCATTCAAATGCCAATTTGGCGTACTGGAGATGGGAGGATGTGGACGGTGAATGGTGAGGCGAAATCGGCATTTGAATGCCATCAGGACCTATAATTTGTACCTCCATTCCTTTGGGTGGCACATGCCATGCAAACCCATTTGGTATTCAGAGCATGTGCCACCCATAGGAATAGAGTACATATTATAGGTCCTGATAGCATTCAAAGCCCAATTTGGCGTACCGAAGTTCTAGTGGTTGGGAGGATGTGGATCATGTATGTTGTGAACCTTCTGATGGATCAGATTCGTCCCAGCTGGTCCGTGGCTGTTTGGCTCCTCTGCGTGCGTAGATTACTTCTCATCAGCAAGATTCTGTGGCATGCGAAGAGGCAAGCAGCAACGGAAGTCGAGACGGGTCTGATCCGAGGAAGGTTCTTAGGGCACTACGGTCGACGGAGGTAAGGGAATACGGTGATGCATAATCATTGGTTTCTCTAGGCACTTAGGTCGACTAATGTTACACGTGAATGAAACATGGACCGAAGTTACATGAACCATCATACATGAAAGAAACATAAAACAAGGTGACGAAATATATAGAAGATAAAAACTTGTAACAAAAAACTTTACTTTTTATTCATAGTGCCAAAATGGTTACAATACAGTTTGAACATCCTCATACACGGTTACAATAGATAGACTGAGGGTACTCATCACATCATCTTTCTAGACATCACCGCCTTCATCGGTTTCATCATCCGGGCTTCCGTCCTCTTAAATCTTTGGCCTAGGTTCAACCTCCTCCTTCGCCCTTTCCCTTCCGCACGTCCTCAAGATGTGTTTTTCCGACCGTTGCCTAGGGTTGCCTGTTTGTCTGGATTATTGGCATTGGAGAGTCCGCTTTGGGTCACGTACCATTAAGTCCTCAAGCAGGTCTCATGTATTACTTGCACCTGCCTTTTCGTATCGACTCCTCTTACGTATCTTCATTTCGTTTTGAGTCGTCCGAGAACATGTTCTTGTCTAAATCATCTTCGCATCGACAAAATGGGTACGCTTGAATGTCCTCATCAACATGGTTAGCGGCATTTACGCAAGCGACTCATCCTCACCATCTTCGAAGTTGTCCTCTTCCACTTTCGAATGCGCATCCATGAAAGGAAACCCAGAGCTTATCAACTACGGCTGCACCACCGCTTGCGATTCAAGAGCCGCCAATTTGAGAAGTTATATACAAGTTTGTCACCTTCTTATGCAAGAGGCGATTTAAATTGTCACACTATGTATGTACTTACAAGCATTCCAGTTCCTCTCACTTGCACTATTGAGGATACCAATGAGAGGATAGTCATTGCAAAGGCACAATAACGTATCAAGAACCTGTCCATGGGCTTGCCACCATGCATAAGATTCCATATTTGGTTCCTTCTTGTGACTCTCCGTTGCATCATGAAGCTCGCATCCGCCCACCTTCCACTCAAGTTCGTATTCAGTTAATTGGCAATGAAAATTTTGTAGTCCGAGCTATTGGGGTAGAACATTTTGCAACCTTCTTCAATGAACCCATCACTTCTTTATCGTATGCTTTGGTCCATATCATTGGTTGTGTGGGTTCAAGGCGTAATGCGCGGCCATGAAGATCATTGTAGGACTTCTTCCATCGTTCATTGAAGTCCCTAAGCGATTGTCTTGGCGCTTAGCATTGTCAAAGGGTGCATTGGGGCCATCGCGTTCTAGAAAGGATTGAATGGAGTGCCGCACCTCCGCACCTTTCCGGTGCTTGCCTTCAAGAATCAAGGGTTTTGATGGCATGACAAACAGGTTGCATGCACTTGACAACATTCTTTTACGCCTTTCTAAAATGTCTCCGGCAAGCATTTCGCCGGAAGGGCTTCTTGGTGATGTTTTGAAGCATTTTTTTCCTTCTCTCGCCTCCTCTCCCATTCAAAGAACTCAGATGGTTGAAGGTCGAGATAATCGAGTCAGCGACACCTAAGCACTCTTTCAAGACAAATGTAATTGGAACCAAACCGAAGTCTGGCGGGGTGGATTCATGAGTGCTAGGGCCTTCTGACGCAATGACTTGTATATGGCGTAAATTGCCGGCTTCTTTGTGATGAATTTCACGAGACGACGGGCCTTTTGAATGGGATCTTTGAACCAAGTGTGCTGTGAAAACCAGTCCTTCAGCAATAAGTTTAGGCAATGGCATTGGCAGCTGGTCGCGTGCAATCCTGGAAATTCAGACTCCAACAATTCACCCGCTAACTTACAATTAGACGCGTTGTCCATTACGACCTGAAATATTCTCTTCGGTCCAAAACTCTCTATCACAGCCTTTGTTTTTTGAAAAATCCAATCTCCTGTGACTTGGTCAGTTTTGGTTTCTACGGTTTTCAAGAATACTTCGCCCCCTGGATACACGATCATGAAATTTATAAGATGGTCCTTGTTTACATTGCTCCAACCATCAGTCACTAGTGAGGTCAGGCCCCGGCTTCGATGCCACAACTTAACTTCATTTCCACCCTCTCGACCATTTTCCCGTGTATTTCATCCACCATTTTGTTATTGGCATGTTTGTATGAAGGCAATCTAAAAGTCGGCCCTGCTTTGGCAACTTCCTGGAAGGCTTCTTTCATTGCTTTGTGCTCCAAAATATGTGGAGACAACCCGGCATATAAAAATGCCTCTACAACCTTCAATTGCGCTCTTCTTCGCTTGCTTCGATATTAAGCCAGCTCGGTCAACCCTCCGCTGCTTAGTCTGTCTTTCCACTATCTCAATTGTCTCCCGCCATTCTTTTTCGGCCTGCACTTAACCCTCCTATCGATCCTAGGGCACCCTGCGTTGGTACATTGGCTTTGCGGGAGGGGTGGTGTAATTGATCTCTTCTTCTTGGCATGGTGAAGGTCCTTGGCTATCCCTTGGGCTGTGTTCTTCTGCTGCTATTCTTTTTTCGCCCAACACTTCAAGTGCATCTTGTCATATGTCGGCCAGATGCCGGATATGTGTTTGCACTCCAATTTTAGGATCCCGTAAAATTCTTGTCGCGATCCATTTATTGACGCGGTACCCACAAAATACACATTGCCACTCATTCTCACCAAATTCCTTCACAAATCCCCACTCGGGACCTCTCTTTCGACCACCAATTATTTTGACATATAATTCTTCCACGTCTTTGTTCCAACCCCCGTGGCCTGCCATCGCTGACTGCGGTGGCGCCACCCTAGACGATGATGCATGACCCGGCGGGCCGGATGTAGATGCATGGCCGCCAACGGCGGCTGATGTAGATGCATGACCAGTCACATCCTTTGCCGCTGAAGCGCCCGGCGATGTAGATGCATGACCAGTTTGCCATCCTTGCTGGAGCATCGCCTCGCCCGGTATGCTAAAGGGTAAAGACTCTTTAATCGTCCGGAACTAAAGGTCGTTTTATATACGCTGGCGAGCAAGCTCACTACGCATATGTTACATCGGCGTCCCGCTCGAACGTAAGGAGTGAAGGACAGAACCTATAGGACTCTAAGGAACGTGGTAGGAACCCAAGGTCAAAACTCGTGAAGGAGGAATCTCACTTCACAATTCGCCAGCCCCGGATGCAAAACCCACCTCAAAGGTCGACCGCTTCCCAAGGAGTATGTGGACTTAATTCCTGGTAGTCAACGCTCGTTGGCTTAATTCTAGAGCTAAACACGCTTTTTCTTATATATAATATTTCACCCGCACAAAATAGACCAAACGATTAGGCAAAAGTTTTTTCCTTAGCAAAATGCCCTAAGATGCTTTCAAACTTTTCGTGGCGAAAACAAACTGTTCGCTTATCACGAAGTTTCTTTCAGAAAGCGAAAGCAATTGTTTTAAACTGGCGGGTTTAAAATTCTTCAAGCGAAAAACAACCGCTTTCGCTTACGCTAAGATGTTTCAGCGTATTTTTTGGTTCAGTGAAGCGAAATTATCTGTTTAAACTTCTGCCGAAAAACTTCGCTTAAATAAACTTTGTTTTCGCTACGCAAAAATTTTCCCGCCCGAAATTTTTTTAGACGATTTTTTGACGATTAAACGTCAAATTCATGTCCAGATCTTTCAAAAATATTATGCACGATAAACGCGATATCTGATATTGAACCTATCCCTGATACAAACCAAGCTTGCCATGAGTACCGCATACCACCTCCAGACGGATGGTCAAACGGAACGCACCAACCGCATTATTGAAGATATGCTACGCAACTATGTCTGGAATAAGCAATCACAGTGGGTCGATTATATCCATTTGGTAGAGTTTGCTTATAATAGTTCTAAACATGAGTCTTCTCGAATGTCTCCTTTTATAATTAACTATGGCTATCAATGCCTAACTCCAGACATGTGGCATAATCTTATTTCGAAGGTCGAGGTCTCTCAACAGTTGCTTACAGATATATGCAAACTTTGATTGAAGAGGTCTAGGGATATTTGTTAGCGGCTAGAAATAGGCAAAAGAGTATTGCGAACAAGCATCGCGCACCTCGGGACTTCGGGTTGGAGATTATGTGTGGTTAAAAATCAAGGTAAAGCAAGCCAAGCTCAAGGTTGGGAATTGCAAGAAATTGGCACCCCATTGGGCGGGACCATTTGAGATTATTCAGAGGGTAGAACCCCAGGCCTACAAGCTCAATTTTCCCGCTCATCTCAAAGTCCATAAATTTTTTCATGTGAGCATTCTGAAGAAATATACTCCTGATCCAGAGGAAATATTGGATACACCCATATTTCTTGAAATGATGGATGAGTAATTGCAAATAGTCCGAGCAGCTCTTCTCGATCGTGTATACAAACAGATTAGAAGGACTCAAATCCTACAGTACTTGGTGAAATGGAAACACTTACCAACTGAGGATGCAACATGGGTGTTGAAGATGGACCTCGATAAGAACTACCCAGACTTTATGCGGGAATGCCTGCATGACTTATCATGCCAACGTGTTGTGAATGGACTACAGTCCTGAACTTATGTGATCATGATCCTGATGTAATTTTCATTACCTTATACAGTATATATATATTACCTTTTGACTTAATTACTTACTTTCATATTAATCCCTTAACTTCAATGCTGAGGACAACATTCTTTTAAGGGGGTAGAATGTGACGTTCCATGTATTTAAATGTGTATAACTACACTGACACGTCACTAGTGTATCGGGACCATTGGGGACTAACGTAAAAGGGTTTATTGCAACTAACTTAGCCTAATTAGGCTAAATAATGGTATTAATTAGTAATGTAGGCTAATTAGAGAGTGCCACTTGGCCTAGATCGATTGGCCCAGAGGCAGCTTTCCATTTTGGGATGGCAAATTGGGCTCCCATCCCCAATTCTGCCCCAATTTAAATTTGGAGGAAGATTGAGGAAGATAGGAGCTGCTACAACCCTAAAACCTGATTTGCACCATGGATGTTCTTCGCGATACTGGCTCCAGCCCACATACTGGTTAGTTTTAGCGTAGTTTGTGTTCTGCTAATGCTTGTTTGAGTAGATAAATGATTAGATTCTATTCTATGATCTATTTGAGAATGATGATGGATGCTTTGTATACGATTGTTCTCTCCTTCTGTCCCTCCTGTGTTGGATTGGTTTAAGGGGTGTAGAGACCTAAACGCTATCTAGATTTAGGGATGCTCCTAGCTAGAACCCCTTAAATCCCAGTAAATGCGGCCTTTGCACAAGATCCCACCTGGCTGTGGATGTTATGCTGTGATTCAGCACCAGACAATGAGCATGATGGTGAAACGGGGGTGGAATCCAAACCTAGTTTGACGACATCATTCCTATAGTGTGCTCAGCTTATAGTCGGACATCGTGTAGGGTCGGGTATGGGTTTGACACCTCCTGGGTCGCAAGATACGTATCTAAAGGGACATCTTGGGCTCGATGGAAGTGCGGATGGCCCATAGATTTGGGAGGTTAAAGTCGGGTACGGATGCATGGTTGCCTGAAGGAACCAGATCCTCTAGCCATCCATGGAACCATCATGTTCTGGGAGTGAATTCATTTCCTCCCTGCCTCATCGAACCGGGGAGATGTAACCCAGAGTAATCTTATAGAGTGAATCCATGAGATTGCGATTCTGGAAGGCTACAATCACATTATAGCATGCTTCAGCCTATCTGCAAAGTGTGCACAGGAGGGGCGGATGGAGTGGACTACCCTTGCCATTGTTCTATGCCAGCCAACGCCATTGTCATGATTCTGTCTGTTGTTATCTGGAGGCCTTGACCGTCAGTTGATTCCCTGGAGTCTGAACCTGGGTTAGAGCCCGAATTGATACATTGCACATGTTATGTTGATGTTGGGATGTTATTCGTATTGATGATGGATGGACCACCCTTCGAGGTGGCATACTATTTTATGTATTGTGTGCCAGGTGCTAACTTGTATTTACACTTCTGCTATATAGGATTCCCATAGAAGGCGTAGGACGAATGACACCTCCATGTCCTTCCCTCGGGCATTTGACCATCCCAGGTGGTCCGAGGTAGATGGAGGGCCTTTCTACAGTGATGTGATTGCCATGGAAAGGGGATTTCCTTATACGATGGGAGCATCATATAGGTCCTGGGGGCCCACATCTCCTATCCGTCCACCCACCCACCCACTCACCCCTTGCACTTAACAAACTTCTTGCCTGTTTACTCGCATTCCACGTCCCTTTACTGTTCTTATACCTCTTCCTTTTAATTCCCTTTATAGTTGGTTCCCATGTCTAGGTTGTTTGAACATCTTGCTTTGACCTCTTTTATTTTTCATTCATTATTCTCCTCCTTTTTTTTTTGTTTCATATTGCTTGCTTGCCATTTGTCATGACCTTCCTTTCTTGTTCCTTGGTTTGATGTTCTCCCTGTGAACATGGTGCTCCATCGTTGTCTTCCCTTTGGCTAACTCATTTTATATTGCCCTCTTGCCATTTTTGTTGTCTTGTTTTTTTTCTTATCTAACTATAGTGTTGGTGTTTGTCCAAGCACGAAATGTTGTTACAATTTAAATCATTTTATGTTGATGTTGGCCCTCGTCCCTCGGGATAGCCCTTGTGCCTGGGGATAGCCCTCATGCCTATGGTAGAGTCTCGTGCTTGGGATGCCATCGTGCCAGTGGTAGATAACATTTTTTTGTGTGTGTTGAAGGTAGTATTTTTGGTTGTGTTGCAGGTAAAAGCAGAGTTTCATTAAAGTTGAAATTTCGTGATTCCATTTTCGCCGAAATGAAATTGTTCGTTTTTTTCACACATTCAAAGAATCAAATCAAGGCTATTTACTTAAAATGCACAAGGATTAGCCTGAAACCGCTTCTATTTGACAATTTAAATGGGGCGAAAAATCGATGGGAAACAACCCAAGTTTAAGCCATTTGAATAAAAATTGTGGAAAAAAGCAATAAAAAGTCATTTTGCATTTGAAGTGAATCATAAGGACAATACATGGAAAAAAGCAAACAAATAGCGCTGCGGCCCAAGCGCTGTTAATATATTCATATTGCAAATGGCGCCGTCGCTATTTGCTTTACAAGTAAGATATACAAAAGGGGCAAATACATTAGGATCTATGTGTCATCGGTATTCAAAAGATTCATCAGTACGGTAATCATTAATACCACAGAGGTAAATCTTATATACAAGTATGATATGCAAATCAGTTTTTCAATATTGCTCACCAAAAACATTATCATCTGCTTTATCAATATCATCCGGGTTAATCTTACTTCGGTCAATCTGCGTTTTGTGTCTTGCACCACTTTTTCCCCTGGATCCCGGGCTCTCCTGCACCAGCCTGTGACCCCTCTCCTCCACCACCATGTGATGTCTCTCCTCCACCACCATGTGATGTCTCTCCTGGAGTAGGCCCAGTCAGTGTCAAAACTCGACGAGAGTCCATGGCTGCTGGATCAAGCAAGGGATTAATGACGTTGTCAATTCTTCCAAGAATCCCTAGCATACATTGGATCTTTTTTCCATCATGCTCATAGGCCACACTACTCCTTTTTAACTGCAATGATGCCCTAGTAAAAGCCCCACCGTAAAAAAAGTCCGTAACAAAGTTACCTCGGAGGGCGAGCTTATCGACAAGGTATCTTGCTGTAGCAGACCAACCTGCTTGTGAACCAAGTATTCCCCTTCCATACCTTGCCAACCGTATTTGAACCTGTCCCTCAGGAGCTTGTTAGCCAGATTCTCTGGCTCGGCACCAACTGCATCTTTATGGGTCTTAGGAACTTCAGGTGCTTTCCGGGGATGTTCACCATAAAACCTGAGATCCATGTGTTCATCGGCGTTTTCTAGCTGAGATCTTGGTGGCTAGAACCACGTACCGTTGGCTCTTTATGCCACCACCAGGTGCCCACCCACTTTCCTCTTCATACATGCCTAAGTAAACTCTAGATCCGGATTCTAGTCTCTCAAGGGCAAGGTGTCAAGAGACTCAGATGTTCCGCCTAGCAAAACATATTATCCAAATGTCTCAACATCCGTCATCTTAGAAGCAAAGATCAAAGAATTTGGCCAGAGTGGCGGATCCCAAATCGGAGTAATTTGCCTCAAGATCCAAATAGATCATGCTGGCAGGCAACACGATCGGATCCCTGACAATCCCACCACTAGAAATGCACTCCACATGAAATCTTTTGAACTCGTCCCTCGCCGGGCTTTAGAATCTTACCGGATGGATCTGCTTTAATGAGAAGGGCACATTACCATGGACGCCTCTTTCAAGATTCGCCCGAGACCCACTTATTATGTACCACACCCCACGATAGGAGGGTTGAGTCCGGGAATCTGTTGGACACCTTTCTCAAGTCCTCGAACTTTCAGACTTGATTCCAAGTTCATCATGGATGTAGTTGAGAATCTCCTTCTTCATGTAGGCAAGAATCCTCAAGTTCTCGGCTCTCGCCTTGAAAAAATTATCACCCTTATAATCCGATGTGACCTTAACATAAATGTCCCTCCGATGGCTTCCCGGAGGACGGTTAACGCAATCTTCATAATCCGGGCCTCTCATGCATCCGAGGTAGTTCTTGCTAAAATAGTCCTTATCCTTTGCCCAATTGATCGCTATTTGTTGGCCCCTCTTATCTTTCAGCTCCCCCCTTTTTTCCATTTATTCCACATTTGGCTTAAAGAGAGCGTAAAATGTCGCCCGGCATAAAAACGAACCTGCTGACATCCTTGGTATGCTTTCCCCGAGAATCTTGTCAACCATTTCAAGGTAATTTGAAAGGCAAACCAAATATGTTAGAGCTTTTGCCATTTGGCATCAAATGGCCCCAGCGCGCAATCAAATGGCGCCGGCCCATTTGATGCCAAATGGGGCAAATGGCCATTTGCTTCATAATGATGGTACATACCTTGTATTCGCCGCTTCTTGATTGGCCTTTTCCCTCGCCGGTGCTGGTTTACCGCTCCTCGGTATTGCCTACGCAGTGGTGTATCCGACCGCGTAGGGTTCCTTAAACACCGCCCCGGGTTATGATGTCATTAACATCCACACCGAAATGAAGAAGGTCCAAGTCACTCGCGGTGCTCCGAAAAAGAACTCTGCAGAATCTATAAGTGTAAATCTTTTCGGGAAGTTCTATTCTCGCATCTTCGCCCCCAACCCCTCACACGAAGCCGCGGCGCGGTGACGAATGGTTGCCATTGATGATGTAGAACCTCATACCAGCCTGGTCATATTCTTGTGACCATGGTACTAGCCGCTTTGTATCTACGATCAAAGGGCACCACATCTGGCCGGGCTGAAGACCGGATGGGGATCTTCAAAGAAATGACTTGCACGGCTTCCTAACATGTTCGGGATTTACAACTCGTCTTTGCCATGTTAGGAGGTGCCTCTTCCATATCCCGAGATGGATATTTTTCGATATATGTCACACCTAGAGGAAACATGTGACCGTGTTGTCGTATTTTTTAGAGTTTCTTCTGCCAACTCCTACTTCTGCATCACGGTCCATCTTCAACTCCGGGCACCTCTAGACTTTCCATTTTCCTCTGCTTTTCGACCCTCATCTCCTTCTTTGTTTCCCTCCTCCTTTTATGCGGAATGCTATCACCGTCCGATGTAGCGCTTTTACCTCTCCCCGGTGGGGAGGATTTAGTATCACTAATGGTTCTCTCTCAATCCCGCTTTATCCCGGGACTTGATAGGAGAACCGATAGGTGTCCTGATAGGAGGAGACTTGGGAGTGACTTGGGAGGAGACTTGGGATTTCCCTCGCCTTTCTTTTGATTCTCTTCCTCATGCTCCCCCCTTCTATTTGGACCTGTTCCTTTCTTTGTTTTGGCTTGCCTAAGGTTTGGCTTTCTCTTCCCATCCTTCTTTGTAATCTCCCCGAGAAGCCGTGTGTTGTCCATTAGAGCGGCATATTACGGAGGTCTTGGCTCGACAATATGTGACACCGAAGTCCTTTGATGCGTCCCATGGCTGAACGGAGAATGCCAAATCCTCTAAGTAGCTCGACCGCGCCATTAATAGCAGCTCGCCAGATGAAGGCAAGGCCAGCCTTTTCTTTGGCGAGATCGTTCGGTCCTTGATGCCGGATTCCATCATCCTGGATCGTAAAACGCAGTCCATGCAAGATGATCAATGGTGCAATTCACGGGATCCTCCATCGCAACCAAGGAAGTCTAATCTTCCCCGCTTTTCACCCCGCATGTTGACAATGATGCCAAGCTGCATCACAACGTCCTGTTCACCACTTCTCGACTTTGTGAGGAGGCAAAGTTCTCTCCTCTTGTCCCCCTTTGTGGGGTCGACCCCTTCCTCCAAGGGAATTGCCCTGACAATTTCCATGCACCATGGCCTTCCAGCCATGACCACGGTCTTCTCTGGCTACAACGCTTTTGGGCCTTGGACAACGGCTTCACAAGAAAACAACTAATCAACATTCAAATCATGAAACCCCAACCCAACCCACTGCGCCATTTACATGCAAATGGCGCCACTGCGCCATTTCTCGACTGGCGAATCGGGAATCCCTCAACCAGCCAACAATCCAGAGTGTACACTCCCTATTCTTCGCTGCGAAGTCGAGACATTCGACACGCGAGTCGATAATAAGGCCCTGTACTTTCTAGATTGTTGGCAAGTTGAGGGAGAGGCGACTTGTTGGTCGAGAAATGGCGCAAGCTTGACCATTTGCATTATACTAACAAATGTAAAATGGCTTCACCACCGCCATTTGCATTATACTACATCCGCTCTAAACAAACTACAAAACTAACACATCCCAAAGAAAATGCGCCACGGACATTTCTTGCAGACGGACCACGTAAAACTCACTATCCTAGACACTGACATGAAATCAGCAACGCAAGTCTTATTTATATACCCATGACCCGTAAAACAAATTAAAAAACAAGCATTTAACTAAACTCCGGAACCCGAGGCCATCGTGATATGCGACCGCATTGTGGATCGCATACACGGACCGTAGAAATTTACTCCAACTTTTTTTTCCGGAGCTCCCGGATCAACAAAGCGCCACTGGCTAGAGAGAGAAACACAAAGGCGCTTAGAGAGAGAAAGCTAAGGCGCTAGAGAGAGAAGGCGGAAGGCAATCGGGCGCCGGCGAGGAGAAAGGCGCCAAGCGCGATAAAATGAAATGAGAGAAATGAAATGAAGAGAGAAAATGAACCCGGCCGAAATTAATGGCGCCAAGCAAGGATTTGTCCGCCGCGACTTGAATTTCTTTTAGATCCGTAGTCCGCCACCGTCGCCCGGGTCCGGTCCACACTTGAATTTTAAAATTTGAATTTGAATTTCCCTACCGTCCAAATTGAATTCTAAAATTGAATTCCCGCCCGTCACGCCAATTTGAATTTTAAAATTTGAATTCCCCGCCACTTTTCGCTATATTGTGCCACCCCGTCTCAAAGCCGTTTATAAAATCCTGGAGATACGGATATGGTGAGCGAAAAAGGCTTTAGTCCCTCATTATTCGCGGGTTGCGATTTTACGATCCCCCCTCGCTTCAACATTCGCGGTACTTGCTTACCGAGGACTTGGTCAAAATCGACGGCGTCATTGGTTCAACGAGGCACTTCTTTGGGTGCTACCTTTCGCGAGCACTTTAGTTGGTTGCGCGCTTCACTTGGTTAGCGAGCTTCTTCATTTGTTAGCGCTTTCTTCATTTCATAGCAGTAGCTTCTTCATTTGATAGCGGCTTCTTCATTTCATAGCGGCTTTCTTCATTTCATAGCAGGCGCTTCTTCATTTCATAGCAGGCGCTTACTTGATTCAAGGCTCTTCCCTTCTTTCAATGGCGATTCTCGATCTACAATGACCCCAAGGTTAGTGGACTTACCTTTTAGTTTAACCGCCGCCAATTTCTCCTATAAGTGCAGAATAATGTTTCTACTCTGTAGTAATCTGTAGTAACCTGTAACAATCCAGGAAATAATCTGTAGTCTGTAGTAATCTGTAGTAATCTGTAATGATCTGTAATAATCTTGTGCTCTGCAGTAATCTCTACTAATGTGTAATCTGTATTCTTTAGTAATGTGTGTAGCCCTTTGAGTTATATGTAGTAATCTGAAAATCTGAATGTGTAACCGCTTTCATAAGTTTTCCTGTTTTGTTTCCTAAGGAAGCCAAATGGCGCTGGTGCGCCATTCGCCTCAAAATAGCGCAGCCGCGCCATTTGCCTCCAAATAGCGCAACCGCGCCATTAAGGCAAATGGCGCGGCTGCGCTATTTCGAGGCAAATGGCGCGGCTGCGCTATTTGAACAAATGGCGCACTCGCGCCATTTGCCTGTTTTGTCAATATTTTCTCGTCATTTCCGCGGGTTTTCTAACAATGTGTGTGTCATTGTATGCTTGCAGGAAAAGGACCTTGCAGAACTTCCTCTGTGGTGACATGGTTGTTGCCAGGGGGCATGAACTGCATAGAGGGCACCTACATGGAAAGAGCATTCCCTTTAGGAATGTCGTCGCGGAGGTCACCAAGCCATAATTCCATCCCATGTGCTTCCCGTTCCATGTGCAGGGGCAGATAATGTTGCTGAGGCCGTAGGCACATTTATCGAATGGCCTAGAAGTGACGTGAGAATCTGTCCAGATGCTTCACCTGTATCATCATCTGATACCAAAACTCCCAACCTGCCTAGTAGTTCCTCTACATCGTCATCACCCAGTTCTCCTTCATATCAGCCCATAAGCAACACAGAGAACTTGGTGAACTTATGCAGTGACAATGTTGTTGTTGGCAGAGGTCATTGGCTGAATAGAAGTAGCAGCCATGGGAAGGATGTGGATGCACGAACGTAGGCGTGCAAGTTACCGAGGATGTGGTGCCAACTCACGTGCTTCCGATTGCATGTGCGGGTGCGATAATATTGCAGAGGGGCGTGGGCACATTCATCGAATGGCCCTCGGCGATATACATTTTCATGGCATTGATCATTATGATGAGACACCAAGATCGGACATGGGGATACCTACCTCACACCACAGAGGCGATGTCGATCAGATGAAGAGATCGATCCATCACGATTTAGCTTCTTTCGGTTTGCTCATGAGAATACCATCGATGATGATGAGCCACCACCCTAGTTACTCAAGAACGTAACTCTTGGAAATGCAAAGGCCACCACATTCTCCATTCTTGTACTAGAACTAAATATCGTAAGCTTTAATTCTATTCGTGATCCACATGATGCTTGTTGATGATGAATTCTTAGGAGACACAAAGGTTGGCCTTTGTGCCGGAAAGGTGCTTCCTGAACTAATGAAAGAGGATCCGAGATGTCATGCTTGTGCAGAAAAGGCCAAGTGAGAATGCACTTGTTCTATTGGGAAAATAGCGATGTGATGTCACGGATGGAAGGACTCTCTCACAACATCTCGCAAGCCTCGAGAAGCTAAAGAAAATGAGGATATAGAGCTAGAATCATTTGAGGACAACATTCAGCTCAATTCAAACGAAAGAGGAAGTATACTTACACACATAGGATTCCAAAGAGAGCCCAAGGGGAAAAGCAAAGAGGAAAGGCTATGCTCCACAACTTCAATCAATAAGTTCATGAAGTCAAGCTCTTTGCAAAAATACTTGCAACAAGAAACTTACCAAGCATCAAGTAATGCGTTGAATATCTAATTTCTCCCATTTCTTTTAAACTAAAGTACTGTACATATTGGATACCGCGACTATGGATGCCTATATTAGAATTATAATTATGCCCGACAACGCCGCACCCGCTAGTGTGTAGAATTAAAGTTGTCTAATCATCATGTGCTAATCTATGTGCGACTCACAGGGGGAATATGCAAGCAAAAAAAATATGGCACTTGCTTGATAGAAGTTTCATATTGGTTTCTTAATAGGACCCACAATTTTGCAAGCCCATCCTCCATCCTTATATGCAAGCCTACCATTTTGGATGCATAATTATTTCTGCCCAAGGGAAAAAGTTGGTTGGATGCCAATTACAAAATGATTCTACCCAGATAAAACATATCCCCAAATATCCAATTGAGGCACCTGCACATAGAACAAACATAGTGATATTAAATAGGAACTAATATAAAAAACAACAAATAAAGTGAACAAATACCTTGTCAATAGCAAAAAATAGCCAACATTGATTATCAGACATGTCTGAGAATTCAGAAACTTGCTTCAGCATCATTATTGAATTAAAACCATGAGTAGTATGATCAATTTCCTTCTTGAAAATTATAGTCCATGACTCATTAAAGAAGTCAATTATTTTTAATGCACTGGATCTGATGATATCAATTTTGTTTTTCAAATTGAACGAAGATCCCATTTCGTTTTTTCAATTTCAAGAACCTCAAGAAGAGACAGAGATGACTCTATTACCACCGATGGTGTGGGATTTTTAAACAATGGGGATTCCAAAGTTTGATGATCTGGTACATCAAGATCCTTTACAGCATATTGTGAAGTTTGAGAGATATTGCCAGTAATGTAAGTTACCAGTTGCTGATGATTTGCTTTGGTTTCAAAGTTCTTCGCAAGATTGGTGAAGGAATAGACACAAACTCAGCCAGATACCATTACATATCAAGAATTGAAGGAAGAATTCATTATTAAGAAGTCGATGTTAGGGATAAGACTATGGAAGGTGGACCAATTTTACATAAAAGAAGGATGAATCAATAAGGGAGTATAATCAGCGATATATTGTGGTTCTCAAAGCTATAGTTCACTGGAAGATTGCAAGGAGTGATGAAATGAATATTCAATGGTATGTAAAGGGGTTGAAACGAGCTATAGCTCAAAAGATAAAGGCTAAACAACCTACAACATTATTGGAACCACAAAAGTTTGCTCTCAAGGTGGAAGACAAGCTAGGATACATTCATGAAGTTGTTGCTCCAGAGTGTAAAGCAACAGAGCAGATTGCAGCGAAAGTTTCTAAGTTTACAATGGGGGAGAAATCAAGGGAGGTTCAGTTTATTACTTGTGAGTATTGTAGATGTATTGGACATTCTGAGACCACATGTAGATTGCTGAAATTTTGTTCAAGATGTCAAATCAAAGGCCATAATGATCAAGAATATAGGGAGAAGAGATTCTTTTTTGTTTTTGAAGAACTGAGACACTTATATTAAAAGAATGGCAATGATACAAGACGAGTAATGAGGAAAAAGAATGCCCCGAAGGGACAAAGACACCTCAGCACTCTTTACTAAAAAACTAGGGCGTAAACTTCCAATCACCTCTAATAATCACTGTACAAACTCCCCATTCGCATTTACAATGTGCAAAATATCTCGCCAGATGCAAAACTTTATCTCCTCTAGGCTAGTAAACACAAGAAAACTCTGGAATAGCTTATGTCTGAGTCGTTGAACTAGAGAGGCTGCAGGTTGCTGAATCCCTGAAAAATCCATAAATGACGCCGTTTCCAAATCAACCAAATGAACCATGCCTTACACAGATGGAAAGCTTGCTTCTTAGGAGAGGACCATGAAGCTGGAAACACATGAAGAAGTATCTTTTGGCTACACATCCTGATGCGGAACAATGCTCTGACCCAATCCCATGCAACTTGCAAATGTGGGCACAAGACTAGAATGTTCAATGGACTCTCGATGAGAGCCACAGCAGGGGCAAAGAAAACTCACAGCTGGCTTAAATCTATGCACAAGAACATTTACCCTAATGCAGCGGTGCACCACTTGCCACAAGAGAACCCTAACCTTCGGTGGGGGGAGAGTTATTTTTTCCTTTTTCCCATGCTATTTTTCCCTTTACTCATCCTTTTCCTCTTCCCCTTTTTTCAATGCCTTTTGTCCCTTCTTTTTTCTCCTTTCCCTCTTCCCCTTTTCCTCGTGCCTTTTTACCATTTATTTTCCTCCTTTGTCCTCCCTTTTTCCTTTTCCTTTCCCTTTCCCTTTCCCTTTCCCTTTCCCTTTCCCTTTCCCTTTCCCTTTCCCTTTCCTCTTAAGAGATTAAAATGATAACCAATCATAGTGGCGGGAAGTCATGCCATAAATCTTGGCCTTCGGATGCAATCTGATAATCTGAGCCATCTAAATTAGGGCATGGTCCAACACTTATGGTAAAACTTTATAATATAAGAAGATCGTGAGATGAATGAAAGTAGGACCCAAAGAGCAATCTTGGCAATGTGTATGTCTCACATAGGGTATGGTCATCCCCTACTGCGACTTGCCCTCGTCGGCGGGACCAGGACTCCTGCCAGCACATTGCAAGGCCCCCAAATAGCGCGCAGCGTAGAGATGCCCCAAGACGATATCTTTGGGCCCCGACACCGCAAGAGGATATAAGTTACAATCGCGACAGGCTATACACGGCGTCGATGGCTATGGCGCATTCGGCGTGGCCTCCCGAACCCATGCCATGCCCTTTTGCTAGACATAGCACGTTCGGTAAAGCCCGCCCATTTCATCGAGATAGGGGCAATTCAATGCGTTCTACTTGGAATTCGTAGGCAAATCAATTGACCCTTTTCCAAATGGAGTGGATTGGTAATTTAAAATGTTTTTAATCCAAATTGTGCTCTATATCGCCATATCAAGAGCTTCTACTGCTTCAACTAGCTCGATCGCGCAGACTAGATCGAACAGAGTGCATGGCAATGCCACGCCAATCCGAGTACCTGCCAATACCAAAAGGGTTAGGGCAAAGCGGGTGAGGAAGAGAAGGACAGATCAAACTCCCGATAATACCATGGCAGGGCAGCCTTCAACATCCAATAGAGGCCCGTGGATGGAACAACAGATGGAGGACATCTTGAAAGAGGTTAATGAATATGGCATTTCAATTAGAGAGGCCTCTAGGAGATCCGATATACCTGAGTCTACCATAGGTGATAGGCAATATGGTAGAATTACCCATAAACAAAAGAAGCATCCTCACGTTCTCACTCCCAAGCAGGAAGAAGAACTAGTTGCATGGGCTCTTGATAGAGCGAACTCGGGTATGGGTGTTACCTTGAGTGCAGTCAAGGCAAACGCAGCCCAAATGGCAAATCCTGGGGACATAAGTACATTAGATGGTATGTCAGGCAATAAGTGGTGGAAGCTCTTCAAGAAGAGGCATCCTAACATAACTTTGAGGAGTGCCCAGACATTGGAGAGGGCAAGGGCACTTGCTATGAATCAGCCAAACTTCCTGCAGAGTGCTCCAAACAAACTTGGAGACCAACACCTTACTATGCAGGCCAAAGCCGAATGGGCAAGCCCCATCCTCCCCGGGGCGGAGACACTTCCACCAAGCCACTTTAACAACCGCCCTTTCATCATCCCCAGCCCCACACAAAATTTCGAACAATCTTATCCAAAGCCCGTATCTTACCCTCGAGGAGCTAACATCGCAGATGTCAGAGTATATACATGAGTGCTACAAAGTAACCGACTTGGCAATAGCGATCCTATCTGCCATGGACAACTTGCTACCCTTCCACAATTGAGGTGTTTCTGCAACCCCTGCAAAATCTCATCCCACACCCTCCCCATGGAAACATCCCCTCCAAAGGGAATACCCAATAGCTTAGTACACACATTACCTGGTAGCACCTTCCAAGGGAATAGAGCCAAACAAGGGGGAGGCGGAGTCAGCTGGGCCCATAATGCGGAGCATTTACCCCAATTCAGAAGAATGCCCGAGGCCAAGGAGAAAGTATCCAGCAAACCATTCACATTCCGCAGATTCCTCTCTTCTGCCACCAAGAAGAGAAAAGTGTCATCGGCGAACTGGTTAATAATCTGCTGGCTACCATCCTGCATCCGAAGCCCATCCACCACCCTCTCCTCCACTGCAACTAAAAACAACTAAGCCAGTGCCTCCGCCACAATCGTAAATAAAAACGGCGCCAAAGGGCACCCCTGACGCACCCCTCTACATAAGGTTCCCAAAAGATCTTTCTATGGTTTTTTTAGGATTGGGTAAGGTTTTTTAATTGTTTGGATTTGGCTTCTTCCTTTTTTTTTTTAAAGTAATGATTAATTTTAGAAAGTAGGGTTTTTCTTTTTCTGGTCGCGGCCCTTGGCGCTTGCGATTGATGCATCACGCAACCACGAACACAGATCTCTTGCACAACCACAAATAGGGATTTATTTGCACAGCGATGCCTGCAGCGATGCCTGGGCACCTCAGGTTTTTATGAGAAGCCTGCAGCGATGGGTGGCTAGGGCTTTATTGAACAGGGTTTTTTTTGCACCCTTGAATGAACCAGGCTTGAAGCTTTGGTCTGGCATCCCGATTCTGTTCGGTTGTGCTTCTCGGAGTTTTTTTTGGCTCGTCCCTGTAGTTGCGAAATCCGGTGTTTGCTGTGGGCAACAGCATGCATTGCAAATACACAGTGATAAGTGATTTTATGGATTTTGTGTATCTGTTGTGCTTGCCGGATCCAGGTGCACACTGGTTTGGGTTCGTTTGCTTGGTTGTTGTTCTTCACAGATTTCTGTTTCGTTCTTGTTCTTCGCAGATTTTTGCTTCGTTTTTGTTCTTCGCAGATTTTTGTTTGCTTGGTTCTTGTTCTTCACAGATTTTTGCTTCCTTTGGGTTCGCCGGGGTTCAACTCCCCGCCCAGTTCTTATCCTTGGTTCTTCCATTTCTTCTTCTTCCTTTAAGGTTCTGTAAATCTTCGCTGTAGCTTTGCTTCAGCGGAATTTCTGAGGTTGAAGCTTTACTTGCACGTATAAATGTATTGTGGTTCAGCGGAATTGCTTGCTTTTGCACGTCTTTGTGTATTTAGATTGGTATTTAACAAATCCAATGGTCTATAATCCAATGGTTTAGAATAAAATAAGGAATAAAATAAGGTATGTGATAATAAGGAGAAAAAGGGGGAGGGTTCACCATGGCACACCACCGTAGCCCATGCTGACCTATGCACTTCATATGATCTCTCTCGTAAAGCGGGACTATAGCCTAACGCTAACATCATGGCGCATAAGGACTCCCCAACGGACACTATCGTAAGCTTTGGCAAAGTCAAGCTTTAAGATAGACAATGCCTTGACTTGTTCTCCTGGCCCCAATAAAGGCCCTCATAAGTCACGACAACATTAGTCAAAATGTTCCTCCCGTGAACAAACCTGTGATCGCACCTTACTAATGGAAGAAGTCAACACCGGCTTCAAATTCTTCCCCAGGGCTTTCGCAATAATCTTGTACACAGAGGGACAACAAGGAGATAGGCCTCCAATCATTAATGGTAGAAGGTCGCTTTTAAGCTTATGAATCAAGGAAATGCATGTGGTATTCAAGATCCTATCCATTTGAGAAGATCGGGCCGCAACTCAAGATACACTTGGTACCACGGACTCACCAGCCCACTCCCAATAAGTCCGAAAGAACTCCATAGGGATGCCAACCAGCCCAGACATTTATCCTTGGCCATGCACATACATGCCTCCTCGCTAAAATCCTCTCACGGAGCTCCTGCTCCAAGCTCTCATCCGATGAGGCAAATAGATGGCTTAACAAACCCCAAAACAAGCCCCCGCATCTCCCCTCATATAGGAAAGAGTGCGCAGGCGAAAAACCCGGAAAATGAGCATGCACATACCTCTCGCAAATCAACGGGATCCTCCAAAGTCCGCCATCGGGCAAAGCAAGGGACGCTTATAGATGCCGCATATCGCCACGCTTAGTCAGCCCAAGAACACCGGCGAACTTGTGTCCCCTCCTTCAACCAGGTAGGGGCCACACGGCGCCTCCTGCACTTTAACCTACTCGAGAGCAACAATACTGCAACACCGCATTCTCCCTAATGCCATCGAAGGTCATACCAATCTTCCAACTCCCCGATAGAGACCATGCTCCCCGCCCTCGGCCGCGACACATGCCTACCAAAGACCTTGGCAAAACGCTTCACCACGCCAATGCACGGTCACTATACCGGACATACCCTTCCGGAGATGAAAAGGTATCAAGCCACAACTCCTAGCACTGGACCGAAATCCGATCAATTTTAAGTGGGTGTTCAAAACGGAACACCGCCCTAGAGGGCCGAGAGGCAACCGCACCACTCGAATGGACAAAACATGAGGGTAATGATCAGAAATGGAGGTAGATGTAATGTTACTCCGTCAAAAAGAGGGCACACCATCCAAAGTCATGGAAAGCATAGCACCGGTCATGCCTAGCATATGCCCGCCCGCACTAACTGGGCTGCTACAATAGGTGAAAGACAAGTCCCGTGGACCTCAACCAAGGCCAAATCCTGCAACAAACGAGACCATCGGTCCCTCTCAAACCCATGCATAACCTGGTTCTAGAACCGGGCGATCCTCTACTGGGCTTCTACCATATTGAAGTCCCCTAACAACAACTAAGTGACTCGCAGAACCCACCAAGGGCTCGCAACTTATTCCCGGATCAGGGCCCATAAAGCACCCCCACCGAAAGGCCGATTAGGGGCATAAACATTAACAATCCCCCACTCTTGCCCTCCCTCCAACCACTTAATTACTTCACCGACATCAAACCTCGCTTCTACCGGCAGAGTATGGGACTCCTCGCACATCCATCCTCCAAGCAATAAGAGCACCCCCACTAGTCCGCCCGGAAGAAGAAGCAATAGAGACAAACCTACCAACCATATTCATACTTTTTCAACTTTTTCTTAAGGTCCTAAATTAGATGTTTTGTTGCATGTGCTTTTCTATGTTTGAGAGTGATGGTCGCTCTTTGACTGGAGTGTTCAGGTGCAAATAATTTTTGTGGTAGGCTTAAGTTCGACGCAGAGATAGATTTTGCGCTGCCAGATTTTGCAACACAAATCTGGTCTTAATAGATTGGATTTCATCTATAACGGCAAGCAGAGCTTCCAATACAGAACACGGATGGAACTGGCTATTTGTTATTTGTTCTTTACATTAAGTTTCTTTCCCTTTTAACACTAAGATTCCAATATTTGCCTTGAATTTATGTTCGACAAAAACCCAACAATGCCGGACATTTTTGTTAATATAATGTATATTATACTAATGAAAGTGACCCATGATATTTATACATAAACAAGCATAAATGCTTGCCCTTGTAACAATTCATCTAACTTCCCATCGATTCATTTAGATTCATCTTACCATGTTGAGTCTATCTCCTCCAATCAAATGTTCGACCAAATAAATTTAACATTCAATGGGAAACAAAACGCTACATTAAGAAAAACCAAACATATTTATTCATTCTTAATGCCCCTTGGTGTGCCTCAAGTTGAGATTTTTATTTTTTATTTTTTATTGGCTAATCGAACTATCAGCATCAATCTTCCCCCCTTTCACTCTTTTTGATACATACTGGGTAATGCACGGCCGGAAGAGATTCCGGAGCAGCGGAGCCGCCGAAAAAAATTGTAGGCACGAATCTCGAAGGTCGTGCATTACCAGACGTAAACAACAGTTTATCTCAAATTACGTTCGTTTGCTTCTCTGTTCTTTGGAATGGACTCAACGATAGCTGCTCGGAACCTAAAGGTTTTCAATCCAACAGAAGGAAGCTCTTTTTAGCGCTCCCTATTTTGCATCAATTCTTGTTTGCAGGTGGATCCAGTGCTTTATTTCTTCACTCTGCTTCTTCCAGAGAAAGCTTGAATGTTCTTCACTCTGCTTCTTCCAGAGAAAGCTTGAATGTTCTTTTTTCTTCTATTGCCCTTTTTACTCCTCTGTTTGCAACCAATAAGGGCCGATTTGGCAAATGCATCCCATTTGGATAATTTAGGACCTTCTTCTAAGGCATCTGAAGCCCTTTTGGGCAAATAAATTGAAGCAAAAGATGGGAAAAACGATTTGAATCTGCCGGCTTGCCCCTTGCTTCCAAGGAGGGGCTAAATTTCTCGTAATGGGATTGCTTGGATGCAGAATAAGAGGAAGTATAGGGCTTCGAGAATAGCACGCATGGAGTCTTCAGCGGCGTCGCTCCTAAAATAGTGGAGCAAACATTACACGATATAAAATATGATGTAATTAATAGTAATTTGAGGCAACCGTTGTTTACTTATGAATATTTTGTGCATTTAAATTTAAAAATATTTATTGATAAATCTACAGTTTTGCTATGTCGCTTTATTGTTGGAGCAAAATTGGTTATTTTGATTCCTGGCTCAATCAATCTCCTTCAAGTTCTCCCTAACCTCCTTCTTAGGGAACGTTCCCATGGAACCGGACGGACTCTTTTAGCTTTTTCCGTGTCGAAGTCGGCCGAAAGCAGCCCCATTTATTTTGGCGGAAAGGTTGCCTTTAAGGAAAATCTCGGATTTTCCGTAAATGAAAGACCATTTCAAAAGGTCCCAATTGTCACCTTTGTTTTGTCCTTTAACAGATCAACGTGATGAAGGAGCCAATTTAGCAAACCGATTAAGCAAGACCTCCAAGATCGAGCCGTGAAGATCTAGCCAGATTTTTAAGACGGCCGGAAGAGTATCATTGGGTCGATGGGAAATATTTGATAGATTCTTCGCGACTTCAAACCTCGACCTCAAGCGCTTTTATGAAGATCAAACAGCTCATGGGAACGCCGCCTTACTAACCCATTTCACCCGTGAGGTGGTGAGAGATGGTCACTTTGGGTTCCATGGACGTTAAAACTTCTTCCTTCCTTCCTTCTTACCTTCTTGCACTACTGCTAACTATTATTAAGAAAACGGGTAAACAAATCGCAAATAGCCGCCGGGTCTAATTGAAAATTAAAATATCAACATATTATTATTGGCGATAAACTACTATCGAAAAAGTCGACATATTATTGGTTATAAACTACTACTAGAGAAAAGGCGGCCATTTATAGCGTGGGTCGCAAGAGTTGTGCTGTTGGCATTTGTTTTGATGTCTAAAAGTATGGTTCCACACAACAGATCTACTACTCCCTCTGCTCGCCGGATCTGCCATTTTTCTGCTCAAAGCTCTACTCTCCATTTTTCATAAGACTGTCGCACTTCTGGTTCTTAGAGCTTTATCCGATTTCTGGCCATGCGGAAAAATTCGCGCCTTGCAGCGCCTTTCGTAGTAGGATTATTTATTGGTGTAAGTTTCACAGTTTTTTTACTTGAATGGAGGAATAAATTTTCTGTCCAATTGATGCAAACCAGCAAGATTTGTACAGGTAATATGGTCTGTGGTGCTCATTCCCGTTAGAGTTGATTTTCGCCTTATTGTGTTAATTTGCTGCAGATATTAAATCCGATTCGGCTGTTAGTTCATCACAGAAATCTGGCCAGGATGATAGAATACCAAAAATTATGGCGCTTTGGGAAAGATCTCGGTATTTGAATCAAGAAAAGAAGAGTCTGTTAAAAGATGATGAATTGCTATTAATGCCTAGGCCGCCACATCTAGAAGATTGCAATACGCGGGCTGCGCTTAATAAAAAGCTTGATAGCCGTGGAAAAGATGGCACCAGACCCCGCTGGACAGAATGGAAGGGGCGTCTGGGCCAAGAACACGGCCAATTTGTTCCTTTTTATGATAATACTGAAGAAATGCTACATGCGGAAAACGCTGTCATTCAAGGGCCAAATCCACCATGGGTATACTTTTCTGCCATTTACAAATTGGTCAAGAAAATGCATCGGTCAAGAAAAATGTACATCTGCCAATAAAATATGGTCACATAGAATCCTGTTTTCAGCTTAAAAAAGGGCATGTTCTAGTAAACAGGGATTTTGAGACATTCTTTAAGATTATGACAGAAATTGGAAACCGTTTTGCATTTTTTGTTGTCAGTCCAGATTGAAGGAGCAGATGGGGACAATTTTCCAATGACGAGGCGAGTGCAGAGAGATCTATGGGTGCATCAACATCCTAGAAACTGCAGCAAAGAGGGCCTCAAATTTCTTTACACAGATTGGACAAGTTTGGAAAGGCTAGGCTTAGGGGCACAGCTAGTCTACATATCAGGACTTTTTGCAGCGGCTATGAATGAGAACAGAATCTTGGTGACTCGATATTTCAATAGAGCAGATCATAAGGGCTGCAAAGGTAGGAAATAGGCAAGAAATTCAAAGTCTTGGTGAAATCTTAAAGATTTTTTGACTCCAGCTCTGTTTTTATGATTTTAAGGTAAAAATAAAGGTCGGTGGTCCTGTTACTTTTTGGACGAGACTTCTGAAGATTGTAGACAGCAAGCAAGTCGACTAGCCGCCATAGCCAGTTCTTGGAAAGATGGCACTATTACTAGTCATAAGAATTACCCAGAGCAAACCATCTGGTTCGGTCCTGCACCAGAGTAAACCCAAATGCTTTTAACCTTTTTACCAGCTACTTTTTTAACTATCTATCTTATCATCCACAATATTTTCTAGCTCATATTGTCCTTGAGTTTTAACAGAATTTGGTGCTTTTTGGCAATATTTTCCAGCTCATATTGTCCTTGAGTTTTAACAGAATTTGGTGAATATTTTCCAGCTCATATTGTCCTTGAGTTTTAACAGAATTTGGTGCTTTTTGGCAGATTGTGGGGAAAACCTTGGGAATGGATGCAACCTACAATACAGATCAATGACAGCCTCCTTTTTCGCCATGAAGCCGAGGATAGAAGATGGTGGAGAGCTCAGGTAGTTATTACTTAATGGACCATTGTTACTATTTGTTTATTTAGAAACTTCACTCTTAATCGCTTATTCCTTCTTAGTCAATCCGATATCTCATGAGGTATCCCAGTGAGTCCTTGTGTAATCTCATGAACTTTGCACGGCATAACGCATTTGGAGCAAAAGCTGCAACTCTTGTGGCTGACACATTTTCTAAGGTATGGGATCAGAATGGGTTGCTGATGCATGCCCACTATCAATTGGTCGTTTGTAATTTTATATTGCAATCTATTGCATAAGAAAACGAATAATTTAATAACCTAGTTGTCACTTCTATATTTGTCCTTTCAGGAATACAACAAAAACATATATTCTATGCCAATTCAGCATGTGGTGTGGGATGATAACAAGCTTTGGTTGCCTCGACCATTGATAAGCATGCATGTCAGGCAAGGAGACAAGGCTATAGAGATGGAAATATTTGATTTCAAATCATACATGAATCTTGCGAAGGCTTTACGTAGCCGTTTCCCTCATGTGAAAGACATATGGTTGTCAACAGAAATGCAGGTATTAACATATCTCTAGACCAAAAACATGAAGGCACGTAATGCTATTCTAATCAACTTGTCATATTTTAGAACGTGGTGGACGAATCTTGGGCATATACTCATTGGAACTTCTACTTTACGAATATTACACGCCAAATTGGCAACCTTGCCATGTCGGGTTATGAGTCAAGTATAGGAAAGGAGCAAAGTAGTAACAATGCATTTGTTAACTTTCTTATGGCCAATGAAGCAGATTACTTTATCGGTGCTCTAGGTTCAACATGGTGCGCTCTCATAGATGGAATGCGTTCAACAAGTGGAAAAATAATGGCAGGATACTTAAGTGTTAATAAAGATAGATTTTGGTGATAAGATTTCACCCATTGAAATTTGTAAAAAAAAATATTGTTATCATCCACAATAACAACAAAGGATTCTTTTACCACATTGAGTGCAAAGGATTCAATTTAATTATTTGTTCATGGGTGATATTGTTCATGGGTTTGTAATTGTTTATGGGTGATATTGAAATTCACACCATTTTAATGTTCAAATTTTGCATATTCATTACAATGTTTACATGGATAATATTTTATGAAAAACATGCCTAGCGTGCGAATCTCGACTATTTTTGTTGCTATCACAAAAGTGGCAAGACAACCCAACCCAACAAGTTGAGAGAATGATTAATTAATTTATGAAGGTGCCATCACCATTACTTTGCTTGAAAATGCCTTGTTGCCATTATATTATTACTTTGTTTGAAAATGCCTTGTTGGCATTATATTGAATGTTGTTCACTAGAGCATAGTTGTATTTGTCCACAACGCCACCAATTCAATATGATAGACATATGTGTACGATAAAGTGCCATGATCCTCACGTTAGATCTTTATAATGTTATACCGTATTCCCTTTGACGGGATCGCCCCCTAATTGAATTCGGCCGGTGATCATCGGCGCAAGATCCAAAGGTCGAGATTTTCGCGACAACTTCCTACCACCGCGATCGGCCATGCTCGCTATACCGCAATTTTGATCGGATCAAGCCCTAATTAACGGGCATCATCGAGGTAAGCATCCAGTTGTCGAGATTTCTGCACAACTTCCTACCACCGCGGATTGGTCACGTTCGATCTTACGGGAAAGTGTCAAGGAAAAGAGGGGAGGGAGGGAGGAGGAAAGAGAGAACGTGGAGGGCAAAAGAATGGAAAAAAAGAAAAAGGAAAAGAAAAATCAAAAGCGGAGGGGAAGGGAACTTGAGAAAAGGCATGAAGAAAGTGCCGGAAGAGGTAAAAGGAAAAGGAAGGAGGAAAAAGGAAAGAGGGGGAAAAGGTGAAGAATGGAAAAGAAGGAAGGAAAAAAGGAGCATTGAAAAGGAAAGGAAAAAGAGCATGCGGAAAAAGAATAAAAAGGGAAGGGTGAGAAAAGAAGAAAAGGGAAGGGAAAATGGCATGAAAGGAAAAAGAGAGAGGGAAAGGAAAGGAAAAGGCACCGAAAAGAAAAAGAGGAAAGGTTGGAAAACGAGGAAAAGGGCAAGAAGGGGAACAAGAAAAGGATGGGGGAGAAGGGAAAGGAAAAAGGGTAATGGAAAGGAAATGGAACCTGAAAAAAGGGCATTAGAAAAAAGGGAAGAGGGAAATGAGAAAAGGGGAGGAGGAAAGGGCACGAGAAAAAATAGAAGAGGAAAATGGTGAAGAAAGGGTAAAAAGGAAGCAAAGAAAAGACATGGGAAAAAGAAAGGGGAAAGAGAGAAAGGGTAGGGAAAAGTGAAAACGGCATAGAAAAAAAAGAGAGAGGAAAAGTGTGGAGGGCATAGAAAAAGGAAAGGAAGGGAGAAAGGTGAAGGAAGGGAAAAGGCACGTATAAAAGAGGAAGAGGGAAAGGATTGAGAAAGGAGGAAAAAACAAAGGAAAAAAGATCCATCAAGAAAAAGGAAAGGGAAAAAGGCCAAGAAAAAGAAAAGAGGGAAAGGGTCGAAAAAGAGGAAAAGGAAGGGGAAATGTGGAGAGGGGTGAGGAGCAAGGAATTGGAAAAGAGGAAGGGGAAAGGCACAAGGAAAAAGGGAAGACTAAAAGGGCGGGATGGGGAAAAAAGCATGAGAAAAAAAAAAAAAAAAAAGAGGAAAGGGGAAAGTGGAAAAGGGAAAAGGGAAAAGGGGAGACGGGGGGGAAAGGAGGAAAAGGGGCGATAAAAAAAGGTAGAGAAAAAAAAGGTATGGAAAGAGGCATAGGGAAAGAGAAAATGAAAAAAAAAAAAGAGGGAAAAGAAAGTGAAAATAAAACGGGAAAAAGCGAAAGGGTAGCAAAAGAACGAAAAAGGAAGGGAAAGGAAAAAGGAAACTCCTACTACATTAGATTTTTCAGCCCACCATACTTCTTTCCGATCCCGAGAAGAAACCGGGATAAAGCCATCGAACCATGCGGCCTATATACACCGTGGTGAAGATTTGCAGCGTTCGCTTCAAGTTTGGACAGAGATAGGCTTATTTTTACAGAGGGACGGCATTGTCCTACAAAGGATGAGCTGCTAAAATGCCACATTCCTGCCCACTGTGTTACAAAACCCCTTCCCTTGGCCACAGAGCGGTGGAGTTGGCTTGGTATGCAAATGTCCCTCACAAAGAGCTTACTTCGTGGAAAAGGCTATTGAACCGGATCCAATATGAAGGTGACAAATTCAAGTTCCCCGGTGGTGGAACAATGTTTCCTCGTGGCATGATTCATACATTGATGACATCAATGCTTTGATACGCTTAACAATGATGGTTTCATTCGCACCGCTGGACACTGGGTGTGGTGTAAGTTTTTCTTTTTTCCAAACTTTTTCTGATTCATGATGTTCTTAGCTGTAAAATAATCTGGAAATGAGCCCATAGTTAACTTGGTTTGCTGCTTCTGAATCTGGTATAGAGCTGCTTCTGGATCTGGTATAGACATACATTTTAAGATCCAAATGTGAAGCTAGGAGAGGATAGCATCATCTGCTTTTTAGCTGATAGTTACAAGTTTGGAGTTGAGATTCATGCAACTATCATTTATGTAGTCAGTTTTATGACATTAGTAGTGGCGGCGGCAGTGGCAAAGGATACAATTGGACTTCAAAATAATGAGTGTCTGGCATTCGGTAAAGGTTTGTAGTGGCAGCGGCTCGATAAGTGAACAATGGTATAATAAAGGCTCGTTAAGCACTTCCCTTCAACACTTTAGACTGTAAAGTTTCAAAAAATATTATAAAAAATGCACACGGTTCTATTGTTTTATATTAATCTACGTGGTTGGCACTGTGATTTTGGAAAGAGTAATTAAATCCTCCCTTAACAACAGTAATTAGAATTTTCAAGGTACTGCTATGCCGCGACATTAGTTTGTTTTCTCTAAATATGCAATTTCAAACATTATTCCCTGCAAAAAAACAGGAAAAAATTATAATGATGAACTTTGCATAACGATTTTATGATATCTTATTGTTTAAATTTGGTTTTTTCGGAGTCCCGAAAACTTTTTGTATTTTTTTCCCAGGTAGGTTTGCCTACGGTTTGGGGCTTTTTTTTGTCGCCGCCAAACTTTCTCGATGACCAAAAATCAAAAAATAAAAATTATTGGTTCGATGGGGGTATGATTTCGGAGGCCGTTTCTATTTTTGGATTTGATCACCCTTCTGCAGCTGTCGAGAGATGGATTGGAATGATACCTACATGAAAATTCGACATCCATGGAGATTTTGATGGATTTTGGAGCCGATCCTCAGTTTCAGACGACCTGATGTCCAGTCTCAGGTTCGAATAGGTTATGGGCCAATAGGTTTAGTTTCAGAATGATAACTCTTAGTTGTTACATGCAGATCAATTGACTTTGAAACTCGGATCTTGGAACGAATGCTCAGTTTTTGTGTATTTCATATCTTGGATGTCTTATTCTCTGCTGCAACCATGCTCAGATCACGCATCAGGATTTCCTTATTTTCAAGGTATTCTGGCCAAGTAATGACAAGGAGGATGCATTTAGATTCTGTTTTCTTATAGCTCTTTTTCTTGAGCTTCAGTCTCATGTGGTCTTTTCAGTTGTGTTCTTCCTCTCTTTGAGATTGAGGTTTACAGGTGGCTTTTGTTCAAAAGATAAATGATTGAACTTTTACGACACAATTCCAGCATTATGACAACTTCACTTTTGTCCCTGAGTTCATTGGACTATGTGCATGAAGCCTTGCAGCTTCATTAAAAGAAGGCAAGTAGTAATATGTCCTTTTATATGTTTACTTAAAATTTAAGTCTGTAGTTTATGTCCCCAGTGTTGTATACTTGCTCACACAGTATGGAATCTATTGGCACCAAGTTTCTTTCAAAGGAAGTCATTTTGAGCCAGATAGCTATACTTGCTTGACTTGAATTTTGTTCTTTGTCTTTTCCTTGGCAAATTGTTGCTCTCTGATAATTTCAAACGCTTCTTTTGCCAGCATATTACCTTAAATGATCTGGCAGATCTGGCATTATTCTTGGCATTCATTCTACGTAACTGTCCCCATTTTAGGCCTATATACTTTTTCTTTTTATTCTGCCACAGCAAGTTCATATTTCAAATGGCCTTTCCTATATAGAAAGGGGCAAATCCTTGTGAGATTGGAAGACCATAGGCTACCAGCTCTTGGTTTTCCCAGCGTACCGAAATCTTTTTCAAATTTTTGCCCATGTTGGTTTGCCTAAGGTTTGGATTTTTTTTTTGTCGCCAGATTTTGGTTGGAGTACATTTCTTTTTTTGAACCAGATCACTCTTTTTCACCTGCCGGAAGATGGATAGAGATTAAACCAACGTTCTGATCTTGGTCACAAAGTAGTGACAGACTCGGATATTGCACACAAATTGTTTTTAGTTTAATGTTTTACTTCTAATACAATCCATGCACTTGATAGACAATAATGGCTTTCAAATAGGGCTTCCATAAGTCAAACTCATGGTAAGCCGATGCTCATTTTTGTGGTTTTTTGGCAGCACAACTGTATGAAAATGTTTTTCTATAATAAGTTCATCCATGAGACCATGACTTGGGCTGGATTGTTGTCCAGGCATCCAGGTATATTCTGCCTCTTACATTTTTTAACATTTCTCATTACATATGAATGATGTATCACCCATTGAGAAGTAGTCTTAAATGCTTGCCATTAAGTATGCATTACTATAAATTAAATGTGAAATGAGATGCATTACTTTGCAAGTACACATTCTATTGTCACATCAATTTTCTCTCCCCATGTAAGACCACTGCAATTGGATTCTACTTCATGCGAATAGCATTTGAATAGGTTTAGAAGAGGATCATGTTGCCTAGGAATTAGCAACCCCTTTGGAAATGATTTCATATTGCCGTTCAAGAGCTTGCTTATGGAGAGAAGGAAGACTTTGTTTATGAACGAAGCACAAGAGACCTTATTGTTTTTGTGCATCACATATTGCACATATGATAGCACACTTATTAAGCAAAGCACTCTAGAATCTTTGTCCAGCTTTGAAGCTTCTCATCATAATAAACGCGATATTTTAGAGAATGCTCAAAACAATTTTTTATTTGTTGGTTAAATGGATGGGATTACGGCTATTTCATGTGGACAAAGAGCAAGATAAAAATAACTAGAAGCCTCAAGGAAATTATCTTATTGGACGGTTTCCCATGTACGTTTTATGTTTTACACTGATTGATGTGTTCTTTGGAGGATATTGCAATTTTGTTTTGTCTTTGAATGCAGCAAATAGGTCTGCATTTGAATGCCTTTGAATGCAGCAAACAGGTCTGCAAACAGGTTATGCCTTTGAATGCAGCAAACAGGTCTGCATCTCAAATTTAAGAATGTTACGAGTCTCAAACTTTTCCAAAGTTATGTCTTTGAATGCAGCAAATGAATCTATATCTCAAACTTAAGGATGCTATGCTCGATATGGTCAATATTGCCCTTGGAACATTACAAGGTAATAGAGGAGATGTATTTCACATTGTTTAACTAAAGGTTGAGCATTGACGAATCAGTTTTGCTGCGGCCTATTTCATGTAGAAACACAAAGTTGTACTTAGTATTTCATCTGCATGTGGTATATTTAATATAAGAACATAAAAGTTATAATCCAAATGCCTCTGTATATCTCAGCTTCACAACTCTTATCAGGCGAGTTTGTTAAAATGGGGCAATAGGTATGCGAAGAGGATTATTATCTTTGCGAATAATAGTTATATCTAAATAAGTTTTCCTGCAAATTCTGGGCCTGCTTTTACCGTGCAATTGATCAACTTGGATCTGATTGTAACAGGTTTTGATGGTGACCCATATATGCTGCCATCAAATGAAATAAACTGCTCAGGTCTGCATTTAATATGTTGAGAATACATAACATTAGCTGCATGTAGATTTTTGCATAGATTTTAGCGTTGATATAACAATAGCTTAAAGAATTAGACGTGGTATGTTGGCTGCATTGCAGGACCTGGTTGTCATAGCTTATTGGCAATCATTGAATTGTCCACCGCCTTAAGTTGTTTCCTCATTTGCAACCATTTGCTACCCTTTCCATTATCATGTATTTGATTATGTCGACTCTGTATTTAATTAACATGACATAAAAACAAATCGGGATAATCATGACTTTAAAACGCCTGCCCTGTACATTCTACTTTAAATTAGATTGTCTTTGTACTTATACTTTAAAACACATATGTGTGAGAGGACAACAAATGACTTTGCCTCCCAAAAAAACAAACCACTACCTTTAAGCAGCCTTGCATCTGCAATCTGATTGCATCCACTATTGTCTTCTCAGATTTAGAACACTCTATTTCCTATGTTATCTTCATCCATACTCATCTGACATTTTTCGTTTTTCTTAAGGCAAATACAAAGTAAGCCACAATCCACATCGTCACACATGAATTTTATAATATTGGCAAGCTGTTTGAGAGTATGCATGGCTGAGCAATAGGACTGCATTGCAAGAACAATAGAATTTCTGTTCGAGAGTATGCATGGCTGAGCAATAGGACTGCATTGCAAGAACAATAGAATAGCCAGCGACAGTTCCATGTTATGACAAGGCCTTGCATGTATATATTTCTGTACCAATGTCCTTTTGTATTTGTGATTACATGCATAGTAACAAGTAACAGACAAACTAGACTTGAATGTCGTGAGCTATTTGAAATTTTAAAAAGCACATTCATTTTGAAAGATAACCCATGGATTGATTCTCCAACTCATCCTATAATGTCTCTCTACACTGTTTGGCCCCTGTTACTGTGATGATTTTGAGACGTCATGGCATGCTTCCAGTCCAGTCTTTGCTTAAAAACCTTTCTTACATTGGCAAGTCTGTAAAGCTAACTCTATTTTTTAAGCTCCTTCCTTCCATAATATCTACAATAAGTTCCTGCACCTGCATGTTCAATGTCATCACATGCCGTTGTCTCTGCTGGATTCTGGGAGAAGGAAAAATTGCCTGTTAGATGGAGATGGCAGCCAAGGATCAAGAAGACACAATATTAATTGCAATACGAGCATGAGTAATTGCACCCTCTCTTTTTCATCCAGTAAGTAGACTTTGGGAATGCATATAGAAGCATTTCACTCTACATAGTCATCAATACCATTCTTCATTCTTTATAAATTAGATTGATACTCTTTCAGGGTTTATTGTCCCTGTGTACAAACTTCAAGAGACCCTGATGCTACCTTGCTTTGCACGACGCATCTAACAAGAACCCAACAAGAGCAAGGTATGCCTCATGCCTATTCTCTATGTATACTTTGAATTTGGCATGTTCTTCATGTCTCTCTTCTTCTAATGTACACGATTCATTGTTTTCCCATGCTATGTTTGCTAAAAAAACCCACACTTTCCTCTGCAGAAGGTCTTTCCAAGCAAGAAAGGAGAGATCTGCATATTTTGCCAATTCAGAAGCACGGAAAGCAGTTTTCATGGAATCCAAGGTGACGGTGCAAACGCACTAATGACCTGTGGTGCAATTGCAGATTCCCTTTTCAAAAAACTGAAACTCATGCCTGTTTTGGGGTCTCCGTTGTAATTTCTTTTAAAAAAGACTAATAGCAATGTAAAACAAGCATATTTTTCAGGACATCCATAAACACAAAATGTAGAATTTTTTTTTTATATACTTTTGAATTGCATTGAATCGAATGATGAAATTAAAAAAAAAAAGCTTTATTATATTTTTGAACTTACAGGAAGATCGCGAAGCAAGTAATAAACATTAAAATATTTAAAGATCAATTACTCATCTTCACAAGTATATCGAAGCAGGTGTTTGCTTCGGTAAGCGAAAATGTAGATTCCTTGCTTTGCTTGCAAGTTTTAACTGGTGTAGAAGCACTAGAATTTGCCGCATCTTTGTGCCTAGAAACATATTTTAAGGTCACACACTACTGAACATTCAACATTTCCCAGGAGAAAATAAAGATCAAAGCATTAAAGCTCATGCACTTGATGCAGACATGCCTATGAGCACATAGGATCAATGAGAAAAACTAGCTACTTGTCTATGGAGGCATAGAAAGGAGTTTCTAAATAGTATGTCTTATCTATGAGCGCATGGGCAAGCACCTAGTTTTGTAAACGCCTAACCTGTATTCCCAAAGGAAGGAAGGAAGGGTAGAGCTTTAAAATATATTGCTTGTCTATGCGCGCATAGACAAGCAACAATTTTTAAAAACTCTTGGCTATGCGCGCATAGACAACAGTTAATTTCTTAATCACAGTTTTCATTGAATGGTAATCAAAATGTGAAAAACAAGTATTGAAATAAAGTAGCTACTATAGAGGGAAAACCTTTGAGAAACATGGGGAATTTTTCAAAGCCCTCTTCCTTAGATCTTTCAGAAATAATTGACACTTGCTATAATTATAACAATATTAGAACAACCTTACATGAGCATGGGTAGAAAGTCCAGATAGAATAAAAGAACATGAATGCTAATCCGATCTCTGCAAGGAGGATTCTAGCTGCAAGTTTTTAACCAGCATTACATTAAAATTCATAATAGACTTACTACGGTCTTACAAGAATTTAATCATAAATTTAACTGAGCATGCTTCCAAATGCAAGCGGTTGTTCCTAAGACAGTGCAAGTACATGCATATTTCTCTAGAAATTACTTGCAAAGAGAGGAAATACCACAGAATATCTCAAAATTTTACCTCAAATTGTTTGCAGAATCGTCAAAATCCACCATCGAAATCACCTTCTAAATCACCTCAAACCTCATTTTACAAAAGAAAAAGGAATGAATTTATCTGCAAAAAAAATAAAAAGGAAGGAATTTATCTGCAAAATTATCTCAGAATGCTTTTCCACAAGTTTACAGAAGAAGAAATTAGAACTTTTAAATCTATGGATAGAAATCTTCTTACCTCAGCATTCCGGCTGGACTGTGAAGGCGTTTCATGCTAGGGTTAAACAAATACAGAAGTAATACTCTGACTCAAAAGAAATACAGAAGTAAGGCTCATGTGCGATGCAGGACCTCCGATTTCAAGCCCTCCGACGGCAAGCCCTCTGATCTTGATCTTCCGGAGCCAAAATCCAAAAATCTGCGTCTTCTGCTCTTCTGAAAACAAAAACGAAATTGGATTTCAAGCCCTGCCCTCCGATCTTGGTCTTCCGGAATAAAAATCCACAAACCTGCGTCTTCTGGTCTTCTGATAAGAAAAAACGAAATTAAACTTTACCTATACGCGCATAGCAAAAAAAATTTGCCCATGCGCGCATAGCCCCTACCTACCATGTTATTTTTCCTACCTACCTATTTTTCTACCATGTTATTTTTTCTACCTACCTAGTTTTCTTCCAACCTACCATTTTGCTTCTTGCATCACTTTGGACCTTTTTTTAACCCTTTTGCTCATTAAATTGGTATCTTTTTTTATCACACAAAAGGTTGCAATCTACGTAGCCAAACAATATTTTCTTCAGCGACACTTAGCTTAAAACATTTGTTTTCTTTTTTATGTGCATGGTGACATCGTCTTCCTTAACCATGGGTATACATGTTGAATTCTGGACGGTTAGTTCCTCGACCACTTCAAGTGACAATGAGGAGAGTGAAGTGGTTGACGAGTACAACGACATTCCAAATCCTGCTCTTCCTACTGTACTTGACTAGTTTGGATAGTGTTTGTCTTTCAAACTTAAGATCATTGCTATGCGCGCATATGTAGTGTTTTATAATTTTAGCGCTTGCCTATGCGCGCATAGCATGTTGTGGTTCTCCTTGAGCAATAGGAACTGCATACGGCTTCATTTGCATGTTTCAGTCTTCATTATTCTTCAAGATTCTGATGGTTCTTTCATTTTCCCACTTTCTTTGTGTGTACTAAAACCATCAAAATTAGATTTCTATTTTGTACCTAAATAAGGGATGTAAAATTAACAAGGCGACAATTTTTCCATAAATTTGGGCCCTAAAATGGCACACAAATTCATAAATTTAGGGCCATTTTTGTAATTGACCCCCCCAAAGTGGCGGAATTTAAGGGTATCTTAGGGAATCTTTGAAAGATGCTTTTTATTAGTGCAAATGCAAGTCATTAGTGCGTTTGCACCGTCACCTTGTTGGATGCCATGGAATCCCTATCCCTACTACTGATGACGTACACCCATATTATTAAGGCAATGAATATCAATTGCAACAGTGTCAATTTCATCGTTGACATTGCATGTAAGCTCTTTCTTCAAATATAAATATGTATTCACACATTTTGAATTCCAGAACCTAACCTTAATGTTTTTGTACAGTAAGCAAATCCAACATGTACTTATAGTTATGAGCAATTTACATTTTTGTCTATTATTACGATGACCACCAGTATGATAGACAATCACATGTTGAAAAGCTCCACTGGACCAACACCGCAACAACAAGGTATAGTTATATGCTTCCTAACATGCATTTCATGTACACATAAACTTTAACCTAAACAATTTTTTCCAGCTTCAACAGATGCTTTCACTATGGAATGGAAAAGACAAACTCATCAACTTTTACAAAATAGAATGCATCATTCTTAAAGTCAACAACACAGACCAAGAACAATGAGTTCCTCTAATGATTTATCAAGCTCTCTAAAGACTCAATTACTTCGAATTAAGTTTTGAGAAAGAATAACTGAAGAGACAAACAACTGAACCTGAGGATGATGATGTATCTAAGTTGTACATACATATACCCGAGCTAGACACCTTGATCAAATATACTGACAGATCAAGGAGCTTATGCAATTTGCAAGGATGGGAATCACATAGAGTTATTCATGTTATTCAGTACTTCAGGCCTTTGTGAGGCCAAGAATGCTTAAATGGCAAGATGTATTAGTAGTAGTCAATGATACTTAAGACAGAGAATAACATATATCATAGTTATGAAAATTAAATACAGCCAACCAACGAAATGAACCTCGAAAGCACACATATGCACAATAAACTTGGGAGTTCAATGTCGTTTAGCAAATACAACTCCTCCATTCTAACACACGTAGAGGACTACACATTTCTCTTTTTGCTACCTATAGATTTTGATGTTGCTTGCCTTCTTTCTCATTTTTTTTCTCTTTGTTACCTATGACTAGAAACGTTTGCCCGGCGATGCTGGGCATTAGTCATAGGCGCATGGAATATCTAGTTAGATATAATTGCATAGATTGAATGGGATAGGGTGGGATGTAAGTAACCATGTGTAGTTGAGTTTGAATACTAAAGCTGTAATGGAAGCATCATGAGAGTGGGGTATGCTATGCAGATGCGTTGCATATACAATAACATCATTGTTGTAAAATGTGGTGTGTATATACACAATACATATTCACAACAATGTTTCCTTCCTTGTTGAAAGGAGGGAACACACTCACAACAATGTTTGGAAGTGAAGAGCATGCCAATTAGAACACTACAGCTAAAAGTAGCTAACTATGAACAATACATCATTTGAAGTATGTTCATGCTTCATATCAAATTTGCCATAGTTCAGAAGTTTTATGAGCAAGCTCACCTTAGTTCAAAGCCATCTATAATAAGGAAACAAAGAAAAGAGTAATAGGTTAGTCTAAGAATAATTCATACTCCATTCGACATAAATCATGTGCATGGACTCTAGAGACGTGTGCCCAATAATGCCGAGCATTTGTAGATATGTAATTGGTAGATTCTGTGTAGAATGGGTAGTAGAATATGTGTGCAGACCCGCCTATGTTTCTTGAGTGTATGTTTGCCGACTGTAGATGCAAGTGAGGTTGCTATGAGATACCTATGGTGGATGGAATATAGATATATGAATAATCACACATGCAATTTTGTATTTGTTTCGAATCTAAATGCAATGCAACCAGAACTTAAGCTTTTGCAAACTGAAGATACATGTAAGACATATGCCAACCCATCTATTGATATTCTAATTCTCCCAGCATGAATTAAGGAACTTGAAACGTCGTTTCCTATCCCCTTGCAGAAAAATAAAAGCTTCCAAACAATCCATTGGCTTATGCATGGGTTCCATTATATTTAAATGTCTGACTTTTTTATATTCACGCATGAATAAATCTTTGCCTACCATTACAACATCATTTATTGTCTTTTAAGGCACATGCATATGAACAATCACAGTTCATGCGTGGAATTGAACCACTAATCCCTGATCTGTGTCATCATTCAATTAGAATGCAGATTTTAGAGATCCAAATCAGTGATCATACTACTTTATGTATATACCTAGAACTGACTCAAACTGCAGTAGAGTAAGATTCTTTAAAGAATTACAGCTAAAAAATTATTGTTCTTTCGTTAGTTGATAAAAAATGTGCTATCCATCCCTATGACTGCTCATTTTTCATGGCTTTCGCAGTGATCACTCTACTTGTTGACAACTTCTAAAGCAATACTGATCAACGCAATCAAGGTCGTGCTTTAATAGCTGTAAATGAGATTGCATCATGCCACATATAAATCATAGTTCTTTAGTGAAAATATCCCTATGGCTGCTCATGGACCAGGATTGTATGCTACATGATTATATGCTAGTAGATTTCTGCAATTCACTTCCTGACAATCTGCTTTTTTTCAAAAAAAAAGGGGGGGAGGGGGGGGCATAGCTTTTACACCATCAAGGTCGTAACATTCTATCCACAATATAGCAACTTTGATTGTTTCTGCTATATACTTTCCATTTTCTGTAATACATGTCTGCACAAAGAAAACATATCAAAATACATGTTAGCATGTGTTTGTGAGCCAAATCCAGATATTATGCTTGACATTTCACCTTATATTCAGCATTCAATAGTAAACAAAATATTCCACACCTGGAATATTCCACATCTGAGACTTCATTGGGATAAAATTGAAAATGCAAGATACCTACACTTTATTTACATGCAATGATGCACTATCTAAACTAAATCCTAATTAACACTGATGGATTCAACAAACATTTTCCAGCTCTTTCTAGAGTTGTCCCAACTCCAATAGCACAGTTGCACCAATAGGACAACCGTGCAAACATACACAACAAAGTAGCCTTTCCCTGCAACAAAATGTACACATATTATTGCTTATATTATATCATCTGCACTCCTTGTTCTCCTCAGCAGGCTGATTGCTGCCACGATTTTTCCCTCGAAAACCCTTCGGGGCGGGGGTTTTTTAATCCGGGCAGTAATCCGCTTGCTGCGTTTTTGTATTGGGTCCCATAGACCGATTGGTCTCCGTGGACGATAAAAATACCTTCCTTCTTTCCTTTCTTCCTTACATATCTTCCAACCAAAACTACAATTAATAAAGCAAAGAAAAATGTCCGGGCACAACATTGATTATCATATCAACTATTCTGCTTCATATTTACAGCACTTAGAAGTTGCAGGGCAGTCCCAGCCCAATAGATCAAAATATACCTAGGAAATGGGACAGAATTATCATGAGATATATAATCAGTGTAGGATTGGCCCCAATCACCTAACGTGCATGCCACACATTTTAAGATCATGGCAAAAGTCATTTCATTTACAAAGGTTAGAACATATATTATATCGTTCCTTTCTGAATAGGTTGCATGATGACTTTAAATATTAAAAAAAATGCCACCTCAATTCCAAATGGTCCTCCATAACATTGCTGTGGCATACTCAAAACCACCTAAGCTGCACCTGTTAAAGATTGCAGGACCCTTCACTGTTAACAATAACAGAGAATTAAGCTAATATATAACACAGAAACATCCTAGTCTCATTTTTAGCAATCATTAAAACAAATATGGATCTGCTTAGAAGCAGTAAGGCTCTATCATTGCTTAAGCTAATAAAAATATTCCATACTACTTTTAAATTTAGAAGAAGTGGAAAGAACACAGCTAACATGTCGCATTTGTCCAACCAAATGCAATAGAGCAAGATTATCCTGAACTAACCTGATAAATAGGGGGATTCGTTGGATCCACGCAAACAATATAGTCCAAAAGCTCATAGACATTCCAAAGTTCCTGCAATGATTGATTTCAAAAGAAACTTCAAAATATAAAAAAGATTAAACCAAACAGAGTATTCATCTTGATTAAAGTCTTATACCATCTACACATGAGGAAGCATGAATCCAACACTAGAGCATATCCACTCTCGGTAATTTCTTGTAACACCTTATGAGCTGCATCATCGTGTACATTTTGTTGCATAAATCTTACATAGTGCATCAACTGTTCCTTATTAAAAAAATGCAAGTAGGTTCATAGCTAGCTTTTAACAAATTATCAAAATAGAACACCAACATCACCACCTGATACTTGACAGTTTTGCTATATGCGAGGGGCTTTTGGTTTTGGTGATAAGAATGCAATGGTGAATAGCATCCCAAGAAACTGCATGAACGGTATCTCTGTTGATCCATCTGAATCACTTGGTGCATCAACGTGACCTACAGCTGGAGCTACTGTGTATTGGGAGCCACTGATCTAAAAAACCATCTGTATACAATAACACAACCATTTCCAACAGGCATTATACAGAGGAAGAAAATTTAAATGAAGAAGAAAGAAAGGATTAAGTACTGCATGTTTAGACTAAAGCTGCACACAAAAGACCTTGAAACAGAAGCGCAAAATTTCGAAGACCTAATGTGATCGAGACAATAACTTGCTAAACCCTGCTCAGTCTCCTATAACACATCCCTTATATATACACCAAACTACTTATAAGAATAACTTGCTAAATCCGATCTATTTCCAATCCCATCGATCCGAGACATCGGATCGCCATTCTAGAATGGGACGAGCATGCATGTTTTGCATGCATGCGGGCGGCGCATGCCCATTCTGGTTGGGAGTTCGCTATTTTAGGCGCGATTCTGCATCAACATCTCATCGGCGCTTCCTCTTCTCTCTCAGCAGTACCTTATTCTCTTTGATTTGTTTCCCCAGGCGAGGGAGGGCTTCTCCCCGCTTGGTTTTAGCCAATTTGGCGTTTCTTTCTTGTTGTCCTTTTCCGGCCTTTAGCCTTTGTCCTGTGACCTTCGTCCTCGATCCTAGTTTGTAAGGAAGTCCTTTGGTATTCGGGCGGTTTGTTGGTTTCATGCGAGTCCCATTCTAGAATCCCATCGATCCGAGACATCGGATCGCCATTCTAGAATGGGACGAGCATGCATGTTTTGCATGCATGGCTGGCGCGATGCCCATTCCGTTGGGAGTTCGCTATTTTAGGCGATTCTGCATCAACATCTCATCGGGCGCTTCCTCTTCTCTCTCGCTAGCATCTTTATTCTCTTTGAACCCACCCTCCCCCCTTCTTTGTTTTTGTATTTTTATCGCGGGCACGCCACAGAATCAGCCCCTCCACTCAGGAGGTTTGTTTTGTCTTGTTGTTTTGTTGGTGATGTGCGGTGCAGGGTTAGCGGCGCATTTGGCTTTTCCATTCGTGGGTTTTGGGAGCGATTTTTATGCCTTGCGTTTGTCCAAGCCCCTTGTCGAGGCTTATCACTAGGGTTTTCCTCGAAAACCCGAAAGGGCGGGTTTTAATCCGGTGATAAGCTTTTCGGCGGTACACTAGCCCAATCTCTATTAGCATTGTATTTTGTTGGGGTCCAAATGATATAATTGGATTTTCCCTTTATTTTTTTGGGGTAGTTCGCGATGTGCGGCTACCCATTATCCACCATTGTAGAAAATCTGCTGAGATGAATAAGAAGCAAGTCTATTTGTTGGTTTCATGCGAGTCCCATTCTAGAATAGAAATAATATGAAGTTACTCTCTTTGGCCACTTTTGTTATGCGATCATTACCTTATGGCGCTCGTGCAAAACGCTTTAACCCTCGGGCCGCTTTATTCGGTAGTAATGAGTAGTATTAGGGTCATTAGTAATGAGCCCAACGTGGTGAAAGGATTACTTCAAAACTTTGAGCTGTGACAAAACATACAACAGAAAGAAACAGAGGCCATAAAAAGTACCCTTGAGAGTTGAAGATAAAATATGAAAATCTAAACTCAAGCTCAATAAACCGTACAAAAAAAGAAGTAACCATCTGGAAGAAAAATCACCCGCAAAAATCTATCTGGAGTGATGGGCCGATATTATAGTAATGCCCAATCTCCCACTGCAAAATCAAAATGGAAAATGGTTCTCATGGCAAAATCGAAATGAAAAAATGAAGGATAAGGGAAATAATCGTCCTGCAAGAAGATTGAGATGCCTTGGCATCAGTGTTGTACTAATACGCGTATTTTTGATAAATCCATATGTACCGTACCGTACCATACGCGTACACGTATTTTTAAAAAAATACGCTTAATGCTTTTTTCAAAAAAACAAACAAAGTTTTCTCAAAACAGACTCAATTTGCACCCACTAGGATTCGAACCTGGCCCTCCCAGATAGCAAACAAACATGCTAACCAACTTTCCAACAGTCTGTTTGTGTTTATATTGTATAATTTGTTATATTTAAGTTTTTTCTCAATTTTTTTAAAAAACGATTTTAAGCACTTTAAGTGCGTATTGTACAAAATACGTATTTTTTCAAAAAATACGTCCGAAACGTACGGAACTGTACGCGTACGGGACAACATTGCTTGGCATCCTACCTTACATGCGCTCCTCTGAGGCGGAATGCCAAGACATAGATAGACAAATATAGACAGGCTGTAGACAAAAAAAAAAATTCAAAATTGGTATTGTTGCATCCCGCAAGAGGGAGAGGGAACGCCGCATGCGGCGTAACATGCGGCGTTCTCAGCACGAAAACCAATGTCATCGCTTTTTAAAAAAGAAGATTTTGATGATTTTCATTATATCGTGGGTAAATATTCTTACTTCTGTAGAGATGTACCTTCATATCTACAAAAACCTTTCAAGATCATTCCATCATTCTAAAAATGAAACAAATTGCAACTTTCAAAAGTACTTATCATCAACATACATACATAAGTCTACCACTCTAAAAGAAAAAAAAAACCCCACCCCCTTAAAATACATCCTTCAAATTCAAGTCATCTTTTCAAATTTCCAACACAGTCAATTGATTGGACCTTTGACTATTAGGTTACAAGTCCATAAAGGATTGCTACGAGCAAAAACAATTTTGAAGCTTCCCAACTACTTTGCATAAATTGACTTAAACACATGCTCTCATGTGTCTTACGCAAGCTCGAACAACCCTAGCATCAACATTTTCCCTATATTTGTAAACAACATCAATTACTTCATCGTCCCGCCCAATACAAACACAATCATACTATGCCCGGCAACAAACACAAAAGTATTTATATGCCCGGCAACGCCGGGCACCGTTACTAGTCCTTACTAAGATAACTTATATATGGAACAATAGTATGAAATAAAAGAAAAGGTGCGCACCTCTTAACGAAGGGGGTCACCTAAAACGTGGCGGAGCCACGGTTCTGAGGCAGCGAATGCCGATTTGAGGCCAGCAGGCTACTAAAAACGATTCTGGCAGTTACGTGGTTGCCACATTGGCATAAGCCTGATATAGGCGGCGGCCTGTTGCAAAGAAAATAGAGAAGGAAGAAGGAAGCCGAAATTGGTCGAACTGCGAAAAATGGTAGTTCTTAAATTAATTACCACTTGCCTTAAAATGATACTCTTCATTGAATTACGCCTTGCAACGGTGGCATAATTTTTCTGACACGATTTGGTCAAGCTTTACTATAGCTGAAGACCGCCGGAATAACAAATAGCATACATTCCATTCTTAAAATGTGATCCTTCAATTGTAGCTTGAAACGTTTCTTAATGAGAAATCCAGATTAGCTTCAGATATAAGTACGAATTACAGGCTTACAAACCCATGTCCAATGCTTCTGCTAAGGTTTTTCCCTCGAAAACCCTTCGGGGCGGGGGTTTTTTAATCCTGTCAGTAATAGGCTTGCTGCTCTCTTTTTGGTTTGGGTCCCATAGGCCAATTGGTCTCCGCGGACGCTAAAAACCTATTCTTATTCTTATTCTTATTCTTATTCTTATTCTTATTCTTATTCTATTATAACTTGCGTGGCCATAGTCATAGTGTCATTTATTAATGTCGTAGATCAATGTCCATAGCACAAGTCAAGACCGCAGATACTTCTGATATTGGCAGATAATGTTTTAGTGTCGTTTAATCATCCATGCTATTGCCAGTTGCAACATGTATGAACAATGTTGCTAGAAACAAACATATCTAAAACAAAGACTGTAGTACTGAATGAAAAAAAATCTTCGTCGCATGCTTAGGAACATATTTTGTAATGTTTCAAACTAACATAAATTCATTACTAAGCGAAGAACCATAATCAAATGTTGGACATTAACAACGGATTTATTCACACAGGTTTGGAACCAAAGAAATGTTCGCGGCGGCCAATACCCCCGCGATAAATTTCTTGTATAAATAATTGTTACAATAATCTTACAAAACTACCTCTGTAGCTAATTAGTAAGTAGTGGTATAAGATTTGTTTATTACATTGTTTCCTTATGTCATTCTTTCCAGTCAACTGGGCTTTCATAACCTTTTGCATGGTTGGGTGCATGCATGAAGCTATATCTTGCCAATATACAGTTTGGGAGAATGTTTGCCTAGGAGGGGAGGTTAAACCTCAATGAGTCTATCATTAACATCCCCGACATCACTAGCAACCCATTCCTCAACTTTGGGGGCTCATGCAGTGTAAATTTATATGGCACAAATGCAAACATTATAATCTAAATCATTTCATTCCCTCCTTGGTATAAATTTATACTATAGGAACCCGAATGGTATAAATTTATATCGTTTATGTCTGTTCTCGCAGTATAACTTATACGAAAGACACTTGAGTGGTATAAATTTATACCCTTCACATCTCTCCTCGGTATGAGTTTATATCTTAGGCACTGAGCGATATAAATTTATACTATTCACACATCTCTCCTTGGTATACATTTATATAGCATAGGCGGATAATATAAATTTATAGTACCATCGAGACTTCAATGGTGAGTTATATCGTTCTCATCTATCCTCGATAAAAATTTATATTATAGACACTCCAGCGGTATAAATTTATACTGTTCACATATCTTCTTTGTATATATTTAGACAGTGTAGGCCCGATGAATATAAATTCATACCATCAGGGCTATAACAATACTTTGCATACTAAATTCAGAAGATCTCTTTTCCATAGTGTTTTTTCCTTGTAATCGATCAAATTTCTTGAGTAAAAGGCTTCACAAAGTTGCATTAGAAGGTCTTTGATTTGGTATTGGGAAGTCTATTATAGACTAAAAGGTTAGTAAATTAGGTACGATCTTGAATATATAAAGTATATTTAATTACAAGACTCAAACACCTATGTTGAGAAAAACAATCGAGCATATAAATTTATACCACAGGGCACTTCACTGTGAATGGCACATACACTACAACATGAGAAGCACCCTTCATATATAAATTTATGCCGGAAGGGCACCCCAGGCTCTTGAGCATATAAATTTATACCGCATGATATTCATTGCACTTCATTGTGAAGGGCACACACACTTTAATGTAAAAAGTGTCATTCGTGTATAAATTTGTGTCAAAAGGCACCCTAGGCTTTTGAGCATTTGGATTTATATCGCACGATCTCCCTTGCACTTCAATATGAAAGGCATATGCACTTCAGTGTGAAGTGCACTCTTCTTGTATAGATATATACAAGAAGGGCACCCTTTGGTGGTGCCCTTCAATTTTGAAAGGAACCCTTCCGATATAAATTTATACCGGAAGGGTGCCCTTCAGCTGCACACTTCAACTTTGAAAAGAACCCTTCCAGTATAGATTTATACCACACGATCTTCCGGTATAAATTTATACCGGAAGGGTGCCCTTCAACTGCACACTTCAGCTTTGAAAAGAACCCTTTCGGTATTATTATAGATTTATACTGCACGATCTTCATTGCACTTCAATATAAAGGCAGCTATTTTCCACACTTTACTAGGGGGGCAAAAAAAGGGTATCAACAAATTTTGACTAGAAGATAGGTTTAATTATTCCCTCAGAAAAGGTACCTAAAATGTTTGAATTGTCACATTTGCCACAAATTTCCCTCGAAAAGTGACGTTTTTAGGGGAATTTTAGGTAATCTTCAAAGATTCCTTTTATAGTGCGTTTCAAGCAAATTAGTGCATTTCAATTCAAACTTTGTTATTGTACCATGCCTGCAAATACAACAAGAATTAAAACATATAATTACTAGGAAATAAGCAGAAAATCAAAATACTTACATCATTGTTTGGTGAATTAATGGCCTGCATGAACATAAATCTTTCTGCCTTATCATTCTCATTGTACACAGGAAGATATCTCAATAGACGTTTGAAAGTAAAAATTACATCCAATTCATAGCACTTCATTGGCAGCCTAAAACTTTCTTCCTGATATTTAGTCATTGATACATCATAATTTTTTCTTAACCTCTCATTGTATTCCAAACATTCTGCACCATCTAAATTGAGAACGTGGAAATCATTCTCCACTACTTGTATAGCTCTTCCCTTCCTCTAATTGTAAAATGAGAAACACAATAAAACATAAACCGACGATGTAATCCTCTAACACTATGGACAGAATGGTCAATATCAGCTAACAAAGCTTGCTCAGTAGCAAGGCTAATCTCCTCCACTTTCTTCCTTTTACCACAGATTCCAGGAGTAAGCCTCGACTTCCTCATTCTGGCAATGCAAGCCTTCCTAGCATTGGAAAATATTGGACTTGCTCTCATATCAAATGCAATTTCTTCCACACCTGTCATTCCAATCCTAATTTCTTGAGCTCTCTTAATAATTGCACCAAATTTTCAGAACATATCTTACAGAGTAAAAGAAGAAACAAGATATTAGTACAAAATAAATAAAAGAAGAAGGAAATAAACTAGCACACACAAGTTACGTCTCAGTTGGGTAAAACCACCTTTAATCTTGCAAACTTGCAACATAAACTGCTCAAGCATCCTAGAAAATTCACGCAGATCTAACTCTTCAATTTTTTGTCAACTGGTAAGCCTCTTTTGATCCTCCATGCATCAAGTCGTGTTCTGGCCCATTCAATCTTATCAAACTTTCTGCCAACAACATGAACTTCCTTCACAAGTCACTCATCAAGTTCCAAAAAGGCTACTGACTTTCCAGAACTACTCTAGACATATTCTCAGGTAGATTCTCCTTATCAGACTCGCACGCAAACAATGCAAGCATCTTTTCTATATCATTCATGTACTCCTTCAATTTCTCTTCGCCAAACTCCTTAGAAAGATCGGCCTCAAAGTTATCATCTGCATCATTGATCCAAAAAGCACTCTACACCTCCCATTTCTTGAGTTATCTTTAAATCAAAGGCAGATTTCTCTGAAACCAGATCTTTGACCTTCAGATGGTATTCCAGCCATAGCAGACTGGAATGGTACAGAAACTTTGAACAATATAAGGCCAAAGCACAAAAGGAGAAAATGTCGAGCCATTAATATTACAACCTTTCAAAGACAAGAACCTTGCCGGTTCTCGTTACCTAATCTTCCTCCTGATCTAATGGCTCATCAATTTCTAGTTGCAATTGCAACAGGACTTGGGGTTCATATCTCACACTCCATCATGAATGGTCCAAGGATTTGTGTTTCTCTGCCTCGCGGACTTCGCCTTTATTAGATTGTGTAGTTGTGAAGAGCGGGCCTTGGTATAAAGAAGTTGGATCTTAAGCTTCTGAATGGTCGAAATTAGCCCATTTGTTTCCCTCGATAAGGAGGCTTTTGCTAGCTTTCGTCGAGATACTACGTGCATCTCGGGGCATCTGTTCAACACTCTTCGGGTTCAAGCTCCTATTGTTATTTTTCATCTATTCATGATCAACCTTTGCCAGCTGCCTTGCATTCCTCGGTTATGGAAGATGCTCTACACACACGTTCAATGGTGTCGCCCCTTAATCAATCGGTGCAGCTATAGTTCCTACCACTCTTCCCGTTGTTGCTTCTCCTTCTCATGCTTTTGAGGTTGTTATGGCTGATGGTTTTAATCTTCAGTGCGCAAAAGAGTCATGGCAACAGTTCAGTTGGAAGAAGGCAGCGAGGAAGAAGTCGGTTATGTCATCTCACGAGGCTATCCTGCCTCGTTCTATTCAGTGGCATAATAACTTGATGTCTCTTGATGATCATCTCGATGTTACAGAACATCTTGATTGTGATGAGGCCATTAAACGCCTCAAGGTGGCACAAGGAGTATGATTATGTACTGTGTATGGGTGGTTTTGCTTAGTGGACCATCTCGTCCTTTAGGTTTTGAGTCCCATGTCATAGGTCCCTTATATGTATCTTGATATTCCTTGATAATAGATTGTCGTCCTTCAAAAAAAAAAAAAAGGCACAAGAACCTCGAAAAACCTGATAAAAGGAAGAAAGAATGTTAGAAACACAAAAACCGAAGAAAACATAACAAGAAAACAAAAAAATCACCTAAAATTGAAGGATCTTTCCTCCAAATGCCAAACCGGATGGATCTTTCATTCAAGCGCTTTTAAATCGGCCAAAATTATAAGGCTCTTTACACTATTTTGCTGCTTATACAAATCACATGTCAGAAGCAAAAAAACAAACAATACTTCCGCTACTGACTCGCTTCGTATGCTAGGCGCCGTAGAAAACCTCTTCAAGCACTAAGCCAAGGTCTTAGAGCGCTATGTTGAAGCAGCCCCAAAGGCGGAGGTGCCCACGGCCGGAGATGGCCGCACACGGAAGAAGAATAGAAAGAAAATTGTCACAGTAAAACCTTTTTATGGTGACGTGGCATCGATGACGTGGCAGAATGCCAGCTAACATATTTTTCCGTTATGCCAAAGTCCCCTTCGGTTTTTTTCTGGCCCGTCAAGGGGGCCTCCGCACTCTGCATGTCAACCCCCTTTCCAGGCCAGAAAAAAGCCCAAGGGGACTTTCCCTTATACTAAAGTTACACGGAGACATTGGTTGCGTGGAGATGAACTCTTCCCTTTCACAAATTATAGGAAAGAACCCTGGAGGCCGGCTCCTGTATAATGGTTCATGGCCGATAGTTAAAGTTAGACCATTTTAATGTTCAAGTTTAGTATGTTCGGTACACTATTTATCACTGCATATATAATGCATTGTGTTTTTGTTTGAGAATCATTTGTGCCTAATATGTGTTTTTAATATTGTCAACCTTAGGCACAACAATAGGCGAATGTTAGGCGTTGGTTTCAATTACTAACTATGTCCTATTCTGTTGTTCTTAGCAATTCTAAATTGAATTCGATTCAAGCGTCTTGCAATCAACATGGGCAGGTCACAGGGTTCAATGATATTGTATATGAGGAATCTATTGCTCTAAGGCAATGGATGATACACTAAATAAGATGGAGATGGTAGACATGTCTGCACAAACCTCCCATGAGTACTTGTTACAACATGACGCTACACATGCAGACAGGGAGACATGTGGCTTAGGTCATGCAGATATGGAGACATGTGACTCAGGTCATGCATATAAAAACCGAGTGCATTACATCAGCTATAAGAGTAGGTGCAACGCGACCAGATCGCCCTCGACATCTTTTAGTGTGCTTTAGAGACACACTTACTGGCGACATATTCTACGACATGGTAATCACCTGAAGGGCACCAATGTTTTAGTTCAAGAAGATCATAATCCACTTCAGTTTTGTGAAAGACAAAAGGAGTTAGGCAAGATGAGAAAAGCACGACAATAAAAGAAACTGGCAGTGTGCACAGCTATCATTCGGTATCGTTAGCCTTCTGTTCCATGGATCGTATGTGTAACCTTGTTTATAATGCTTTTATAAGTTGTGTTGTAATGGAGCTTTGTCCCACTATCTGAATGCCCATGTTCATTGTATTGTCCCATGGCCCTTGATGGTCTCTGTGGACATCTTTTTGTCTGTCTGTCTATTTGTCCGTCCGTCCCGGATTTTGTCTCCCGTCTGCAGGCTGTCTTGATAAATCAATTGTTATGCCCAATTATTACTCAGGCCATTTTGTAATTATGTAACATGCATGTTGTTTGGGTTTACAAGATATTTTGATGCGGTTGGCATTAAATTTAGTTGGTCGCATGTTTCCCTAGTCTAAGGGTATAGTGCACCGTCCTAGATCTTAGACTAGGGGGCGGAACCTAGTGTTAATAAATAAATATAGTTGTGAGGGTTTCCTTAGGAGAATGCCGCTATGGGTGGACATAGGGACGTTGCATTGATGATGCATAGAACTAAGGCAAATAGAGGAAACCCTTTATAATGGCTTAAATACCATTTACAAAAGTTGATACTTTAGTTTGAAAGTTAATAGTTATAGAACCAATGAAAGTAGAAAATTAAGCAGCCCTTAAATTGGGGGTCACCTTAACGTGGCTGAGCCACGGCTCTGAGGCAGCGAAGTTCTCGATTCTTGTTTCAGTAGGCCGGATGGGCTTTTAGCATTCTCACTTGACTGATAGGATATCGCCACCTGCGGCATCGCCCGTTGGTAGGGGCCTAAACAAAGAGGCGGTGCTTTCGAGGACGGGGTTCTGAGACTTGGAGGCCGAGTAAGGTTGAACAGAGAAGGAAGGAATGTGTTAGCGATTTGGAAGGATATCTTTGGTTTTATAAGATTTCAATAAGCGTGATCCGTTCTGCAGGGGAGCTTTTATTTGGTAAGCATGAGCTAGTTGTATTAAAATTTTGTCTGAGGCGAAATTTTTGTACCAAAACTTTCAATTTGTATTCACATCAAACCATCAAAGTTACCGCAGAACAAATCTTGCGCCCCCGCGAGGCTATATACATGAAAGCCATTATCTGAGATAACAAGATGACACAAAGAGACAAACAAACACCTGCATTATGCCCGCCCGACTATCAAGCGGCACGCCTGAAGCTTCCGCGTGTTAGTAACATGCATAAGAAGTTATCCGGTGGTTTCAACGAAGCAATGGTGACCCGGTTTGCAAGTACACACATATGGAATCCTCCACCGCACCATAGCATCACCCAGCGCGGACACACCCATACCTTATCTAGATAGTGCGTCGTCTAATGTAGCGGGATAACTCTGGCGTTTCCGCTATGAATTAAATCCGTCGAATCGATTAACTGGATATAACTTATACGACTGCTGGCGGGCATAATACGTTTGGTTGTCTTTGTGTCATCTTGTTATTTGTATACGTGCACTTCATGTATATAGCCTAGCGGGAGGGCAAGACTTCCCCATTGATTTTGATATGAATACAATATCGAAATTTTTGGTACAAAAATTTGGTTCATAACAAAGGGTATCGTGAGCCTAAGTTGCGGCTTGGACCTTGAGTAAATGAGATGGAACACGGCCGAGACTAGTGCGGGGACATAATACTGTGAAGGGGCAAAGTGGCTCCCCATGGAGGAGGAACCTTCGATGTCACGAGGACTAGCTGTTCGCGATATAGGAAACCCCGAAGCTAAACCGCGAGACGGCGGAGCAAGACTTCTTTGGGAGTCTGTGAGAACTTCAAAGGTCAGATTAAAACACTCCAGATCGCTATGAAGAATGTGTTGGAGGCCCTTGCTAGCACCAATGGCCTAGGGAAGGCTGCGGAGAAGGGGAAGTCTCCGGCAGTAGTGACATCCGCAGTCTCGAGTGCATAAAGATCCCGGATTGGGATGGGAAGAACCTTCTTGCGAGGAGGCGATGGCTTGGATTCACAAGCTTGAGACCTTTTTGAGGCTACCAATAAAGGTGACAAAGCGCGGTTGTTTATTAGCAAATCGCGGTGATATCGGGCGCCTATAGTTGGTGGAATGGTCCTACCATGAAGAAAGAGGTGAATACCTGGTCCGATTTCGGAAATACTTTATTGGGGAGTATGCACCTCGATGATGCTCGTGATGCGCTTGAGAAGGCGCGATGCTATGTGAGCGGGTTCTCTCGGTGATTATATCAATAAGATGCGGGGTTATATCCACGGGATTGGAGACTTGTCCGGGCTTCGGAGGTTGATTTCTTCCTAGATGGTCTATCGGTGTTGCTCTCAAAGCGGATAATCGGGTTGAAGCCCGAGGATTTTTGAGAACAACGATGTTGGCTCGTCGGCTTGGGGAAGAGGATGAGTCCTTTAAGAGGGCGTCCGGAAGTTCTTAAAGAAGAAAAATAGGTTTTTCAAGAAGAAAATGTCTGAGCAGCCTAAGCCTAAGTCTGCAGGTGAAGAGTCTAAGAAGCGAAAGGCGGACTCTAAACCCGGTGGGCCCAGGAAGGGGATTTTCTACTATAGGTGTGGGGAGCCTGGGCACATCAGTCGTGAATGCTCTGATCCGCGAGAAAGAAAGAGGATAACAAGAAAAACAAAATTGCATTTGAAACGGGAGTGTTGCACAACTCCGTTTCAAAGATTCCCTCAAAAACATGACATCCTCCCTAAATGAACTTTTGGCCGGTCAAAGGATTTTCGCGAGGTTAATTTTTTCTTGCTTTTTAACCTCTCAGCAAGTGTACATCTTCATTTGATGAAATATCATAGCCAAAAAGAGCAAAATTTACAGCTGACTATGTAATCCATGAAATGAAGACAACAAAAACATCTTAGTTTAAATGAATTAATAATAGTACATTAATTAGAAATTTTAAATACATGGGTTTTGAAGGCAAAATTAATTTTAACACTAGAATAGTCGGCGGTTGTTAGTGGAAAAAGGCCAAATTTATAGTTGATTGTGTAGTGTAGACAAGCAAGACTAAGAAAATAAGAAGATTGATGGGAATCAATAATATTAATAATGAATAAATATTTCAATATCAGTTTTAGAAGATACCAATCTGAAAAATGTTTCTCACAAGGAGTCAAAGATCAACTTCGTAGTCCTCCGCATGGTGTGTGCTTGTAGTTGCAAGCGTCTTCCTTAACAGGCTTCTCTTCTTTGGGTGATTTAACTTTTTCCTTGGTAGTGTTGTCTTCTGTTTCCACTACTAGAGCCACTTCCTTCAGCTCTGCAAAAGTGACCTCATCCTCTGTGGAGCTAGTAAAAGGAGGCTATATTTCGGACGATGTCATTTTGGCAAAATCAGATGAGGATTTGGCACCTAGCTCTTGATTCTCGTGCACGGTAAGCTAGGTAGTCACGACCAATCTCATCTTAATAAAATTCACGACCTCCTTGTCTACATCCACTACTACACGGTTTGGCCTTTTTTAAGTCTTGCAGGCAATGGTTGTACGGGCAGAAAGCATCAAGTATCGATCTCCTTGACATAAAAACATGTCAATAAGCTGGTTGATTAATTTCTGGGACTTCTGATAGTGATTGACAATTCTACCCTGCGCACTTGGGTCTTGCAGCTTCTGCAACACGGCTGGAAACTCTAACACATTAGAAAAATCAGAGCATCCAGACGTGTTGAAGTGCTCCATTGTTCTCTTGCCGTCGAAGCTCCAGTAGGCCACATGAAGATATTCCACTTTGCTTAACAATCTAGGGCCTCCAGCATGATAATTTATACTAGTAATGGTGCCCAGCGTTGCTGGGCATAAGTTCAACCTGTAAATATTTTGGCCGCAATGAGAAAAGCATGCAGTAATAAATCAACTTTTGTAACTTTTTATTATAACAAAAACTTTCTAAAGCTTTAACAACATTTTAAAAGAAACCTAGCTCCTTCATGCTAGATAGATAGTATTGCATCTTACATTTTTGAGGTTTGAGTGGTGCCTGTTCATAGCAAGTATGAGTGCGTTAAGTATTAATTTGAACTTAAGTGTGTAGCTCTTTGTAAGGTTGGGCATAAAGGTGGCACATTGTAAATGATACATTGGAGTCATCATCCTTGGTATACATAAAGATCATATGGTGAAACACTAATGTTGAAATATGATATGTGAATATGGTGGGATCGTTATGAAGTTGAACACTAATGATGTCAATATTGTAGTGTTGCTACTATTGAGGTGCAAAATGTAGTGCCACCTTACATTTCGATATTATGGTTCAAATTGTTCTACCCTTGTTTACCTAGGCGAAGTTGGAAACATGTTAATGATAGATCTTACATTTAGATATTATAGTCCGAATTTTTCTACCCTTGTTTACTTAGGCAAAGTTGGAAACATGTTAATGATGGACTTGTTAACGGCCTCAATATTTTGCAACTGGCATTTTGCTCTATACTACACGTCAATGAACTTGTTGAGTCCTTTATCTTGTAAGAGGCCAGCGTTTTTCTCCAGCACTTATCTCCCACTTATTGACTCAGCACAATGTTATGTTTTACACTTGTGTTAGCATTGCGACTGGGTTGAGACATATTAAGGGTTGACATATTATGACTTAGAACTTGTGCACTTATGTTAGCATAATGACTGGATTGAGACAATAGGGATTTCTATAAATCTTATATTCATGCAATGGTCTCATCATAAATTGAAATGAATGTCAATTTTGTCCTTGTTCAATTATGACTCCAATTATGATTCAAGAGGTGTGGCGCAATTCTTCTTGTGATTCTATTCAACAATCTCCTATTTTATTTTATAGAATTTTAGAAAACCAAGCCTAGTTGTATATATATAAGGAAATGAGATGCACATTGCACCACAAAGAATGTTGCCACATATGGAATTAGACCAACGTGGAGGCAAGACCATTAGGAATAGCACCACGACATGTTCTCAAACTCAAAATGCAAATTCGTTCTCACGGGTTTTCTTGGGTTTTTCTTCTCACAGGTTTTCTTGGGTTTTTCTTACGAAACTTTCAAGAGTGTCATGTTTGACCGGAAAACCGATAGAAGCGTTTGCAAGGCAATTCAGGCCGACTTGTGTTCCGTGTAGCATCACCTAGTATCTTTGATGTATATGTCGTAAGTGCTCGAAATTCTTTGAAGAAAATCTAAACACTTACGATGAGATATGTCGGCATTCATAGTTAGTTTACATCTGGCAAAGCCTTTTCCCGACCATCCGGACGATCGAGAGATGAGTTTCCTCGAGGTATTTTTTAGCATATCTTTCAAACTTGGCATTCCTTTTTCATTCCGGTCTTTGCTGATGCGAGTATCTTACTCGGTGGGTACGCAATGAACATTAAATGGTTAGTCAGGATAAAAGAGTAAGATCTGAACTTGAATGTTCAAATAATAAAAAAGACTAACTATACCTCTTCACATCTTACGGAACAACAAATGGCTCGATAGATTTTATGTATAAATGAGATATCTTTGGACATGGCGGACATAAAGCGAGTTGTTTCCAATAACAAATTCTGAAGGTAATGCATCGGAAGGGAGTATTAGGGATCATGATGGAACGATGGCGAGGGGTGCAAGGGAAGCACTTGGCGGTGTCATTTTAGCGGTATTTGGAAATGAAATTGAGGCATAGAATCTCTATTTTCGCCATCCTACGCATAGCCACCTCTTTGAAAACCCCAAAGCGGGAAAAATGCCCGATCATTACATCCGGATTACGTGGCATTTGCTTTTTCGTGAGCCATGCATTTACGGATATCTGTCGACATTGTCTTGACATTAATCCATGATCTCACTTCGGATATATATGCAAGCTGCATAAAAGGAATTAGAATATAGAGAATCAAAAAGTGTAGGATAGAAGCATTGGCTTACCAAAAGCATTGAAAGTTTGCTCACAGGTGTAGATCTATAGGTGCAAGATGATAATGTGCTAAAGCAATCTTGTAGATTGCTAGGAAGGCCTACGAGCATTGGATAAAGGCTGAAACATTTCGCCAGCAATGAGACCAAATTTGAAAAGCCATGGGCCATTTAAATGCTGCATAAAGTGACAAACCACTTGAGTTACGTGCAGACGGATGAAAAGGAGCATATCTTGCGACCGCATGTGTATATTTACGGATCTGCATATAGTACTTCCTTGTGAGCCATGAACCGTTGCCAAGCTTGCTAGCAACTACATCAAATTATCAAGATTGAATATGAACAATTAGCGGATTGTATATATTTCAACACGCCTCTTTGTCCATTATCTCATTCGGACCCTCAAGTAATTTTACATAATTCCTTAAATGCGCTTTCGACATAAGGATTGCTTTCGCTTCATTATGTGTGTAGCTATAGCGGTATGTGTAGCCTCGTTCATATGCAATAAAACACATATCCAACCTGCACCCTATTTTGCAAGAAGAAGAATTATTAATGGTCTGAGAATGTATGGGAATAAAGGAAATTCTTACCATCGGCAATAAGCCAAGAACTTCACGAAGACATCCAACTTCCCCTCTAGTAGGTCTTCCAAATAGACCCCGCCTTGCATCTTCTTTCAAGCGGTTGAAGAGGCAAACAACAAATTGAGATTGAATAGTTCTCGAGCAACATGATCAAATGTAAAGCTACTTTTCGATGCTCCCGTATGTCGGGGCTTTAAGGGCTTTCTTGCATTATACATTTTCTATAACTCTGTGATGATATTCGAGCTATGGGTACTGGTCCTAAAACTATAAGAATGGTGCGGAATTAGTTAAATAGCGATTCTTTGGAGATGGCGGCGTTCATGGACGGCAATTGGAAGCTTTGAAATTAGCTCCAAGTGATCACGGGACTTGTTCTTGAGGACTCTAGGAGGCCGATTTGGAGAAGCCAGTCTTTGCAAGTCATATGGACCATCTAAGCAAGAGAACTCCAACGGGTATAATCGAGAATCACGGGTTTTGTTATAACTTCTTTGCGAGTTTGCGTTGAGAATTGCAAAGGATGCTTGCGGGGTCCCGAAAACTAACCCAGGTGTCAGGCGGTTCTTTGCATCCATCTGCTTTCGTCTCGATCGGGAAAGTTGGATGAATTGCACAGCTCCCTTTGATCGGGGTCATTCATTAGCCCCACACAATTTTCCTTCTACTTAAAGTTGTTATCTCTGCCGCCATCGTAGATGTATAGCTCAGGCCTAAACCCTAACGAAACTTTTCTTTTCGTTCTTGTATTTTTCGTGGCACGTTTCCCTAAAGGCGGGTTCCGGACCGTCCGTCTGAAAGTAGATGGCAAAGCACAATCGTAGCCATCCAGTTAGGGTCGGATCAAATCCGAGAATACGGCATAACATTATAATATAAGATTGGTTTTGTACCTTTGGGAGAGAAGTGTAGTTAGCAATCTAGCAATTGATAAATAAGTTACTATTCGAATAGCAAAGGAAAGCGAAGTATTCGAGATAAGTTCTCACCCGGACCAAATTCTCATAGCACCTTGGCGGGGGATCCAAAATGATTCTTGAAGCTTCGCTTCCACCATTCCTGCTTGCATGCTAGAGTGGAACACCACCCGCCTCGATTAACTAGCCGTTGTAATTTGTTTTAGACCATCAATAAAAGCATTGAACTTCGGAGTTCTAAATGGTAGGTTCGTCATAGCGGTTGTCCTTGATCTTAAACCCGTGCGGGGGGGGTAAAATCACGGGCTTAATGCTTCCCACCAACTTAGTCGCGATCACCTTGAACAACGAAAACAAATTGTCCCGATCGAACAATGTAAACTTTTCAAACTTCGGACCGGTTCAGCCCACCAACAAGCGCCTTCTGTCGGCCAAGGTCATTTCCTCACGAGCAAGCTTTAGAAGGTGCATGAAACCTCCGGGAAGGTCTTTGTTTTCTTTTGTTACGTTTTTTGCAAATGAAGTTAAGTTGTGTACAAACAGGTTGAAGCGGTTGAAACAAGCGGTTGAAGTATTATACCCATCCTTCAAAATTAGGAGCATATTGTACAATGCGCTCGTGCGAAGTTGCCACGAGTGCGACTCCTTACACCTTTCGGGTTTCCATTTTTAACTACATCAAGCATGTTTGGCATGCAATGGCGTTCTTTTGGCTAACAAGCGAAAAATATTAAGCACATTACTTATTCCGGAATACAAAGCGGATAAAGGAATCCGAAAGTATGAAGCTTCGAGACATGAGCGGCTTACTTGTGCGGTTCCTTTGACATCTCTTCTAAGGTAAACTCCTTGTCCACTACTTTACGGAGTAACCTTTCTAGGATGGTTGTGTCCGTGAATCCCTGCAGCTCCATCCAGTCTGTGATGGTCATTTCTTTTTTTGGCACGTCAGTGCCCTTTTTCTTCTCTGTTGCTTTACCTTTGCTCTTTAATTCCCCTCTTTCAAAGGCTGTAAATATTTCGTTTTGCAGGTCCCATATCTACAGCACAACAACATATTGTAAGTTACATTAGAGAAAATCTTTTAATAATGAGCTACCATAAACATGAAGCAATGGCCGCTGAAGGCCAAAGTGTATTCCAGAATACACTTCGGCCAGACACTGAATGCCAAAGTGTATTCCGGAATACACTTTTGGCCTGACACTAAAGTGTGAGGTCTATTGCAGAATATAGAAGCGCTTACTCTGCCATCCCTGAAAGCAAGTTGAAACCAATTATCGTGGCTGATGAGAGAGTGCCTCTTGTTGGCTTCATCGTACTTTAGACAACACTCTATTGCGCACGCCTCCTTAAGCTCCAAAGATGGCCCTGGCTTCTTAAGATCTTCTCCATATTTTTCTTTGAATATCAAGTCCTCTCTGTGCATGAATCTAATTTTATCGACAAAACTCATTTTGAGTTTGTACTCGTTATTCGCATTGTGTGTGTTGGCTACTATTTTTGCCTCTTCGTTAGTCAGGCCACAATACACCGCATAGAGGACGGAGATGTATCTTAAATTTTGCTTTTCTTTAAAGAGTTGCTTGCGAGCTTTAAAGCTATGGTTTCCACCTAGCACATAATGTGTGTACTGATCTGCACACTCTCTGTCATAATTTGCCGGGTCCATGCACTGGCTTCTGTCGACACGCACAACTATTGGAGCAACATGTGCATTTGGGTTACTCCTTATCCCGTCTTTCAAGTTTCTGACGTGATCCGCATAAATTTTTCTCACCTGGAGTGGTCTCTCTCCTGTCTCGTCCTTAGATGGCAGCTTCATGCAGGTGACAGGAAGATAAATCACTCCTTGAACATATTTATTTTTATTTATTTCTTCCATCCGTTCTGCCGTCTTGTCTATCTTTTTTTCTTTAATTGCAACCCCTGGGGCCTTGCCCTTCCCCTTTGTTTTTTTCCCTGTTTCCTGGGGTGCATCTTCAATAGCAAGTACCTGTCTTTCTTTTCTTGGGCTCCTTGGCGTACGGTCATCTTTACAACTTTGGTGGTGGTGGTGGGGGTGCTTCAGGTTCGGACTCACCCAAATTTGCATCGTCCTCCTTACTCCCAGTTTGGCTGCTGCTTTCACCCCCACCCTCTTCTTACGCCCCGGAAGCTAATTGTAGTCCGTGCTTCGCCTGTTGCTTGATATTGTCTTAAGGATGGTTGACAATGCCAGCTTATTTATATAGTGGGCAATGTAACCGTAAAGCGTGTAGGGCTACCGCGTTAGCTAAACAAAGTAGGCTACATCAAGAATAATGTAGCCTTGTGACGTCTTAAATGAAAGTCTTGGCTGTTGCTTGGGCGCCAAAGAATCTCCACGTCTTTGTATGGATCCCATGCACACAAACTTCGGACTTCGTCATACCGTTTTACGCCTTTGGTCGCGGCAGACATCTGGGGAAAGTGATATTGCTGTACTTTCTGTGGAAACCTCTCGTGGCGATACCACTTTGGTGCGAAAGTTCGCGTATATTTGTGGCCCAGTGGTCTCTTGTTCCTTTTCTGGCGCGGATTTCCTGCTCGTGAGCTTGATGCTTCTTTTGGGTTTTGGGACACCATGTTCCTGCCTGCAACATCACAGTAACTAATTGTTTTAGTTAAAGCAAAGTGAACTAGAATGTCTAAATTCTACTGCTAAAGCGCTTAAAAATGCACTAAATTTAATGTTTTTGTAGCAAAACTTTTTCGAACTGAAGGCCAAAGTGTATTCCGGAATACACTTTGGCCTAGAAAATACACTTTGGCCTTGGGCTAGGCCAAAGTGTATTCGGAATACACCGACCTCTACCTAAACATCATTTAAAATATGCGTTACATTGTACTTTTACGCTCACCTCTCCATCTTTGCGTGCTATGTAAAAGCGGAATAAAGTATTGCGTAAGTATTGAAGGCGCTAGATCGGGCCGGTTGGAGCTTAAATCGAGAATACGACTAAAGCCAAAAATCTCTTTTTAAAGGTCTCCTTCCGCACATGTCCATTTCTATGTATCTGGGAATACGTTTGGTTCAAAATGTGTGCTAACATGTATTCCAGAATAGCAGACTTCTCCTTGGCTTGACACTTCGTATTCTCGAATAGCAAACTTGCACAAGTTGCTTCCGTATCTCTACTAGTTGAAGTTTTTGAAGATGGTTAATGCATCCGAGCAGGACTTCCACCATTGTTGCACCGAAGTTCCTCTATTTCCGGAGGAAGCCCGATGCCGAGGCTTCCTCATCTCCTGCCTCTACAACATCCTTGTTACTCCTTGGCGATTCTCCAAGTCCATCACATAGTAGGCTGCCACCACCTTTCCAACCCTCGTAGGAGCCCTTTCAAGTAGGTTGCCTCCTCCCTTCGTTCCATCTCCACACATTACCGCGGTGGGCTACCACCTCCTTTTGTACCATCACGGAAACTGCGGATCTTTGCGGCCTACAACAGATGTTTGAAAAGGCGCCCCCACTATTTGTAGCTTCTCCTCTAGCGGGGAACAAGTACAAGGTCTGCAACACGCCCACAAGAATGTGAAATTCTCCATCACGTTTCTCACCATGACTTGTGCACAAATGAAGACGATGTTGTTGGGTCCCCACCTCCTCCCACAAATGTTGTGACACATGGGTTTCGCGAGAATTTCAAAATGGCAGAGAAATGCTTGACAAGACACCTAGTCAACACAATCAAGCAACAACATCCTCTGACCCATCACCTACACTTAACACCGTCCCTCCGAATTTTTAGATGCGTAATCCGTGGTTTATTTTCCTCCGGGGAACACACCACTAAGGAAGAGGAGGTCACTCCTAGAGTGGAACTCTCATCGAGGAGGATGAAGACCACGACAAGGAACAACGAGATTACATATTCTCTAACCAATCTTCAAAGAAATTCAAAGTAGATTTCAGCTTGAGAGCATGTTCTTCCCAGTAAGAAGAAGAAATCGATGGACGAGCAGAAAATAAGAAAAATTCGAGAACTACATCTTTGTTCATTGGGATGCATTAGCAAATTCAACATGGCTAAACCGTGCAATTAGAGACCATTCACAGTTCTATGACAATTTCGAGCGAATCGTGCCAACTTATCATGTAAGACCAGGGGCGGGGCACAACTTCTTGCACTATATCAATCAGCAAAAGTGTGTCAAAAATACTTCATGGTGGGTACACACTTTGGGTTCCTCGGAATGTCTCGAATACATAAAAGATTAGACAAAACCCTAGCATTGATGACCACTTTGTGGGCACGGAAGAATTGTAACAATGCATGCCCTAAAACGCGTGGCATGGATGGAGAAATACTTCGAGAAACATGTGAAAAATTGCCAAACGGCAATATGTATCACTTGACGAGATAACATCACAAAAAGATGTTTTCAAAAGAATACAAAGAGACATGCATATCTCGGCATATCTCTTATTTACATTTCACTAGATTGTGGAAAACTGAATTTGGCCTTGTAAAAATTCCTCGAAGACACAAAATGTCACATTATGCTCAACGTGTCTGAAGCGAAGAGTTAAAAAAACTGCAAAGGGCAGAGCTTCGAAAAAAAAGTAAGTTCAAGTTCTTCATTCTCGTACTTGCATCATGTAATTGTTTTGACCTGCTTCCTTCAACGGACATTGTTAACGTAAGCTTGCTAAACACCGTGACCAACAAAATTGAGAGAAGGAAGCTTGCTAAGCATAGGAAAAAAAGCTCTTGAGCATCCACTTGAGTACATGTCCGTTGTGATTGATGGAATGGATCGAAAAAAGGCGACTCTACCTCATTTCTTGAACATTCCAAAAGATGTTCGAGAAGAATGTTTTGTCAAGGTCCACCTCAGAGGGGCCATGGTCTTCAATGGGAGTCTAAAAGTGCAAAGTCTTTTTAACATATCCTAATTTGCATGGTGATCCAAATCTCACAATTGCAATTTTTAACAAGGTTCTTTGTGAGCAACGGCCCGGTTACCACCGGTGCTCTACACCCAACTTGACAACATTACGGGGAGAACAAAAATCAAACACTCTTTGCTTCTTGTGCCATGCTAGTGGAGCTGGAGATTTTCGAGAAAAAATAAAGCTTCAGTTCTTACTAGTAGGCTATACACGATCAAATAGATCGGATGTTCAAATTTTCAAAGTTTCGGTCGTCTCGGAAGAAAAAAAGCTTTTGTCTTTCCACTTTGGTTCATATCATTGAAGCCTCTTACACTCCCATGCCGGTAGTTGAGCTTCTAAAGGAGATTTGCCGACTTGGGGAATTTGTTTTCTCTCAACGTGCAAGCAGAGAACAAGTTGTGAACAAGCTAAATGACATTACGTTTCAACATCACATCAAATTCTACTTGAAGAATGGAGAGAGCCTTTTCTTGGGGAAAAGAAGTACACTACAACTAAAGAGTGGAGTCCGGTAGAGGGATTGCGCTTCCTTAAATCTGTTCGGACACTAGTTCCATGGAGCGTCTTTGGCGACTTCCTCTAAAAATCCAAAAGTGTCAAAGCGACAAAAAAGTACCCCATCCTTCCTTGAAATCCATTGAAAATGGAATTTCCACCAGTTTTAAGTACTTCACTGAAGAAGATCAAATGTGGTGGAGAGGCTTCTTTCTAGAACAAAAAGACGTGATTGAACCTAGCTCGGGCGGTTGCTTTCCGGACCAAGGCGCGGGAATGAGCCTATAGGTAATATCCACGAAATTACCAAAGGTATGTTGATTGCTCTTCCCATAGGATGACAAGGGGAGACCTTTTGGATAGCCAAAGTACTTGACACAATCAAAGAGGAAGGCACGGTGACAAAATTCAAGATTCATTGGCTTGCTACGCGTTCGAATGCTTTTGAAGGTAGGTATAAGCTAGAAATGAGAAGTCAAGGAAAGGGCAAAAGGCCAAGAAAGTTGGATCTTGGGGATGAGCTAGACTTACGACAAGTGAGTATCACGTGCTATGATTTCAAATTGAAATCGGACAATCGTTCACGTGAAAAAACAATCAACTTGCTTAAGAAGGCTTGTAACTCACGAAGAAGAAGATGAAGAAGAGGTTGGGAATGCTTCACCGTCGGTGATAGTGATGAGGAAGATAACTCAAGCACTTCCTCAAGTGACGATGAAAGAAGTGGCCCCATGAAGATGGCATAAGCGAGCATGAAGATGTCTTGGATCCCTCTCTTATCACTCCTCATACTTTTGCACATAAGCGAGTCTTAGGAAAAAAAAAGTAAATTTTTGAATGTGAATATGAAGATTTTATCTTCAATTTTGAAAATACTACTATTTCAATTTGTAAACTTCACTTGATTTTTGGTTAAAATTTGTGTTCTCTTAAATTAGAGGTTTGCTCCAAAAAGACAATTCGGGTAAATTATAATTGCTAAAAAGTGTCACTTTGACATAGTCAATTCTACATTTGGAGAAAAATTTGGTGATTTTGGGGGTCAAAAGACATTTTATGCCCCTTTTTTTAACACCTCATTTTAGCCATTCCTTGCAGAAAAATAGGGAATCTTCAAGAATATTCCTTTTGCTCCGTTCAAAATGCAATCTTGTTGAAAACAAGCGTGGTGAAAAGGCTGAAGAAGTATTGGAATCTAAGATGGTTTCACCATTGCCATGGAAGAAGCTGTCGTCTTTGGATAAGCCATAAGGGGACATCATGGATATGTTTGTTGGGCCGGGTTATTAGATTCTTGAAGAATTATGGGCGAAACATTGTGGTGTTATTGGTTGTGGCTCTTGACATGTTTATATCCTCTAAGTTGGTGGAAGAACTGCACCTACCTTGTGTAAAGACTAATAAGCACAACTAAGATGGGCCTTTTGTGAATGATTCTCAGGTGGAAGATCGTAAAGCTGTTGGGGTGCCCTTGTGTATTCAAGGCTACCAGGAAAAGCTTGATTTTGACCTCTTAGATGTTGGCCGGTATGATGTGTTCTTGGGGGATAACATGGTTCAGCGGGTTAAGACTATTGCAATAGATTAGAACACCCACGGATGATTTGAAGCACGATGGACAGGAGATCTATCTGTAAGGGAGTCCTTTGACGGGAGCTTCCAAGATCGTGTAAATAAGCAGTGCAAGAACCGGTATATAAATCTTCCAATCAATGTTTTCTTCTATTTATTGATGAATGTTATCCTGCTTTTGAGTGCTTTCATATGAGTGATGATAGTGAGGTCATAGAGAGTTCAAAAGGCCGAGGGATTCACGGGATCATTGTATGAATTTGGGATGTGTTCGGAGGAAGCTGCACGAAGGTCTTCCAGCTAGTAGAGAGATTGAACATGAGATTGATTTAGAGCATGAATCCAAACACGTGTTTACAGTAGCACATATATTGTCCATATTGGAGCAAGAGGAGGTTAAAAAAAGCAAGTTCATGAGTTGTTAGCCAAAGGGTTTGTGAGACCTAGTAAATCCCCTTATGGTGCTCCTGTCATTCTAGTTAAGAAAAAGGACGGGTCAATGCGGATGTGCATTGATTATCGTGCCTTGAATAAGATCACGATCAAGAATAGGTACCCCTTACCTAGGATTGATGAGATTATAGATAGATTAACAGGAGCTAAGTATTTTTCTAAGTTGGATTTCTTGCCAGTTGGTTATCACCCGATAAGGGTGAAGGAGTCGGATGTACATAAAAGGCGCCTTGGGGACCACTTTTGGTCATTTTGAATTTTTGGTGATGCCTTTTGGACTAACGAAATGTTCTGCTACTTTTCGAATGATGAATGAGGTTTTGCGATGTCTTGATACTTTTCTTTGAAGTATTTTTAGATGATATCACGGTGTATAGCAAAATCTTGGAGGAGCATTTGAATCATTTGCATTCTGTGTTAACTCTGCTCAAACAACATAAGTTGTATGCAAAAATGTCAAAGTGTGAATTTTTGAAAGCACGGGTGGAATATTTGGGCCACATTGTATCTGCTGAAGGTGTAGCTGTGGATCCCAAGAAGATGGAAGCAATTCATTCTTGGCCTGTGCCAAAGAATGTCTCGACTTCGTGAAGTTTCTTGGGATTGGCGGTTATTATCCTGATTTGTGCGAAAGTTTGCCAAAATTAAGGTACGCTTTGACTATCTTGTTGAAAACTAGTGTCCAGTGGCAATGGACGGCGAAGCAGCAACATGCAATGGATATGATGAAGAAGTTGCTGACCTCAGCGCCTATTCTGTTGATTCTAGACATGAGTAAACCTTATGAGGTTTACATGGATGCATGTGGCTATGCCATTGGTGTTGTTCTAACTGGCAATGGTTCATGCGCTCAAAATGCGGAAACACTATCTCGTAACAAATGTGAGTTTGTGGTCTATCTTAGATCATAAACCATGAAATTCTGCAAAGCCAAAGCCGGGGTAAGTCCAAGACAAGCTAGATGGTTGGACTTTCTTTCTCAATTCCATTTCATGTTGAACATCTTCACGGAAAAAAGAATCACGTTCGATGCTCTTTCTAGGGTTGGAAGTGAATGTATTAGTTCAATGTGAAATTGCTTTGGTGTCATAGATTAAACGCAAGCATATGACTTGGATGCCTATATTTTGAGTATCACGCATCTATCAAGTTACGATGCTTGGGATATCGGGATAGACTCGTTATCATAAAGGGCGTATTTATGTTCTGGTGTGGACACTTTGAAAAGCAAGTATTGAAGAGTTTCATGATGCACCTTATCTTTGGGCATGGAGGTGAATGGAAAACATATGAATAAGCTCAAAGAATGTTTCATTGGCCTAGCTTGAAAGAGGATGTGGGAATATGTAAAAGTCGTGAGACTTGTCGGCCGAGGTTAAAGCGGGTCGAGGCAAGACCCCAGGACTTCTGCAACCTCTGCATGTGCCAGAGGAGAGGTGGAGTGAAATCTCTATGGATTTCATTGTGAAGTTGCCTCGTACTGTGCATCACTATACTCAGATACTTGTCATTGTGGATAGGTTGACGAAGTATGCACGCTTTATACCTCTGACAAAGAATGCTGATGGCTTGGCAATGGCCAAAGCTTATATGCAACATGTATTTCCGATTTTTGGATTACCCAAAGTTATTGCAAGCGATCGAGATATGAAATTCACTGGGAATTTCTGGCGCGAATTGTTCTCCATATTAAAATGCACTCTTCAATTCTCTAGTGGAGATCATCCAGAAATGGATGGGCAAAAATGAAAAGAGTGAATCGGTTACGGAGGATATCTTTGAGATCTTATGTGGCCACTCAGCAATCTAGATGGGAGGACTATTTGCCAATTGTGGAGTTTATTTACAATAATGGGTTCCAATAGAGCATCTAAACTAGCCCGTTTAAGACTATGTTTGGGAGAAATCCCAGAGGACCTGTATCGTTTGGTTTTGAAGGGCTGAAAACTGATGCTTGCTATAAGTATGCTTGAAGGCATGGATGTGACACTTGGTTTGTGTCAATTGCATATGAGAGGCAGCCCAAGATCGGGCAAGGAGCGCGTGCCAATTTGTCAAGAGCCCCGATCGAGGAGCTACATGAGGGTCAAATGGTGTACCTTCATGTGGTCTTCCCTGCAAATCTGAAAAGAAAAGCAATATTGCCATTGCTTGCAGGAAAGAAATCAACGCTCTCCCCAAGATACATTGGTCTTTACAAGATTTTGAAGAAATATAGTGATGTTGCCTTCAAGTTGCAACTTCCACCAAATGTCCAGTTTTCCATGTGAGCCGATTGCGACCCGACTCACGGGGAAAGCGCAAATGTTGTGCCTTCGGGGAACACATGGTGGAGTTGGATAGAATTCCCACCCCGAAGAATATTGAATTCTCGGATAGTGCGGATCCATGAAAGAGACCCGGATGGAATTTACGGTAAATTGGAAACATAGACATGTCTCAGAGGCAACGTGGGAGAGTGGTCGTTTCATGACTCAATATCCGGATGTTATGGCTCAATGGTCTGGAGCCGATTCTTGAGGACAAGAATCCTAGGGGGGGAGTAATGTTATTCCCAAATATTTTGCAGACCATTGCTAAATAATTTGCATGCATGCTTGTTGTGGGCTGACAATTGAAATAATGCGGTTGGCATTAGAGTTGTGGTCGCATGTGTTTCTCTAGTCTAGGATATGGTAGATCTTAGACTAGGGGCGGCATATTATGAAAATAATGTAAGGGAGGGGCAATGATTTGATGGGTTAAACAACCCACGAAATAAATGTTTAACTTATGTAATGGTTATAAAACCATTGCCTTGTTATGTAAGCACCCATAAATCGGGGCTGTTGGAACGTGGCTGAACCACGAACCTGTAACTGCAGAATTGTTGAGCAGGGCGGATCAACCCTTGGCAGAAACACCTGAATCGGTCCTGACTACTAGGGCCTTGCCACCTGGCTCTGCCATGCAGGCATGTCGAAAAAGGAGGCACCGGCCAAGCAGTTGGGTTCAGGATCTGCAGGCCGAATTACAGATCCGGCAGGATCACCTGCCCTGTGAGGGCAGTGCCACGTGGTTAAGCCATGATGGGCAGGCCTCGGTTCTGAAAAGGTAGTTGTCTACAGAAGGAAGCAGCAGAAGAGGAGGCCGAAAGTCTGTGCAGAAGGGAAGCATGGATAGGACCCAAGGCAAGGAAAAATCAGAGTTCTGTGGACGGATTGGGCTGCAATGGGATTTCGATCTTGCAGAGATCCCTGTGGGTGAAGCTTGAAGGCATTTGATAAGCCATGGATTTGATAGGTTGTTCTGTGCCATGGCAGAGGTGGTCTGCTATAATAGGAGATGAATCTAAAAGGTTACCTGTATCAAATACTTGAACTTCACCTAGCAGGCAATATTTGATTGCCTGAAAGAAGCCTTGAAACGAATATACAGAACTCCCTAAATGGTCCTCCTATTCTATTGTGTTAAGCCTAAGGATGTTTAGAATGGCTGGTAGGGTCTTGTGAAGCGAAGGATTTCGCTAAGGCATAGCAGGGATGGTATGGTCCTTGCAGCCTAAGACCAGCGAGTAGAATCTTGCATTCCCTAAGGTCTCCCTGAGCATTGTTTATGTAAAGGGACAATAGGGACACATGTTATTTGCCCTAGTTAAGAGACTCATGTAAACTAATGAGAGAAAGGTTTAGCATTGGTATGGGACAATGCTAGATCCTTATCAACAGGGTAGAGTTACATGAGGTGGAGAGTAGTATCCTTAAGATACTTGACTCCGCATATACTAAAGCGGAGTAGACGAACATCAGGGATGTTTGTCTTAGGGAGTTTAATGCATGGCATAATCGTAGATAAGTGTGGCTTGTCTAAATAGGAACTAGAGGCACTTGTGAGGTAAAGCCTGTCGCTGGTATGGGACGGTGACAGGGGGAACCAACAGTCTAGTAGCCTGAGTTCTTATGATGCTTGCAGTTTCTCCCTTGCATTGGATCCACTAGTGCGGGGGTTCTAGACGACGTACTGTCTAGATATGGCGGGGTGTGTCTGCTTGGCAGATGCTATGGTGCGTGTGGTGGATTCCATATGTGTGTACTTGCAGTCCATCAGTCATTGCTTCGTGTTGACACCACTGGATAACTCTTATGCATGTTACTAACACATAGAAGCTTGTGCAGGCTGTTTGATAGCTGGCAGGGCATACGTGTGTGTTTGGTTGTCTTTTGTGTCATCTTGTTATCTGTATACGTGGCTTTCATGTATATAGCCTCGTGGGAGGCAATACTTGTTCAATATTACTCGATGGTTTGATGTGAATACAAATCGAAATTTTTGGTACAAAAATTTTGGTTAATCTTCTTGGCGGATGCACAGGTGGCAAAGTCTGTTTGTAGGAAACCACGGTGAAAAGATTTACCAATTTGATAAGCTCCTTTATACCATAATAATGGGCATCTTTAAATGTGGAGAGCTCATCCCGTGCCTTGAATTGCTACCTCTATTTTCCTTAGCGACTCTGCAACTTAGATCCGAGGAAGCTTTGATGCCTACTCAGTTGTAGCAACCAGTTAGTTGTAGTAGCAACTGAGGAGGTGTTGCTTGCCACTGCAGCCAATATTAAGCTGTCAGATCTTCTCCTCTGAATACCCTCAGAAGAGTATGACCGTACTGTGATACTCATCTTATGGAAAGCTTATGAATGCTCGTGAGATGCAATATGGTGTTGGTATAGATCCGGGAAGCTTTGATGCCTACTCGGTTGTAGCAACCCGGTTAGTTGTAGTAGCAACCGAGGAGGTGTTGCTTGCCACTATGCCCAATATTAAGGATCGAGATCTTCTCCTCTAAATACCCTCGGAGGAAGAGTATGGCCCGTCTGTGATACTCATCTTATGGAAAGCTTATGAATGCTCGTGAGATGCAATATGGTGTTGGTATAGGACGATACTGTAATGTTTTCTATGAATGTATCATTGTGATATTAGGATAGGTGCCAGGAGTGCTTATTCGAAGGAGAGTTGTATGCAAGCATATGACTGGACGAGCATGGCTTGTTTAGATAGGGGCAGGGATAGGTTCAATACTCCGTACGTTTTGTACACAATACATATTATTAAATATGATCGACATAAATTTGCCATACAATACGTAAAAAAATACGAAAAAAAACAATTATAGCATCGGAAGATTTTTTCTGTGAAAAGAACTAAAGCAGCGTCTGTGAAAGCGATGAAAATTATGTATGCAAAAAAAAAAAACCTTTTAAATCTGTTATCCAGACTTTTTACCTTTTTAGACCTTTTCAAGGAACTAATTTGGTACAATATGCAGCCCTAAAAAAGTCAGTGTCCATTTTTAGGCCAAGACTATGTTCCCATTACGATAACATATTTTGATGCCTATCCTCATTAATCTCATATACTATCAAATACACACAATATTAACAAAATCTACCCCATGGCTATCTTATGGTCAAGCAAATCGCGAGCGGTATTAACCATATCATTAAATAATCATTAAATGCCACTTTGCAATCAACAAAATGCATTTGCCAATCTTGTTTTTCTAAAGAATCATCATAATTTATTCATGAAGTGTCATTACATGTTCTATGCTCTAAACCTTTGTCATTCTGGATAAAAAATAAAATACTAGGAGTGAGCCATATCAAGGCCACATGTCTTGTTCTTTGTCTTCATCAATACATCATTATAATTCCATGTTCAAGATCGAGCTTCCAATTTTAAACGAACATAGCGAGGGGAGTAAAAGATCTGTTACACGCACCACAAGAACAAAACAAGCATTAGTTGGTTGCCTTGCCTTTGGGTAGCGGTGTCATAAGATCTTTTAAAAACTTATCACCCCTCACCCCTGCTTGTAAACTAACAAACAAGATTAAGGTAAATTAGTCTACTCAAAGATTTTTTCACGAGACATATGGCAAATGGAAGCAAAGCGCCATATATGGTCGAAAAAGCAAAATCAGTTGAACTTACTTATGCTTTTGCCTACATCTACAATCTAATCTTTGTGTAAGATCCAAATAATTTGCAAAACCACGGCAATAACTTGCAGCCTTATCTTTGCTCATTGGTTGCAACACATAAAGTAACCAAGTATGCGATTGGATTTGAACCTAGCAAAAACAAACAAAGCCACGCAACTGTTATAGCCCTTATCAATTTAGCAAGCCACAGATCGATATTCTTCATAATAATGCCTGGAGTTAATTACGGACTCTCTTTTTTCCTTTTTGGCTAGCACTTATCTACCATAATGGTAAGCTACTCTTGATCCATGATGTTTCATTATAGCAATTAATGTTAATTTACCCATAATAAATCGATCTACTTACTTATTCACGATTTTGAGCTGTATTATCTTCTTGGATCATCCCTACTTCCTTAAATCACTTAAAATACTTACAATAAGCCAATGCATACGTAAAATTCAATCTACTATTCTTAAAACTGGATATTTAAGCGTTGTGCTCCATAATTTTGTTGCCAATTTGCGGTCTGGTTCGATTATGTTGTAGCGAGACCATCTTCTTTGCTAATTGTATCCATAGATGCCACCATTAAATCGGGAACTTCTTGTCCTCGATGTCTGCTCATTAACCCCTTTACAATTTACTGCTATAATCGGGGTCTTTTCGCCTTTACCATCTCCTTTGTGATCACCTACATCTTCCCCATTCTTCTTGCTGCTCTCGGTACAAATTTTTGATTGCACCCTTCACGGATGTTTTGTGGCCCGAAAGATTTTTTGCAGCTGGTAACTTGGCTTTTTTCCTCTGCAATTCTCTTCCTAGTAGCCAAATTCAAGTCTCCTTTCTTTCTCGTCATGTGATCTTGAAGATCACAGACAATCCGACCGGGAGGAATGCGCGTATCTTGCGGGTAATTCACGAAATAGCTCATTCGTTTATATTCATGCAAAAGTCCTTACTCACAAGCAGTCCTAGATAGGTTCATACCTTAGCTTCACGTTTCTTCCGGTAATCCCACTGTGAATGTATATCCACATCAATCCGATGTCACCATTTTATGTAAATCAAATCCATCCAGCATAGCAGCGCCTCCCCCATCCGGCAACCCTAATTTTTAAGCTGTTCACCTCGACCATTGCTTAATATTTTGGAACTCAAATAATTTCCAAAAGTTCCCCAATATCCATACTTTTAGAGTTTTGTAATCATATAGCTATCCCCTCTTTATTTACCCCATTATTGGAGGGTGCACCGGGTGTAACATAGTTTCTCTAGGGTAGATGGGAACCATATACTAACAATATAGGCATTATATACTTAATAAAATCAATGCTAATGGCCACAACAACAAGGGCTTGTAGTTAGCCATAATTCTTTTCCCTTCATTTGCACTTGTTCATCTCAAGGTAACTTCTTTTCTGGGTGTTCTACTTACATTGTTCTCGATTACCTTTCTATTTTAGTTTCCAATTCATAAGCCCACATACTTCCTTTATTCATATTTTTGGTACATGCCCATCAACTTTGCCTTTGCATCTATGGTATGTAGAGTAGTTCAACAAATTTCTAGGTTCAACATGCTACATTAGATTAGTACCATGTTCTTATTCATTTCATATAAATAAAAAAGCCTACCTCCTCTGAAGTAGGTTCGATTTGGGTATACCATGGTTTTCACGCACATTGCAACCATATTTTAAGTAATATACTTTGTAACAACAAAATTTGGTAGGGCCCCTTGTTGCTCTCAGCCCCACCTACACCTATGTTGTTATTCTTCATTCCACCTGCCATATATACGGGCTTTTCAATTTCGACCATGTCCTTAATATCATATAATAACTTGGGAAGTTTTCATTTTGTAGTACTTTAAGCACATTCCATACAATATCTCTTTTCACGAACCCATTCAAGCAAAAAGCTTCTATGAGCTCGACCATATCTTCTGCACATTATTACTTTTCTATGAGCATAAACATGCGGCATAACTTGTGAAATAACTACCTTAGATGCACCTTATACGGTCTACAACTATCTGCTTTCGAATGAATCGGTTAACTTTGAGCGGTAGTTTTTTCTTTTGTCAAATCTAGTCATTTTGAATAACCCTCTTTCTTGGTGCATCACTTCAATGGATATGTTCAGGAAGTCACATTTGACCCCGTTCTTCTTGCCGCGGTTCATCTTGAGTAGTAATGTAAGATGTCTCATCTTTAATCCCTAGGTATTCAGTTGTAGATACAAATTTAGGCTGAGGAGATAGAAATTCAAGTACATTTCCCCATTGATGATATTGGGTCATCAATGTACCCATGCCACATCTTGAAACCTATAAATGTCATTGTATCTTCCTTTTGATGCAAGGTTTAGGATAAACTTTAGTTCATACCATCCTAGATCTGAGGTTGCACCATCTTGGGGCTACAAGCAAATCCCATGGGGATTCCTTTTTCTTTGTATCCATATTTCATTTCCCATTTGCACATATGAGAATGGCAACCATTGATTCATGTGTTTAAATTCAGCTCTTGTAACATGTGTCCGGCTAACCCATTCTTTGTCCTTATGGTTCCTCGTCCATTTCACAATAATCTTCTTGTGTTTTTCTTTAATAACCATATCAATAAGTGCTCCTCATCCATCACAAATTCCCAAATCCCGGGTAAATAATCTCATCCATGATTTCAATAATTCCTTACGATCCAAAGATCCATATTCTCATAACATTTCATAATATCTGCTTTAAAATCGTTATGTATTTTTGTATGGGAGATTTACTACTACATCATACATAGAGTTAATCATCCAACTAGCATTTATGGGTTTTTGCCCGAGTCTAAATCAATCTGGTTTGTATGTCGATGACACATGAGAGGCCATTTTTTCCATAAAGTTGTTGAGAATACACACTGATGATTTTGGCGGTGCCAGAATATATTGTGTATGCATTGGTCAACCACCTATATTCTCCTTTGTGGGCCTTGAGCGTGGCCATTAGGTATGGAAGTTTTTGCTTCTGAGGTCATCCCAGTTAGGAAATTGTGCCATATCCTCACAACATTTCTCAATGCATTTTCCCAGGTGGGATGTCACATTTTTTGAAGTCATTACTATTGACCTATTTACGGCCATCACGTGAAATATGTTTTTTTGCGGATGAACACCACATTGTTGGTACGCCTTATCTAGTCACGCCACATCTGATTATTATTGAGCCACTCAATATTTCTTTTACCTCTTTATCATTCCAAAGATATCTCTTGCTTTCGGTATATCCTTTTTGAACTCAACTATCTCCATATGGCGTCTTAGAATTAGTATATCAGAGATATTTTGTACATCACTCTCTGTCGGGTCCGGACTCATACTTATGGTGTAAAAATATTGGCATACTTTATTGAAATCTTCCATGAACTCTTGTACATTAAAAGGCTGCTTTCGGGGAATATGGTTCAATCCATACGAAAAAGCTTTCACGAGTTTTCGAATTTATGATATTCAAATCAATGGTTCTAACATGCTCTATGGCGGATCAATAAATTTGGCCAAGTTTGGGTTACTCTGAGGGACAACCATTCTTGGTTCCATCAACAAATACCTTAAGCGGTTTATAGACTTTGTCCTTGATCACGCTCAATATATCTCCATGAGAATGTTGTTTTTTCAATAAGTTCAAGTCCCTTTCATGTAGTATCTCCTTGAGTACAACTTCAAAAATCCTCTTAATATTGAATTTTTCTAATGCTTTGGAAAAGAATGTTGCATGGATAATTTTTGTATCCTCTTTTTCTTACATCTGAGACCCGGATGTCTCCTTAGGTTTTTGTCTTTGATAATTTCTCTTGATTTGATCTTGTGTACCTACAATATTTACTAATCGATTACTTGATGAAATGCAACATTACTTTAAAGATAAAGGAAGCAAGATCTTTATTCATATCGATATGTAGGCCAAATGGCAATGGGAAAAATCCTTTTATATTTTCAAGAGATATAATGGAAAATTCTCTTGTATATCAAAAAGAACAACTTCGGATATGAGTGAGTTTATTCTGTGATTCTTCCACAATGTTTATCTCGGCATGGTATTCATCGGCCCCATGATGTAACATCTTCTTTCTTCTTTTCGGTAGTTGCATTTTTGTTTTCCTCGGATCTTTAGTGATCCTTGGTGCTAAAATGAGGGGTTACCATCTTTTTCATTTTGGTTGCCTTGTTGGCATTATACCTTCATCCACAAAGGCGGCTTTTTGGCGGATCCACGAAACAAGGAATGAAACCGGTTTGATCATTTTTCCACAATATCGCCATTTTATTGTCCCCATATTCTTTGTTTGAGACTTTTCTCGGGGGTGTTTGCAAAGCTCAAAGTCATTTCCGGCATATTCTTTCTTACCTCTAAGTAAAAATATAAGCAATAACGGTGGTTTTAGTATATTCTTGAGCAATTTGGTCAATGTAACCATTCTCATCATAGGTGAAGCTTGTGGTAAAATAGTTTCCATTTGGTTTAGTATAAACCATACTCCTTAGTCAAACCAAATGACACCACACTTGCGATCATCATTTTTGTTACCTTTGTTTTGAGACTCTTGTTCTTTTCACAAGTCACGGTGAAATATGGACGGTGTGACCTCAGTTAAGCTTGAGGTAATAGTCATTCGCGCTCAATATTAGGGAAGGCCATGTGGCCTTTTTTAAAACTTTATCTTTCCATACGATGCATGTCGATCAAAGAAGTCCATTTTGAAGTCCAAGTCCACATACAAAATGTTAAACGATACATCCAAGTTTAGTAGCGGCCGGTTTGGCATTATTGACTTCCTCTTTGGAGATACCAGCCAAAGCTATCCATGTTTCAGTGTCAATTGGAGCCAAAGCCCCAAAGTTACCACTCTTCCAAATGGCATGTTCATACATAGCAGCATAACCTTCTACAGCCTGCTCTGTGATTAATGGGAAGCAAGCGAGAATTTGCCAAAGTAAGATTGGGGACATCATCTTACCTTCAATGGTATTATCCCTTGCATACTCGAATCATCCTTTTGATGCACTTCATCATCAAATAAATCCAATTCAGAAAATAAGCAATCTTGTGCATCTTGCTTATCCACCGATTAATGGCACGGTCATTATTATCAAAAAGTAAGAGGTTTTATCTGTTTGCTTTTTCCAATCTTTGTAAGGCCTATCATAAATTTTTTGGCTTGAATATCTTCAAGGCATGTTACATCATATAGAGCGATCTTTGAAATTGTCTGGTGGCGGCGGAAAGGTCTCTACATTTAGTATATTCAAAGTTTACCTTTTTCATAGCTTGGTACATCTTGAACCATCCGTCAAAACCCAGCCAAACAACGGGTGACATCTTCTTGTAAACTTGTATTAATCTCCATGAATGTAATATATGAATGGATCTCCTTATTCTTCCGCGCATCCTAGAATGATGCACGGCTGCAAAGTTTGGGCAAACAATGCCACACTTATCATAGTTCAATGCAATAAGTTCTTTAATCCCTTTGCATGTTGCAATCCTCTACACCATCTTCTTCTTTTTGTAATTTCCTACAATTATTTCAATAAACCATTAGTTCATTCATCACACGGAATTATAGTAAACATAGTCAAAGGCGGTTGGTAAAACCAACTAAGCTGAGTAAGAATACAAAAAAACCTTTTAAATCATTATCGGACTTTTTACCTCTTTAGACCTTTTCAAGGAACTAATTTGGTACAATATGCAGCCCTAAAAAAGTCCGGTGTCAATTTTTAGGCCAAGACTATGTTCCCATTCGATAACATATTTTTTAGATGCCTATCCTCATTAATCTCATATACTATCAAATACACACAATATTAACAAAATCTACCCCATGGCTATCTTATGGTCAAGCAAAAATCTGCGGCGGTATTAACCATATCATTAAATAATCATTAAATGCCCCTTTGCAATCAACAAAATGCATTTGCCAATCTTGTTTTCTAAAGAATCATCATAATTTATTCATGAAGTGTCATTACATGTTCTATGCTCTAAACCTTTGTCATTCTGCGATTAAAAATAAAATACTAGGGTAAGGCCATATCAAGGCCACATGTCTTGTTCTTTGTCTTCATCAATACATCATTATAATTCCATGTTCAAGATCGAGCTTCCAATTTTAAAGCGAGAACATAGCGAGGGGAAAAAGATCTGTTACACGCACCCGCAGAACAAAACAAGCATTAGTTGGTTTGCCTTGCCTTTGGGTAGCGGTGTCATAAGATCTTTTAAACTTATCACCCTCACCACAGCTTGTAAACTAACAAACAAGATTAAGGTAAATTAGTCTACTCAAAACTGATTTTCACGAGACATATAACAAATGGAAAAAAGCGCCATATATGGTCGGAAAAGCAAAAATCAGATTGAACTTACTTATGCTTTTGCCTACATCTACAATCTAATCTTTGTGTAAGATCCAAATAATTTGCAAAACAGACAATAACTTGCAACCTTATCTTTGCTCATTGGTTACAACACATAAAGTAACCAAGTATCGCGATTGGATTTGAACCTAGCAAAAACAAACAAAGCCACGCAGCTGTTGTTATAGCCCTTATCAATTTAGCAAACCCGCGGTCGATATTCTTCATAATAATGCACGGTTAATTAGGGACTCTCTTTTTTTTCTTTTTTGGCTAGCACTTATCTACCATAATGGTAAGCTACTCTTGATCCATGATGTTTCATTATAGCAATTAATGTTAATTTACCCATAATAAATCGATCTACTTACTTATTACGATTTTGAGTGTATTATCTTCTTGGATCATCCCTACTTCCTTAAATCACTTAAAATACTTACAATAAGCCAATGCATCACGTAAAAATTCAATCTACTATTCTTAAAACACGGATATTTAAACTTGTGCTCCATAATTTTGTTGCCAATTTGCGGATCACAGTTCGGTATGTTGTAGCGAGACCATCTTCTCTACGCTAATTGTATCCATAGATGCCACCATTACATCGGGGAACTTCTTGTCCTCGATGTCGCTCATTAACCACATTACAATTTACGCTATAATCAGGGTCTTTTCGCCGCCATCTCCTTTGTGATCACCTACATCTTCCCCATTCTTCTTGCTTTCTCGGTACAAATTTTTGATGCATCCTTCACGGATGTTTTGTGGCCGAAAGAGTTTTTTTGCAGCTGGTAGCTTGGCTTTTTCCTCTGCAATTCTCTTCCCTAGTAGCCAAATTCAAGTCTCCTTTCTTTCTCGTCATGTGATCCACGAAGATCCGCGGACAATCCGAAACCGGGAGGATACGCATTATCGCGGGGTAATTACGAAATAGCTCATTAGTTTATATTCATGCAAAAAGTCCTTGCTACTCTGCAGCGGTCCTAGATAGGTTCATACCTTAGCTTCCGTTTCTTCCGGTAATCCACTGTGAATGTATATCTGTCAATCCGATGTAAATTTTTTATGCTTAGTAATCCATCCGGCCTTAGCAGCGCATCCGGATCCGGCAACCCCTAATTTTTAGCTGTTCACCTCGACCATTGCTTAATATTTTGGAACTCAAATAATTTCCAAAGTTCCCCAATATCCATACTTTTAGAGTTTTGTAATCATATAGCTATCCCTCTTTATTTGTGCCCCATTATTGGAGGGTGCACCGGGTGTAACATAGTTTCTCTTAGGGTAGATGGGAACCATATACTAACAATATAGGCATTATATGCTTAATAAAATCAATGCTAATGGCCACAACAACAAGGGCTTGTAGTTAGCCATAATTCTTTTGCCGCTAGCTTGCACTTGTTCATCTCAAGGTAACTTCTTTCTGGGTGTTCTACTTACATTGTTCTCGGTTACCTTTCTATTTTTAGTTTCCAATTCATCACGCCCACATACTTCCTTTATTCATATTTTGGTACATGCCCATCAACACTTGCATCTATGGTATGTAGAGTAGTTCAACAAATTTCTAGGTTCAACATGCTACATTAGATTAGTACCATGTTCTTATTCATTTCATATAAATAAAAAAAAAAAAAAAAAAAATGTGAACACTTTTTATATTGTTTTGCGTACATGATTTTTTTTTTTTTCATGTGAAAATTTGAAGTTTGAATTTAGGTGCACGTGAAACCTTCTAAAAGCGCATATGGGGTAAAAGTATCTTTGGTGGGTATCAAAAGCATCGTCCGGAAGCATGCTTGTAGCATGCTTATGGCGGGGTTTTAGCCAGCTTAAAGCACCCACTGCTTTTGCTTAATTTGGGTGCTGGTGGGTGTAGCGCCCGTCATATTTTTGGCGCCCTTCATGTACTCGCCGTCCACCTCACCAGGAACCCGTTAGGAAAATGATTGTGGGATTTTGGCTGGATTTTTGCTTGAGTGGTGATGCGTTGCAAATTCGATCGAGCCCCGAACTACCACGACCTCATATTAGCGAAATTCTCCTCAATTCACTTATTCTCCCTCTCTCCGGCAATTTCATGGCTCCACGATGCACAGAGCACGGGAGGCAATCCCCGTTTAGCATTGGACTTTTGTGTAGCCGGGCACGGCGATTAACCTCTCGATGGCGGAGATTCCATCGATCTCTCACGGATTGGATCTACTTAACCCTTGGAACCCAAAGAAATTGATACATGCATACTTGGGTAAAAGAATTTAATCTTTGTACATATTCCGGGTCCCAAACATATACTTGCCCATTACTCGGGAATATTCCCGCACATAATGAATGATCTTAATAATTGTAACTTCAAGCCCATATATAATAATAATAATAATAGTAATAATAATCAAAGTTTATTGAATAGCAATCCACCGCGCTTCTACTCTCGCCTTTCCGAAACTTGGCTGCTTTTGAACATCTCACACCTCTGCTTACACCATCAACCCACGGGGTTAGTCACCCAGGACTAAGTGGGGATCGAGGATCTAGGATGTCTAGCATCAACGATACAAAGCATTAACCTAAAACAACAGCCTAACCTTACCGTAGCCTCGCCCCTGCAATCCAAGTAACTAGTCCAACAAGCATGACCAATGCAACTTAATTCCAACAAAGAAGACCACATATATAATAACCAAGCAATCATAGCATCAACATTGCAACAGTACCTTGATCATGCGGAGAATTCCTCTACGAGTTCATCCAATGACATTGAAGTATCCTAGGCTATACACTTGACCTCTATATTTAGCCTACTTCCATACATATTACCCCATCACACTGGTTAGTCTTTGAACAAGATTTTATAGGCAGCAATTGCCGTTAACTTCAATGAAGCTCTTACTTCATGTATTTCGTTCACAACTTCAATCCTTTGACTATATCCTTAATCAAGTAATGCAATCACCATCCCTCCATTAATCTACAATCACTTCTAGCATGCCAAATAATTACGATACATGAAAGCACCACTACTAGATGTGCTTACAACTCTTCTATTATATTCTAAGATTTTCAAAAAAATGGCACTTCCCCATGTCTATACATTCCCCTCTGCCTTTATCTCGTATGCAGGCTTTTGTCGACAACTCTTTCATTCAACTTCATGGTTTACCTATCACCACGATTAAATATGTTATTCCTCTATTCATCGTCTTCTTCTTCCTTATTCCTAAGATGGATAACATTGTTCAATCTTGGCCAATCAATTCTTCAATTTTCCATAATTTAAGTGGATATCATTCTCTAAATATAAATGCGTAACCTGACCACTTTGTTCCATTAAGTGCTTTCTTATACTCCAAGAATGTTTTCAAGGCCAAGAACTTTTCAAGGCTATCAGGCTATTCTAGCCATAACCCTAAGGCTAACAAGTTTATAGACCTCAAGTAGGACCATGATGTAATCATGACATTTCCTTCTACGTCCACATCTGCTATTTACACGAGAGCTTCAATCCGACTATCATGCCAATCTTATTTATAACCATATCTAAGCATTCTCAAAACTTGTCTTACAACCCACTTAGTGTTGTAACCTTATCAACCATAGCACGAATGCTATCAACTTAGCAACTTTGTTATTTTCCCCTTTGGATATTAATATATAGATGCTACGGTTTTCTCAATTTTAGCTTCAAAGGATGCACCTAACATCACATCAAAGAATCTTATTCATCCGATATGGTGAGATGAACCTTCCACGAATATAAGTAGGCATTATATATCATGCCTTTCCTTATTCTAAATTTTCTTGCCACGAGTATACTACTCACGAGGATCCCGCATCTACACTATAAAAAGGTGGTTACCAAAGTGAAGCGCAATACACCGTAACTTAATCTCCCTCAAGCATCACTTCCATGCTATGCACACATTGGCAACCCTAAATCAAAGTTAGCCACTTGATGGCGTACATTTTCTAGCTTATACGCTGCGGGATAGAAAATCAACCAAGATTATAGAAATGCCATGTAATCAATCATATACCTTCATAAAACAATTTGTCGCGCCTCCTCTAAGGCCATCATCTCCACATATATTCAATTGAATACTATTAGCATAATCAACAACCTCAACTTGAATCTAGACTTGGCTATCATACATCCAAAGGATCAACTATGCTCACGATACCAAGCTGTGGCGTTCCTAACGATATGCCCTCGATGGCTGGGAGGGCATTGCGGGCACATTCAAGGTTGAATACTTTCGGCGGTCTACCATGGGCCATACATAATGAATGATCTTAATAATTGTAACTTCAAGCCCATATATAATAATAATAATAATAGTAATAATAATCAAGTTTATTGAATAGCAATCCACCAAGCTTCTACTCTTAGCCTTTCGAGAAACTTGGCTACTTTTAGGACATCTCACACCTCTGCTTACACCGAGTCAACCGGGGGGTTAGTCACCTGGACTAAGTGGGGATCGAGGATCGACGATGTCTAGCATCAACGATACAAAGCATTAACCTAAAACAACAACCTAACCTTCTTGTAGCCTGCGCCCTGCAATCCAAGTAACTAGTCCAACAAGCATGACCAAATGCAACTTAATTCCAACAAAGACCACATATATAATAACCAAGCAATCATAGCATCAACATTGCAACCAATATTCCTGCAGGTGCGAGCAAGGTCAGCTTCGGCTGATCAGGGCCGTGACATCAAAGCGGAAGTAACCCGTGTGTACACACCCATCCGCAGCTGCGTCCGGCATTGGAGGACCATAGCGTGCATGGCGTTGTACCATATGGTACCAGCGCCCGATGTTCAAATAATACCATTTACATAGCCGTTGCAATAGCGAGTCCTGAACCATCGCACCTAGACTCCCGGCCCGGGGAGTCTATATCAAAAATTATACTACATAGATCACAATACTATGAATTCCACTCAATATCAACTAGGCACATTTCCATATCAAATTTACCTTAGAAATTCCATAATTTACACCTCATGCAACAAAGGAAATCCGGTTATATGCTCGTTATAAACATTACTATCTCTACCATGCAACATGCAATGCAGGTGTTTAAGCAAAATACAACCTTCACTAATATCTTATTACTTTTTAACTAGATCAACTTCCTTCAAATTACTACTTATAACCTTAATGACGGTGGCTTCCATAGCCCTACTAACTAGTTTATTGATTCTGCACCCATTCGGCTAGTAGTACCCCTAGCATATATTTTCCCTTTGCTAATTTAGTTATTTCCAAGGGTTTAGATATACAACTAGCTACCTTGTTAAACTACACATCCGTAATTATAAACACGAGAAAACCCCAGGTGTAAGGCTTGATCCCCACGGAAATCCCGCTTTAGCCTTACGCACTCCGGCTATGCTCCCGGATCTACTTACGCCTTTCGGCTCAGCCGGCAATCCATCGCAATCTATCTCCTTCCAAATGCTTCACCATCACATAAAGACTTCTTTCCCATGGAAAACTCCTTCCCAAGAAATCAAAGAATAATATTGTTAAACTTATATAACCTAGCAATGCCCTTGCATGCATGCATACACCTGCTTTGCATGCATGGACACATTGCATGCATGTATTCTAGCACATAATCATTTTGAAAATGCACTCTTATATAATGGCCAGCGTTACTTACATCTTAATGTTGGTGCTAGGTTGCTAGGTCCGTTCTGATCTCTCCTCCAAAAATTCAACCCATGTCCTCATGGGTGCATCTTAAACACTCATGAAAATCGGTTTGTATCTCCCTTTGTAACATCTTCCTTGGAACAAACCCAACCATTGATCTAAAAGTTATTATTATAGTCTGCCTCTTCAATTCCGGGGTCTCTTCCTTTATGTCTTCACATCTTAATCCTCAATTCAACATACTCCCAAATGAATACAATTTTGTCCCTCAAAAGCGGCATGGCATCCTTGTCAAACACAAGCTGCCCTTCAATCCAAGATGATGCCTCTCCAAACTTGAAAGTTCAAAGCTAACTTCATACAAGTAATTTAGGCTAAAAGGAAAGATACATATTAGATAGCTCAATGCGACCCTTCTAATATTCCATTTAACATATCCTTGAATCTAGAACTAGCTCAAATATTAATAACATTGAGTATTAATACTCTATGCATCAATAACAACAAAACAAAAGAGGGAACATACATATCCAATTCAATATAATAAGCATAATGCAATTAATGCAACTTTTCATAAAGAAGGTACGTGCCATGGGAAAAACCCCACCATTCCAAAGAGATACTCGAGGTTGAACTAGATATGTAATCTCTGAGACTTCTTGGGTGGCCAAATCAAAAAGTAACAAAACAAAATACATAATCAAATCCCCGATGCGGGTATCTTATAGCTAGGTAACATACTTAAGTTGATACAAGGGATCCCATAAAATTATAGTGCAGAGAATTCCTCTCTGAGTTCATCCAATGACATTGAAGTATCCTAGGCTATACACTTGACCTCTATATTTAGCCTACTTCCATACATATTACCCCATCCTGCTTTGGTTAGTCTTTGAACAAGATTTTATAGGCAGCAATTGCCGTTAGCTTCAATAAGCTCTTACTTCATGTATTTAGTTCACAACTTCAATCCTTTGACTATATCCTTAATCAAAGTAATGCAATCACCATCCCTCCATTAATCTACAATCACTTCTAGCATGCCAAATAATAATTCACGATACATGAAAGCACCACTACTAGATGTGCTTACAACTCTTCTATTATATTCTAAGATTTTCAAAAAATGGCACTTCCCCATGTCTATACATTCCCCTACGCCTTTATCTCATGTGCGGGCTTTTATCGACAACTCTTTCATTCAACTTCATGGTTTACCTATCACCCACGATTAAATATGTTATTCCTCTATTCATGATCTTCTTCTTCCTTATTCCTAAGATGGATAACATTGTTCAATCTTGGCCAATCAATTCTTCAATTTTCCATAATTTAAGTGGATATCATTCTCTAAATATAAATCGTAACACCACTTTGTTCCATTAAGTGCTTTCTTATACTCAAAGAATGTTTTCAAGGCCAAGAACTTTTCAAGGCTATCACCCGACTATTCTAGCCATAACCCTAAGGCTAACAAGTTTATAGACCTCAAGTAGGACCATGATGTAATCATGACATTTCCTTCTCGTCCACATCGCTATTTACCACGAGGCTTCAATCCAGACTATCATGCCAATCTTATTTATAACCATATCTAAGCATTCTCAAAACTTGTCTTACAACCCAGGTGTTGTAACCTTATCAACCATAGCACGAATGCTATCAACTTAGCAACTTTGTTATTTTACCCAACTTTGGATATTAATATATAGATGCTACGGTTTTCTCAATTTTAGCTTCAAAGGATGCACCTAACATCACATCAAGAATCTTATTCATCCGGATATGGTGAGATGAACCTTCCACGAATATCATTAGGCATTATATATCATGCTTTTGCTTATTCTAAATTTTCTTGCCACGAATTATACTACTCACGAGATCACATCTACACTATAAGGAGTGGTTACCAAAGTGAAAGCAATACCTGTAACTTAATCTCCCTCAAGCATCACTTCCATGCTATGCACACATTGGCAACCCTAAATCAAAGTTAGCCACTTGATGACGTACATTTTCTAGCTTATCGCTGCGGGGATAGAAAATCAACCAAGATTATAGAAATGCCATGTAATCAATCATATACCTTCATAAAACAATTTGTCACGCCTCCTCTAAGGCCATCATCTCCACATATATTCAATTGAATACTATTAGCATAATCCAACAACCTCAACTTGAATCTAGACTTGGCTATCATGCATCCAGGATCAACTATGCTCGATACCAAGCGTTGTGGCCGTTCCTAACCCGATATGCCCTCAGCCCAGGGGGCATGCAGGCACATTCAAGGTTCGAATACTCGAGCGGTCTACCATGGGCCCGCACATAATGAATGATCTTAATAATTGTAACTTCAAGCCCATATATAATAATAATAATAATAGTAATAATAATCAAGTTTATTGAATAGCAATCCCGCGCTTCTACTCTTGCCTTTCGAAACTTGGCTGCTTTTCGGGCATCTCACACCTCACCTTGCACGGTCAACCCGGGGTTAGTCACCTGGGACTAAGTGGGGATCGAGGATCGGCGATGTCTAGCATCAGCGATACAAAGCATTAACCTAAAACAACAACCTAACCTTACGTAGCCTGCGCCCACGCAATCCAAGTAACTAGTCAACAAAGCATGACCAATGCAACAATTCCAACAAAAAGACCACATATATAATAACCAAGCAATCATAGCATCAACATTGCAACCAATATTCCTGGAGTGCGAGCAAGGTCAACTTTCGGTGATCGGGGCCGATTGACAAAGAAGGCGGGGTAACCGCGTGTGTACACACCCATCCGCAGCTTGCGTCCGGCATTGGAGGACCACTAAGCGTGCATGGCGTTTGTACCATATGGTACGCGGAGATGTTCAAATAATACCATTTACATAGCGTGCAATAGCAGCGAGTCTAGACCATGGCACCTGACTCAGGCCCGGAAGATACTACCGTAGATCACAATACTATGAATTCCACTCAATATCAACTAGGCACATTTCCATATCAAATTTACCTTAGAAATTCCATATAAATATCGTAGCTTGAACATGAAGCTTAATGAAGAACAATGCATATCCATTTTTCCGAGCCCGGAATCATCACAACTTTGAAGGATCACGACAAAGCCATTTATTTTTGTTGTTACCTCTTCGCGATCTATTTTTTGTAACCAATTCAAAGCATGTCCCGAACTTTAATACATCGACATTTCCATTTCTCTTGCGGTCTATGGCTTCAATTGGAAATGAAGATTGTTATCACGGGTTATGCGGATGAAGATTGTTATGCAATGTCGTTATCGCATTATCTGGCGAGGGCGGATCACGAAATTTGCATATCCATATCTTCCATGACTACATCATAAAAATCCAAGGGACCTTTGCTAATGCTTGGATTTTGTCCTCTAAAATTGTCATGGTTTTCGTGAGTTGATGTAGCCGTTGGTTTCTTTGAGTTCATCGCGGCCTTCAAATTTAAAGTGGCCCGAATGCACAATTGCCATCTAGTTCACATCATACGTAGACATGCCTTTCTAGCTCATGAAATAGCAAATGCTAGGAGTTCTTGCTTGAGATGCAAAGCAAACTATTTGGGATTGTCATAAATGGATACAGATTTTCATGAATAGATGTTCAAATTTGTAGGAAATTCAATTGTGATTTTGGCATCTTTCCATTGGAATCATGCATATATTTTATGAATGTATATAGTTTATGAATGTGGTCACAACATATGCATTATGATTGAGCTACTAAAGAAACATTAAAACTTATCACAGTGTGCTTTTATGGCATTCTAAAGCCAAATAAAAATATAAGACCTTCTCAGGTTCAACTAAAATTCCCAAGCTTCTTAGTATTAATATTTAGGCCCTTGAAGTTTACCTATGCTTGGATTTTACCTATGTTTTGATTTTTATTTCCTTGTTCACCTCAAATTTAACTATATTTGCTTTTGTTATAACTATATTATAACCAACACATAACTACCATTAACATTAATTAACACAAGCCATTACATCCAACATGTTTAAATTAAAATCCCCCTGAAACCCCCTTTGGTTTGGGTGTATATTCACACGAGGGGTGATGTAGGGCAGCAAGAGCCCCTAAAATTATATAATACGTAGAAAATCAACACCATTTAGTAGATTGTCTCAAACTTTATAGTATTTTGCAAACCTCGTTATACAGTATACCAAAACTTGTACAAGCATACCCCACAAATGAAGGATTACTATCGAGAAATGAAGGGCAAATATACCTATTCAACAGCTCTCGATCAAACTAATGTGAAGTATATAGTACTTACATTTTGTTGTTGGCAGAGAGACAAAATAGTATGCGACTGTAAAAGATGTATGGGGCTGAAGTGGCGAATTAGAATGGTTGTTGAAGACCATCTGATAAGATTTGGTACATTTGAATAACCAACCAGATCTAATGTTCATCATGGATACATAACCATCATTCAATTAAATTGGGTTTATGTCTTAATTTTGGGACAAATTTCATATTGCATGTTTTTAGTAGCATATTCAAATTACACATTTCACCTCAAAATTATGAAAACATAATATCATGTTATTTACAAAATAGTCAATATTTCACAATATAGCACCATATCCTTAAAACGTGATAACAAAATTTACATAGTTATTCAACTTTTCTTCAAAGCACCCCCAATGATATCATAGCCTTCTTCGACATCACGAGGGTTATTGTAATTCTCGCATTTCTAGCTGGAATAGTGTTTGGAGTCCATGAGTACAAAACACTTTCATAGTCTAATAAAGATCGGGATCACTCAGTTTCTCCTCCATCTCTTTGTCCAACAATCGAGTACCTTTCTTTATCCGATCGTTGGTCAAGTGATGCCTTTGGACACCACCATTCCACCCGCACATGGTTGAAGTTAATATTACCTTCTTCTTTGCAAATATCAGGAGATAGTGAACCCCAACCACCTTTGGATATGTATCTAAATCTGGCGGCTTTACTACCACAAATTGGTGGCATTCAAATTCGATGGAAGGTTCATAAGCATCCATGCCTAGAAACTTTGGCCTATTGTTCTTAGGACCAACATAGTGTTTGTCGGAAGGAGGAGGAGCATATTGCTTCGAATGCTACTTACGATTGTCATCAAAATCCTCGGCACACACTAAGGTCTTCCACCTAGTTTTAGGCAACCACCCTTCTTTCAATTCATCGAGGGATGTGTCTATCTCCCCCCAACGGGTTAATCACCTTCTTCCGGTAAGCCACCAAGGCGCGGTTGGTGTCATCACGGATTGGTTTTACCAATGCTTTATATAGTCTTGGATTCCTTCCTTAGTCAATCCCAATTGCTTCACTTCTTGATGGGTTTTAAAACTTTTGGTTGACCTAGAGGTATCATAGACTTGCCATTCTCATCTCATGCCATATTTCCTCCCATCCTCTCCACTCATCCTCTGAAGGTCTCATCTTCCATTGGAAGATTGGAATCCCATCTCTCACCCAAAAAGTGAGGCTGAGGCACAGGAATGACCTTCAAGATTCAATGTATAACCATCCACAAAGCTCTTCCAATCGGGCACTTCTTCTATGAGAGAAGCTATAGGGTTTGGAGTAGTGCATTCATGCAAGATTTCCATTAGCCTAGGAAAGTTGGTCACTTTTTGCTGCTTGGTATACAACTATATTTGCCAAATAATGCATCCACATCCTCATGGGTATGCCCGGGCATAGAAACCCTAAATTAACTCTTTCAAATATCCCCAAATAAGTAGGATAGGAAAGAAAACATCCACTGTTCTTATTTTGGCCAACACAATTATCAAGTTACCAAGAGAAACCTTTTGGGTAGATGGGCAAAAGTATCTTTGAGTGGGTATCAAAAAAACATCTTGGCACACTCATATAGCACCCATATGGCAGCTTGTTTTAAGGTTTCTTGGTACTAGCACATGGTTTAGGTAATCAATAGAAATATGTAACAACTCAATTAATAACAAGTTGGAATACTATGATAGAATAAATCGAGTCTTTCTAAGTCTTTGGGGCCGCGTTTTTGATACCCACTAGCATACTTTTGCCGGATCTTGAGGTTTAACCGTGAAGTTGAAGCTCAACATGTTCATTAGACCCATGCTTCCTAAACCTTGCCTTGCTGAACTTTTCAATATTGTTAGGGTTTCCATCTAACAATGCTCTATGTAGTGTCACGGCTAGCTGTAAGGTCACGGAGGTGACCATTGTATCCATTTTCATAGTTTCTCAAACACCTCATGATACTCCCAATATGAAAATCACGGACCATCACTCCACAACTCAAACTAAAATGGCCATAGTAGGTTTGATTACGCCCATGCAAGATTGCCCAGTCATTGAGATGCAGCAAAGGGTATGATCTTCCACATGACTTTTGGTATGTACTTGAATTGTGGAAGACAAGTCTTTTGCTGGTCCATCTTGTCATGTATAATACATAAATAGTTATTGGGTTCCAATGCGGATAAAGTCCTCCACATCCAATAACATGATCTACATGATAGTTGAGTGGAGTCATATGGTCCTTCATATGCTCCCTTATCCTAGCCCTTTGACTAGGTTGCACAGTCTTATCAAGAGTCTCCTTCAACTTAGCACATAAATTGCACTTTTGCAAAGTTGTTTGAAGTTGCTATGGTGACATGATTGAAATGCTTCTTCCATAACCTACTAAAGCTAGGTTGGGATATTGGAAGAATTCCCAATTCTCGAAGTAGGGAATTCACTTCTTCAAAATACTCTTTTTTTGAGTACAATGTGATGGCAACCTTTTCTCAACAAGCTTTGCTCTTCCCTTTTCATCCCTTCTACTTTTGTGTGGCATAGACTGCATTGAAATCAATATATTTTCAAATATCTCCTGGCGACCAAGGTCCTAGCTGTTGGTCTCAACAAACCATTATTTCCATGTAAAAGCAATCTGTTCCCCTCTGCTTTTTTTTGCCAATTATGCCATGAAGAAGTTGGAATTGCATGGATACTACTGCCATGCTTTTGCACATATCCATTTGCCTAGCAAAGGGTATCTTTCTGTTTGGGTTTCTTTCATCTTGAAGTGCATGCTTTCGAAGATTGTGTACATGTAGGTCCTCCTCTCATCAACGGTGTACTCTTGAAAAGTGGCTCTTGCTTCCACCAATTGTTCTATTGTAAAAAATTGCATACAAGCACTCCAACAACAATCTGAGCCCCTAACCTTCACCATTGTCTCACGTTTGGTGTCACTATTCAACTTGGCTCTTTTGCTAGGATAATGTCGGCAAGTGATACTTCTCCCCTTTTGCCTAGGTTTAGGTTCCAACTGCCAATGGATCAATATCAAGACAATCATTGTCCCCAACAACCTCGGGCTCACGGAAAAATATAATCCTCCACAAATTGAACACTACTTATAGGCCATGCCATGATGCAAGGAACCTCCAATTGCTTGACACAACAAAACATTCCTTGTCACCCAAACCTTTACCTTTCGGTTGTCTTCCAACATCGAAATTGCAATACCAATATTGTCTTCCCCTAGTCTTTCATCATTAACTGACTTGACCAGGGATACGCTAGCACAATGACTCCTTGGCCTACTATTTCCTTGTTGCACTTGTGCATGATTCTCACCTTCTTGTTCCTCCATTGCACCCTACTATAGAGGACTAATTGTTTTCTTCAACATTCTTGCTAGGAGTTGGTTTTTCATTGATATTGCTCTTTTCAATATGTTTGCACACCATCTTGAGTTGGAGGCACCATTGACCTAGGCAAATTGCACCCTTTTTAGTCAATGAGTAGGAAAAAATTATTACACCATAAGATAAAAAAAATGCGTACATTTATGGAATATGTAGGAGTAAATCAAATTTTTTTAAAAGCAAGAAATTCCTTGGAAATAGGTTTAATATAATAATAACAATGGGTAAAAGCGAAATCATTTAAAACAAAATTTTAAATGGCAACAACAAAGGAAATGACATTTATATAAATATATCCTAATTTTAATTATCGAAAATTTGGATATATGATTCTGAAAAGACATATAGGCGATGGGCGTGAAATTTATTATCCATAATAATATACCCTAGATGATATAGGCTGGCGGGAATTTCGATGCGCTGGTGTGTTATTTGAGGCAATAAATTATTCAGCTAATTTCTAATTAACCCTATATAAATCCGGTTCACGCTCTCAAGACCTCCATTACTGTCCAAATTTTTTTTTCTGCCATGGGCGTTCACCTCAGCGCTTTCGAACTTCATGAAGAACCGAGGTCTCGTCAAAGAGGCGTCGGGTTGAAGAATCCCTCTATTTCCCTCCCCTATTCCCCCCTCATAGATTTTCTTGCCCAATTCTCCTCTGATTCCTCCTCGATGAAGAGGAGGAAGAGGAAGAATTGGACATGGAAGAAGGAGGAGTTGAGCTCCTCGATTCCTCCTCGATGAAGAGGAGGAAGAGAAGGAGTTGGAGGAAAGAGGAGGAGATGTCCTCTCAAGAGCACATGACCGCTCTGCCCGGGGGTTGGCTTGACCACCACAGAAGCAGAGAGAATGAAATCTCGGAGGAGGAGGGAGGAGGGGAGGAGGGAGGAGGGTCGACAATTCGACCGATTTTTGGAGTGGTTGAGAGATGAACCCGAGGGTTTGCATGTGATTTCTTTTTTTTTTTTTTTGCACCTTTCTTTCTTTTCTAACGCCTTTCTTTCTTCTTTGTTGCAGGCATGGAAGAAGAGTGATCTCAGAATCCCAGGGCGGCCCATTTTTTGTTTCCTTTCTTATAGAAGTTTTGGACCGCCTCGGGCATTTTGTTTCCATAAATTTTTATGAAAAGCCTTGGGCATTTGCTTCCAAACCCGGCATCTGTACATACAAGCATTTTTTTTAATGAAATCAAGCAGTTTTCTTCATAAACTTTGTCTTCAAAGCAGTTTTTCTTCAAAAGCAGTTTTTTACGTACATAAAATTTTTTGAATAAAATCAAAAGTATATTCTCAATTATTTTGGCTCCAAAGGTTTTTCTCTAAAATTTTTTCTCTGCAAATTTTGTCTCAACAAAGTCTAGGGAACACTATAAATCAACTACATGAAATTCTCGATTCATCCACAGTAACCATAGGAAATTTTCCTATCGACCTAAAACAATTCCCCAACCTTACAAGTCATTTTTTTAGCTTTGATAATTTTGCCTTTAAAATCATTTTTAATTTAGCCTATATAAAATTTCTAAATTCTATTTTTTAGCATGCAATAAATGGAATAAAATCGCCATGAGAATTTATTGCATGAAATGCAATATTCTCCATATATACCATATACATGTCGTATGCGGCGGGAAGGCCGTGCGCCCGGCGTGTTAATTCAAGCAATCAATTATTCCACGCTAACTTAATGCCTATATAAATCCATTTCAAAACTCAAAGTTCCTACATTTTCTTCCTTCCTTCATCACGATTTGCCGGTTAAACCTGGCGTGTTTGGATCCGCCCTCGAAATCTTGGTGAGCGATTTATATTGACAATGTTAGATGTTTGGTTTATTAATTCCTAACTTACTAAAGACTCCGCCTTTTTAGTTTACTGTAGCATATCGTAGTAGAGGACTAAGGTCTGCGAATCGAAAAGCCTGAATTAAAACCACAAGCATAGTCCTCCGGTTCTTGAATCCTTCCGACCCTCAGAACTCAAGGTTAGTTTTCATTTAGTTTTAAGTTTCATCTCAATGGCGGGTTTAATCCAAGAAGACAAGCTTTTGCATTTGCTTTCGAGGCGGGAGAGGCGGATGATGTTTATGAAAACCAGAATAGTTTTTATAAACTTCATACGCTTCTTTGTTCGAGTAAATTCTTGAGTTTCTCTTCTGAATTAATCATGCTATTGCATACAAAAATTTCTATTATGAATAAGTGTAGTAGAAAGCATTAGAAAAATCCGAAAGATAATATTTGAAACACGAAAAGATAATATTTGAAACCGCTAAGCATGTTTTATGCTAACCTTAGCCTTCAACATGAATACAAACGGCGTGCACTCGTGAGAGGGAGAAAAAAAAGCACATAGATAAGTAAATAGATAAAGGCCGGGCGTAAGCGTGTAAATAATTGCGGCCTTTATCTATTTACTATCAATGCTGTCTGAGGTTTTCTCTCCCTCTCCAAATTTGAATTGGCGTCCTATATAGCGTTTTACAATTTGGCGTTGCAAACAATTTATCTACTTTCAACTTTTTAAAAACAGGTGCGTGTCTCTTAATTTCTAAGTTTATAAATAAAATAAATATAACATGCCCGGTGAATCAACGTCTCAGCTCACTTCCTATTGATAGATGCCAAGTTACATTAATCACCGGTTGGTGAAGATGCATTGGAATTACATTTGGGCCAGCAATCACCAATGACTCGGTTTAAACTCCAATCTCGGTCGGTTGAACCCTTGGTAGAACACCGGTCAGGCTGCCGGAGCACCCGATCTTGCAACCCACGGAGTACTTGGATCAAGTAATGATGATGGCGGCGAAAGCGCCAAGGCAATGATAGATCGGGCTCTGGGGCCCTTGCAATCGCGGGAGGCTGGCCCTCTTATCTAATCACCGAGAATCTTGGTACATGCATTGATCGAGTGAATCTCGCATCCGTCGGCTCGAGATTCAAAATGAGGGCTGTGTTTCTTAGTGGTTAGCCTCTATGCGGATGCTAACATGAACCACTACCACAGGCGTTATTGCTCTGATGCAATGGAGATGGCTCAACCAATGGAACCACTACCGTGAAGCTATCACGATGCATTGGAGGTTCAACCAATGGAAGGGGAGGAGGAAGGCGAGGGAGGTGGAGGTGGAAGCGGCGGGGGAGGTGGAGCTAGAGCACAGGTTTTCTTTGGGGTTTTACGATCCAGTTCACTATGCCCGGCTATGGAAATGGGAGATGTCGATAGCCCGGCTACTCGATGGCCCGGGCTTGAAAGCAATGATCACGGGATTTTTATGCGGTTTATCGGTTTATCCAGTTATATACAATTGTAAACTTTTTCCAATGAATACAACAAATTTTGTCTACTTCTATAACAATGTAATACATGTTACATTAAAAGGGTTTCTTGGCCATGCAACAAATGTTCCAACACTTTCTCCAGCAGTATCCCCATCCGTGTATCGTGAGTAAAGCTTCATCCATAAGCCTTGTGATTAATCATTGTAACTTCGGACATACTTATCCCGGCGAATTCCATAACGGTTTCTGATCGGATCGATGGAGTCGATCTTGCATAATCCTACTTTCCTTTTAGATTTGTAGTTAACATGAAACATTCATCTTGACCGACTGCGAAAAATTGCTATTCGAACACCTACTATTGGAAATTAATGTTCAAGCTATAGGTATGAGATGAGTACAGAATTACGTAGCCATTCTTGAGAAGATTTGAGTTCTCGAAATCACGGAAAAGCTATAGAACTCTCGGCGGTCGGGAAAAATTTGAATTAGAAGAAAGATTAGGTTAACTACGTTTAAAGCGGGGATAAATTTGGCCGGGATACATTTTGGGTAGATTGGTTTTAAAAACTTAATGAAAGAAAGTCGTGGGACGGGTCTTCCGTCATTATTATTTGTATGTGTCAAGAATATTTGGCGCATTTTGTGTTTTCTTGAAATTCAAATTTCTCTCGTCGCGGTAAGCAGCTATTTCTCATCTGAGGTAGAAAAAGCTATTTCTTGGCGGCTTCGGCGCGTATCGGCGACCTTCCCGGCTCTATTACTAGGCGACTCAGGAGATGTCTTCTAAAACCCGAGATAGTGGTCCGGGCCGAAGGAGAAGGCGGTGGAAGAGGAATCTCAAAACCTCTTCTCAAGTTTGAAGGGCGTTGATCCAGAATACCACAGAATACCGGGGAACCCTATTCAAGGTATTTAATTTGCCCACGAGAATACACCTTTGTGTGGAGAGTATTATGCTTGCATGAATTTGAGATATTTCCTTGCCTTGAGTTAATATGCTTTGCATGAGTTTGAGTTATTATGCTTTGCATGAATTTTAAAATATTACCATCGGTTAATGCTCGATTGTCCATTTTGTAGAACATAATTTTGCTCTGTTTTATATATAGAATATAGCGGTGTTAGGCAGTTGGAGATAGCAATATTCAATGAGGTTAAATAGTGTGAATTATGGATTCATAAAGGGTATGTAGCTTAAAATGTGGATGCAAACTAATTTTAGTTTCAAAATCGCATAGCATGGTCAAAATAGGAGCTACCAACATGGCGTGAATTGTACTAATTTAGGTTTAAATGCCGCCATGGCGTGATCTCTGATACGAAAAGAACTATAAAAAAATGTTCATCTTCTTTTTCTGGTGCCCCAAGAGGAAGAAACCCTAATAATTTCGGGTTCTAATCCACTTGCCAAGAAGTCAAGGGTAGGCAATAGAGATCACGATACCATATGATCTCACCTTAGATGATGAAGGGCGATTCTTATAGCAACCCGCACCCTGCCGCCGAAGAGGGGAAATGGACAAAGGGGTCTTGAGTGAATGCGTTGACCTTGCCAAGACAAATGGCAAGCTTCGACTTAACTCTCTTCTCGAGGAAAAGGGAAGAGACAAGATGACCAAACAAAGGGATCCTAATCTCTTGTGAGGAAGAAGATGACACCAACGCAAATTGCTCTTGGAGATTACACAAAAGCGGAAAGAAAGATGCATCGGACTTACTCAGCACAGAACTCTTTGCATACAAGGATACGTTCATGAAGGCCGGATGTGAGCGGTGAGACATGTTTTAAGTATGGTTGGCCAACCCGATGTAGCGATTCGCCAATATCTATTTGCCAAGGGGTCTGTATGCGTAGAGGCATGTTCACTAAGCGGGCACACCAAGTCACTATTTGCGACAAGCTAGGGGAATTAAGCGACTTGAAAGCTTGTAAGAGGGTCCTAGATCTAGGGAAGGATGTTCAACTGCGGTTATGAAGACATGGAGGCTACTACCATTTTTAGAATGAAACGGGGCCAGTGAAAACGACTAGAGGCCATGAACAAAAGGCTGAATAAATCTGGCTGACCATTATCCATTGGGTCTTAAGGAAACTTTTTGCGATCCATGTGAAGTCCCTCATCCGTTCACCAAGCTCCATTTATGTTAGCGAAAGATATGATCGGCACATGCCATGGAGATTGTTGAGAGCATGATTAGTAATCCGGGTCAAATGCCTATGCCCGTGGATGTGTTTACCTTGGGATATGATCTCGAACAAGCCCGGAGTGGGCGAACCGAGGACATAATGTTAAAGGATAACATTAAATTAAATGGTCATCGGCCAGGCAGCGTGTTGAGGCCTGAAGGCCCTCATCGGCGGTAGAACAAGCAGGGCCAAAAGCAGCGTTCTACAATCACTATGCGTATAGGAGGTGTCATTATCTTGGATGCCAATACTTCACCTCGATTTGGGTTTGAGATTAGTGCAACTTTGAATGAAATGGGGGAAGACATTTCTATACAAAGGTAACTAAGCGTGTTAGGATGTTAGCACTTTCATATTCCGCGCCGCGTTCATTCAAATGAAACCAATTCCACGCCCGGTGATTTCTGTAATGAAAACCAAATCGCCCGGCGTGTAATCCAAATCAAACCCGATCCGGGCGAGGCGTGAAATGTTAAAAACGCGCTGGCGTGAATGTTGATTTGAAAACGCGCTGGCGTGATTTCAATTCATTTGAAATAGCGCTGGCGTGAATTCAACAGGTCCCGATGCGCTGGCGTGAATTGCATTAATATTTAATTCATTTCCGCGCCCGGTGCTTTTTTGTTGATCTTTTTCTATTGAAATCGCGCGTCGTGTTTCTTGTCTCACGATCTTGATTCAATGCACGTACTTTGGCGGTCCATCGATGGAGCAAAAGCTTTGCCCGCCCCGTCAACTTTCTTGGGTGGAATATGGCTGCCCATTACCCTGAACGAAGCGGGTCAAAATGCGAGGCTTTTCAAATTCTTTGGAGGGCCGGACTCATCATGCAACAATTATCTGAGGAGAAAGAAAGCGCAAGAAAATCAAAAGAAAAAGGTGGTGATGACATTGCGAGATCATACCGAAAGCTCATCTATAGCGGTCGGGCCCAACACATACTCATATAAGATTGTGTTTTATAGGATGCGGTATGTCAAAAAGTGGAATGAATGCAGGGGCGGCTTATGCACAAAGGAAGCTTCCATATACTATGGGTAGGGTGCCTCTGTTGATGTAAGCATCTTTGACTTGAATGTGACCCGAGATGAGAAAGACTTCGGGGGCTAGGCGATCTTTGAGACCATTTGGGTTTTGGACGAGTGCTTAAAGAAGGAAGTCTTATACAAGAAGGGTGCTTTCACAAGGATAGGATGTCCTTAGTTGAGTCTTTGCTGACCATGTAAGGATAATGCGTTACAATGGGGAGTCGGTTTGTAAATTTGAAGTTACAAAGGCTATCAGGGGGATGTGGCATTATCACGGGGGTGGATTCTTTGGACAAATACAAGGTCATTAATGATGACATCAAGAAGTTTAATATTACGGTCAAAGGACTTCCTAAAAAATTGGAAGGCTAAAATATAAAACATAAGGAGACTCTACCCCTAAAGATGCTTGGCGAGTTGAGAAGAAAAAGTGGCCCTTGTGAAGATTATTGGAAGGAGAGTATTTGTCGGTATTGATCTCTCCATTGGGTACAAAAGATCTCTTACGAGAATCAACCCGGCCTTAAAATATATCACTCTTTGTGTTGGGCCCGGCCGGGGGGTGGGAGGAGATATGGGCATGAACCCGAGGAAGGACTCTGGCCCGGCTTCTTTACCCGTGGTATAGGATTGACAAGCGGAGAGGTCCTTCACTATTGTCATCGTTGGTTCTTGGGTGAGTCACATCTGCATGCACTATTATTTGCTCATGATGCAGGTGCCTCAAAGTTATTAGGGAGGGATGCCTAATATATATGATGTTAAGGATAATGGTATTTGCGAGCGAGCGGAAGATGGCACATGTGATCTTTATTATGATATCCCATCTTTGTCGGGCGAGGAATATGATATTACTAAGGCCAAATTTGACAATAGCGGTGCATGGAATGTTTTCTTCTAGATAGATCGGACTTAGAACTATATTCTTTCATACGGATCGGGATCGGTCAAAAGCAGGATGGTGAAAGAGGATGAGGTCGGGACCCCCTCCTAAAGTGGGGAAATCAAGTCTGAGCTACAAACTAAGGAGAAAGGGCCCTTAAATAAAAATGGATTTCCAGTCTATGGCTGCTTACCTCGTCGAGGCATTTGCTCCAATTGATACAACTGCTTGGGCTTCATGTTGGAGGTTATATTTGCGGGAGAAGGCTCTTATGGAGTGCAAAGATGTCAACTTGCTTTGTGAGGTGATGGAGGCCAAGACTTTCTTGACCCATTCCTCATGCATATTAGCTTGCCAAATCTCCCTAAAGGCCCTTATGGCAACACACAGAATCATCGACAATCAAAAGTCTAGTGGAGCTTGGCCAATTGAGAAAGTGGGCGTTATACGGTGAGGGAACTAGTATCTGCCCGATAAAGGAAAGCAATAATGAACAAATAGGCTGCTAAATTTGGGTTTTGCTCAAAGAATACTTATGATGGCGGGCTTAGGGAATATCCTTGCCCACATTGCGGTGATGCAAAACAACAATAGAGTAGATTCACGAGGTTAACAATGAACTAGTGTGAGGGGAAGCGAAAATGAAGGCAACGACTCTAGTGATTCCACGGTTTGCCAAATCAATAAATAAAATAATGTCGTTTAATGAAGGGCCTTGTGAGGAACTAATAGAAAATAACAATTCCTTGAGTCGAAGAAGCCGGCGAAGATTAAGGTGGCGAAGAAGGGGAGAATGGCGGGTAGATGGCGTGGCCGAAGATGATAGGTATGGCCTTGCCGAAATGCCACAGCGTGATTTGTTTGTATTATCTTTGAATTAAACGTCGGCGTAGCGCGTGCTTTTGATTATTTTTAGTTGTCAAACTAAATCCTTGGCCGATTTTTGGTTATGATTATTCAAAATCAGCTTGGCGCATTTTGTATTGTTTGTGTTATCGTATCTTCTTGTGGGATACATGTTTGATGTTTAGGCTTCCATTGCGTTTCTAAGAAGGTTGTGGTGTTCGACCTAAGCGGAGTCCTTTGCAAGACTTTTCCGAAAAATAAAGTGGCTAGAGAACAATTTCATCGGACACGGTAGAATCAAACACAAAAGTGGAGATGCTAGGCGAGGCATTAGGGTTATTTAGTTGGTATTTGGTCATCCATGGAACTAAGGAACATCAAAGGATACTTTGGAGCCTTTGGGAAATCGTAGACATTGGTTGACCTTTTGGGATCGGAACAAATGTGTGAAGTTCACTAATCCCAAAAAGGATCCACTTAGGCAAGCCTATCTTCATCAAACACTTGAGTAACATGATGGGCGAACTTGGTATCGAGAATAAGGATGATATAATCATAGTGGATCATGATGCTCTCAAATGGCTACAATCCAATAGGCCCTGAATCACCATCTTCACGATGCAAAAACTGCGACGGATGATTTTACATTGAAGTTTGTGTCTATATGCATAATTTGGCTATGGGGAAGGCGGTGGGTGAAGTGTTGGGTCGTGCGGGAAGCTGGATAGAGCGGTGACATGGAACCACACTTGTTAAACCGCGTGGAAAAACATGGATTGATCCTTAATGTTTTATTGGAATATATGATATTTTTGTATGATATTTGTGCCGTGTATACGATAATTTCAGTGTGGAATTGCCTGCATAAAATAATGCAATCTGTTATTATCAAACCTAATATTATCATCTATCGGCAAAAGCAATTTTGGTCTCATCTATGTTAGCAACTTGCTCTTCATTTTTTCGTATTTCCAATTAGCATATGAAAAGTCCTGCGTGAATCACCCAACCTTATATTATTATTTTTTAAGTCCAAAAAAAGATTAAAAACAAAACCCCTTAGAAGACAATAGCGAGGTTGAGTTGGCGTGATTTTGGAGTTGACATAATCCCAATTTAATTGGATGATGGTTGTCATATTGATACAAGGATTATTTGTTTTTTTTTTTTTTTCTTTTATTTTTTTCAGTATCTCTCCCCAAAACTCAAGTGTATATTCCAGCTGTTTATGATATTTTACCACGTAGGTGAATTATGATATTGTTTCTCCTCCCAAAATAGATGTGGATTTTTGGTGCAAAATAAAATTCAATCCATAGAGGCATATGAAATCGAGCTGATCCCTTAGTTCATCAATAACATGGATGGTAATTAGCTCAATGTTCAATATACACGAAGGGCTACAATCATGAGAACACAACATGTGTAGCAAGTTTTCCAAGAATTTGGCCTCACTTGCCTGAGTGTGAAATTCTAAAGTGCTACAAAGATTTGGTCGACCCTTTGCTAGGGACCCCAAGACATTTGGCTTGTGTCTGGTAGACTTACCTATCCCCATGGATTCAGAATTTTGCTTATTGGGAAGAAGATACATCGTTATCTTGAAGCCGTATTAAAATTTGGACTCAGCCTTATCTTCACCACGGCGTGTAGAAGTGGAACAAAGGTACCAACGTTCCATTAATGCCATATACATGTCCTGAGTACGATTGGAAGGCGTAAACTTTGACCAAATCTGGCGTCACGAGTTTTATGGAATGAATTTAATGCTGGGTCGGTAATTTGTGGGGGCATGTGATGAGGAGTTGAAGTATATTCACTACAACATAATAGGGTGTTTTTTTCGGGTATAAAGGTCAAACAAAGTGACGCTTATGTGAGTTCTCAAAGACCTACTAAATGTCACAAGGTTTATGCTAAAAGTGCTATACTTTGATGTCGCATGGACGTCAACTTTTGCGTCAAGTATAGCGTCACGGCTACATAACGCAAAAATGACATAATGAATACATTTGTGGCAATTGTATAGCATGTTTGTGTCAAGCTTATATCTAGGTTTATTCAATAATTGCGTCATATTTTCAGTCCTATTAGTCTTGACACAATGACTAAATTTGTGACAATTGCATGCCATGTTTGTGTCGAGCTTATATCTAAGTTATTCAGTAATTGTGTCCTATTTTCTATCATATTAGTCTTAACACAATAACTATATTTGTGGCAAATCGTAGCACATTTGTGTCGAGCTTATATCTAATTTAAAATAATTAATCATATTCATAGCAAATTAGTCTTAACTATACCAATAAATTGTTACACCATATTGGCATTTTTATCTTGCATCGATTGATATCTGTTACGTCATATTTGTAACTCTTTTATTACAGTTGTAATCTTTTTCTTATGCAATTTATAACGAGCCTATTTTATTTTTAGAACATTATTGTGATCTTTAATATATAGTTATGACAAATTAGTTACCATTTTGTAATATTTAAATAACAAAATTGTGTCAATATTAAAGTCTATTTAAGTCTTTTTGTGACATCTACATGTCAATTTTGTGAGCACATATGATTGTCAAATTTGTGTCCAAATCACAAGTCCTTTTTGTTCTACGTCTAATTTTTATCATTTCTGTTTAATTTTTATCATTTCTGTCTCTTCGTGAATAAATGTTCTCTTTTCTGAACAAATGTTTTGTTCGTGCAAAATTGCTTTCATTTTGAGTCTATGGTTATATCATGCATGACAAAGAAAGGAAGAAAGGATGAAATAGAAGTAATTGCACCAATAATAATAAGCAGCTTAATCATGATTAAATTGATTGACAAAATAAAAAACATTACTTTGTACATTTAAGAAAATAAATCCAACAATTTAAGTTTGCTACACTTTTTTTGATGCACTCATTCCAGATTATCATCACCGACCTTTATAGATGGGCTCATTGCGTTCTTTGTTTTCGCCTCTAATTCCAAAAAAGAGCATATGAACATTGCCTCTATTTTCACATCAGCCTAGAGTCTTACGAAATTATAATACATAAACAATCATGATATGTGGCCTCTTAGCCATTTGAAACAACCTCTACTAGTCTTTGATACAGGCTACCAATATCAGACAGAAGATCAGGCTACCAACATCAGACAGAAGATCATGTATGGTCTCATACATATCGAATAACGCAAACATCTTTTCTAGTGACTTTTTACTCAGTGCTATAGAATCCCCAGTACTTAGTAAATTGCTAAAGCTGTTTGTAGTGACCTCTGCAAAACATTGTCTGCGGTAAGGATCACAAAATACTTCAGTATAAAGTTCACACTCTGGTAAGGATCACAAAATACTTCAGTATAAAGTTCACACTCTGCTGTATATGACAGTTTGATCTGATGATACATCGTAGCCATAAATATCATATCTGAATATAAAGGACAAAAAAAAACTCTGAGAAATAGCTTACAGCAATGCGTATATCTTGTATTCAGATCCCTATCTTTTATCCAGAATTTCCCATTGCAATATAAATACCAGTGGTGACAGGTTTTAAAAGCCTACCTGATTCAAATAAGTGAGGATCTGGTCTTTAGTTCGATTTTGTCTAAGCTGATTTTGAACCCAAGTAACAGCCATCTCACAGGCTGTACACAAAACATCATCATTTCGAGCATTTGAATATTCCTTTTCCAAAATGCTTGCAATCCGTGGCCTGTCGAAAAAAATTGATCAGCATTTGCTTCTAGAAAATTCCAGTTAAATCCGATCTTGTAGCATTATTGACTACCTTTCAGATACAAATGAGTTGGAGCCACAGATTTTAAGCTGAGCGCATACTTTATCTGGTGCCAACTGCAATATAACATGCCAATCTATGCCTAGGCATCTTCAAAAACAATCAAAGCATATATTAGCTTCAGAAATTAAGCAGCAACCTGTAAAAGCAGCAGCTCAACAATAATATCTCCATATTGAGAGACAACCATCTTGCACTCCTGACTGGCCACTCCAGCAGCTCCTATGGCCTGAAAGAGATGGTGGCAAGTCGTCCAGTAGGACAAAGAAACCCAAAACCCCTGTTCTTCCATATTCTTCACATCCTTTATTCTTCCCGGAGCTCCATCGCAGAAGCTCCGTTGCAGCGAGCAAAACAATCGATAAGCCAGTGAAGCAGGGCCTCCAATCTGCAAGTTCTGACCTCTGAGGACTTTGAGAAGAGAAGTAGAGAAGCACAGAAGGGGGAAATGAGATAGGAGAGGCGGTGATCGGAAGCAGGAAACGCGGAGATGGAAGCGGCAAAACAAAAAAAAAAAGAGAAGAAAAGCACAATGCACGATTAAATCTTGGCTTTAATTCCGGCCGTTAATTTAGAACCAATAGAATCTCAAGGGTTGGATCACAATCTCAGCCGTTGAATGGGATACAATTATATTATATGCCTATTTCTTTTAAATTTCACCGTTTGACAGTCCAATAATTTTTTAGTTTAGCGAGGTATATATTGGATGGGGATTGGTCATTGGGGCCCCCATCCCATGGATTTTCAGTGGGGTCCATGGGCATCAACCTCGTCCCACGCCCCCATCCCATGATGACCCATTTTTTCCATTGAGCATCAACGATGATCCCATTTAGACTCGGGTTATGGTTCGTACAAGATCTGTTAAAAAGGTCATTGCATAATGCTTGGATTTAAGGCAGGGGTGGTTGACATAAATTATTGGTGGAGACTAGGCACATCAGAGGTTCAACTAGCGGCACATAGACCATGGAAATTTTATTATGACCTTAAATGGTTTGAAGGGTCATATTGCTAAAAGATGCCTTATGGGGTGTAGTGGTGTTTGTGGGAAATATTATTTAAAAAGGAAAGCATATTAAGAGGCGGTACATTTATGTTCCTGAACCACCTGCCTAACCGTTCAAACATGGAAATTATAAGATAAATAAGAACAATGAATGAAATTTTCATCGAGAGAGAGCTGATTGGAATCACCCTATGAAGATAATATCCTAAAAGATCACCAACCCTAAAATTGAAGTCGAATAACCCCTTATTAGCCACTTGGTGGGTCAGGCCACGGAATGCATTAACCCATTGGGACATTTTGTGGTGCCCGCGAAATGCAAATAACTTGACCAAAATGGATAATTTCTATATACATTCCCGAATTCAATCCCATTTTTTTTTTTTTTTTTTTGAAGATCAACGTCATCCCACTTTATCCCATGAAACCCATTTTTTTCCAAAAGGCAAAATACAAATGCGGGTTATAGTTCATAAAGTCTGTTAGAAAGATCATCATGATCCACCGAGTAAAACCACCACCAGACAGTTGACATAAATTATTGGTGGAACTAAATATCACTATCAGGAGCAAGGTTCAACTATGGGCACATAGAATGGAAAAATTTTATTATGACCTTAAATGGTTTGGAAGGGTCAAATTGCTAAAAGATGCCTTATGAGATGTAGTGGTGTTTTGTGGGAAATAAAACTTATTTAAAGGAAAGCATATTATCTTGATCGATTTATGTTCCCAACCACTGTCAATTTGTCAATGTCACATGGAAAAGGAGAAATCCCCAAGACCAAACAGCTGAGATGAATCACCCTAAAAAAATAAATCCTGCCAATGGTCTCTTTGCCCCCGTTGATATTGTGCTTCACATGCACTAGTGCTACAATGCAAGGATCAAATGTTTTTCAAGCATTGGATATTTGCTCATTGTATAACTTGATCATTGAATATTTGCTATACACATTTGAATTCAATACTTGAGGATCTATATCAGTTTATCCCAAGCCCAACCACATTACGGGCATAACTAGTTTTGAAGTGAACATTTGTAATCCAACCACCTTGACTTTATTTCTGGAAGATATTTTCATCCTTAAACAAATAGATCATAGAGTTCACAAGCCTAATGGCTATGCTTCAAAAACCCTAGTTAGAATGAGAAATCCCACATGGCACCACTTCAGTCATTTAGGAGCAACCAATGAATCAGTTTACTATCAATCTTTTTGTCATGAATCGGTTTGGCACCATCGCAGACAATGACCATTGATGACTTGCATTCACCCGCATCAGCTCCATAAAGAAAGACAAATTTGCCCCGCATCAGATTAGGTTCATTATCAAAGGCGAATTTTTCCATGAATACACCATTGGGGTTTTCTGGTACTGCACCAAGTCAAGAGCCCCCCTCCCCCCCAGAAGGAACTGTGAGTTCGTGCAGCTTCCATGGATCAAGATTGGTTTCACATGTTGTTATTCCTTTTACTCCCAAGTCCCAGAGTTTTGACAATATCCGACCGGCTCTTTCTATTATGACTCATAGTCCCATCAAGGGCATAGCACAACCAACCCTTTTGCCTCACGCCCGGCCTTTGCCCTTCCCCAACACAACCTTTCTATGCTTCCTTTTTTGCATTAGAAGGTCAATTTTCTCACCATGGATACTCCTCCATCATTTAAAGGGTGGGTTAATTTCTTGTAGAGGTTGGTTTTGCTCGGTCAATTTTTCCTTTCAACTCACCGCTTGTTTCGGATGGGGCTCATAGTACCATTGATTCCCAGTTGACTTGGTTTTTCAAGTTCAAGTCATTCCTCCGGACTTGTGGCTACATACCTCCCCAAGTCGAGGGCTCCCTCCGGCTATGACCCCGAGCCCCGAGGATATGTCTCCTAGAAAAGCAGCCCAGGCCCGAGGACAAACCGCCACCTCCACCTACTATGAGCTTGAGACCACCTCACTGGATGCCTTGGAACTCCTTCCACTTCATACTGTCAGATACCATCTCAAATCTCGGCCACGCCCAGGATGATTCTATATAATTGCCCTTGGGAACTTTTCTGGAACTTCTCACTTGAAACTCCCTCATTTGGCTACCTCTTGAACTTCTTCACAACCATCGA